>JARHVA010005285.1:597500-727500 GCA_037957365.1 Torreya grandis | reverse complement strand
GGAGTTTTAGCTTTGACAAGAAGAAGGAGATGTGGTTTGAATCACATCTTTTAGTGTGATTTGACTTTTAAGATTTTTTTTTCCTTTTATATAATTGTTTTTTGTTTAAATTATTTAGCTTTTAACTTTAGATAAATAAAAGTGCTATAAAGAAATATATCCAAAACATCCATAATAACAAAAACATACACAATCAACATAAATATTCCAAAATGATACATCATATATATATATATATATATATATATATATATATATATAATGAGTTTGTGATACAACAAATACAACCATATACAATGCTCTAAGTTTATGGCTAGGATCCATCCTGTCTATTTCATGGCCTAGCCATGCTACCTACCAAGGCCTCAATCTGACTTCTTTGAATAATATGATATAAAAAGGCTTTCTGAGATCTCAATCCATCCACATATCCCTTTATATTTACCACTCATGCTTGTATCGACACCAACTAAGCTAAGATCACCATGTGTGTCACCCTCTCCTACTCTTACACTTATGTCATATGGGTCAGGGTCATTGTATGTCCATGTGTCATCTACATCACTATAGCTATATGCATAACTCTCTCCTCTACCAGGGCATACCATGACCATATATCTCATGCACCCATCTTTTTTGGTGGCTACATCCTCTCTATGCTCATATCTACCTCATTGCCTCCCTTTCTAATTTAAACTAGCTTACCTGAGCTGGGGTAGATAATAAACTAAGGTCCTCTAATGTAGTAAGGTCATAGGGCTAAAGAGTGTCATCAAGGATATCATGGAATGCTCCCCTCATAAAGGACCCCCATCTATCCTCCTCATCCTCAACCATGCCTACAAAATCACACCCAAATAGTTATTAGATCGCTATTATATCTCATAATATCTATCTATCTCTAGTCTCTATTTCAAAATAAAAACATACACAACAATTAAATCATCTTTATTACATTTTGTGTCTCAGCCACTATGGTATCACCATCTATGCAATCACCTAGTATAGTCTCTCTATTTGCATGGCCTCATAACACCTCCTCTATAGGTCACCTCCTTAGCTCAAATCTAACTATCATGTCTCACATATGACTCAACCTACACTTAAGTGGCCTCTCTATGACCCATCTCTCCTTCACCTCACTTGATAGGTCATCAAGGATGGAAATAGTCTCATCTCTCCTACTCCTCCTACCTCCATTAACGACATTTTCTCAGTGGTCATTACTCATCTCATTATAGATCTGGTGGTGGTATCTTTTATTCCACTACCTTATCGCCCCTCTCCTCTTGCTTTGATCCTTATCATGCTCATCCAGTCCATGGTCACTCATGATGTGATCTAAACATCAACCTCTCACTGGTGGTCCTAGTCCTCTCCTCCCCCATAGCTATCTCACATGCCAAGACCATTTATCAAGCATCAATATCAATGCTTCTAGATGAGGTAAGACCATCTATCCTAATACCCATGCCATCAAATGTGGCTCTCTATACTAGGTGTAGTGTTTAACCACCTCTATCCTCATTATAGCTAGTGCAACTTTGTCCCAACTCAGCCATGTAGTTTATATGTGCCCATATGTCTACCAAACTATTTTTATGCATCTCGTTGTCTATAGTAATTATGTGTGGGGCATGACCTATGCTACTTTGTCCTCTCTCTATATCATCACTTGAGGTGACCTATCATCAACCACATGGGGTAACCCAATTGACAAATACACGGTAAACCTCTCGTATATCTAAGCCATCAATAATATGATTAGTTCTATCAACTTCTACCCTCTGACCAACACCTCATACATATCATGTATGATCTAGACCTAAATGACAAAGTTTAGATCATATAGTACTCCCTCCTTTAGGATAATCCTACTCAAGGCTAACACGAACAATCATACATTGCCATTTGACTTGTGATATAACATTTTTCATGTCATAATCCCTATCATAACTTTCTAGATATCCATAATATTTTATGCATACACATCAAATATACTAACTCTCATTCCCACCAATATAATCTTCAAGCCTATAGCCCACACAAATAAGGCTCTCCTATCTTCCATGTTGTTTGGTATACTTGTAATCACCAATGCTCCTACTATCGATAGCCCTAGGATGGTATGTACATCATACATAGTAATAAATACCTCTACCATGTCCCCATTCACCTCACATCTAAAGGTGTTAGTCAATCATTCCTATTATCTAAGGAACATGACTAATAAATCCATGCTCAGTGGAATCCTACACATATCAGTTATCCCTCCTAGGCCTATAAATACTAGCCTAGCTCAATCTCCTATTGTAAGATGCTCTAGTAGATCCAGTAGCCATGATGCATCTACCAATCACCACAATCTAGGTTATCCCTACAACCAAGAGACAACAAAAGATTTATTTTATCCTCTATGTCTTGTATAATCACAATACATTATTTTTTAAAATTTTAATAAAAACAAGCCCAAATTACTTTAATTCATTAATTTTTACCTATTTTTAGCATATTGGGTCCTTTTTATCCTTAATTGGTCATTTTGGGCCATTCTAGCCTTCTTTTAGCCTTTTGCATGCATTTTTGTACCATTTTAGTTCTTTGGTCAACCTAATTTGACCAAAATTTCCCTATTTTTGCCCTAGTTGACTTAAAAATCTAAGTCAACCGTCTTCTTTTCCCTCCCTAGTACTACATGGTGATTCTAGACTTTTTATATCAATTGGAAAACTATACTAGGTTGGTAGTATGTAAAACATACAGGGTTGGCACATACCTAGTGGGTCGACGGTGTGGATTTTGCTCATTTTTAGCATACTGGGTCAACTAGGTCAACCTAGTTGTTTTTCACGACTAACCCCTTACATTTTCCTCAAAACATGCCCTTTTATAGTTTTCTTCTTAATTCCTTTAAACCCATTTCCCATCTTGGTTTTTACTACCTATAAAATCTAATTTTTGAATTTGACATCTTAAAATGCTATTTTTTTTCTAAAAACACACTTAATTCATTAAATTACTCCAAAATTGGCTTAAGATTCATAGTTGCATAGATGTAGTTCACCCACTACTATTCTTGGAGTTCCCCCTCATCTAGCTTATCATCTCCTCACCATCCTAGCTCATTTAGTCTCTAGAGCTCTTTTTATTTGCTTCACAAGTCAAAAATACCAAATGACTTCTCTTTTTCCCTATTTAAAATACTTTGTAGCAATTCAAATTCTTTAATTATTTTCTGTAGATCCTTTATTTTGCCTATATCTTTGTTTCTATTCATCCATTTTTCAAATCATAAAATGCATTGGATTCATGATGACGTATAAAGTCTTTTCCACTATCTTATGCCTATTTTCTAAAATTTTGATTTTTGGCTATTTTTGTACTAACTTCTACATGTTTGCCTAGTGTTCTTCACATTGGATACATTCACACCTCTTACAATCTATTTCATAATCTACAACACTAAGGTAAGCAAAGGTATGCATTTTAAAATTTTATCTTTTCATTTATCTTATTTTATGCTTACTACACATTACTTAGCATCAACATTATGTGTTATCATGTCCTATCTTGAAGCACAATCCTATGTGGCACGTCATGAGCTTTGAGTGGGGTATATGTATACACATAATAACTTAAAAATTTTATTGATTACTAATATTTTGTGTCTTGTAGGAACCCATTGAGTCTAAATCTCTCTAAGTGCAGACATTAAGGTGTGCATTGAGAAAGGGGTCGGTAAACCATTAGTGTTTCATAAGATTGTTGTCCCTTTTGCCACTTTCCATATACACACTTATATCCTGAAACCATTTACCCTAAGATTATTATTCTCTATTATACCCATTCCAAACATTTGTCAGGCTTTATCCTCCTTATTCTTGACTTGACCCCCTTTCACAAGTTGACTGTACTAGGTCAATTGGGTTGACCTTGTATAGTTTTAGCCTCTAATTAGTGTATAGGGTTGACAGTGTCAATCTTGTACTATTTAAGGATATTTTTCATTTGGAGTTTTGTTAGCCCTTTATCTGACCTATCTCGATACCTAGTTATTTACCTCCCCAAAACATATAGGGTTAATAGGGTTGACCCTATATAACAAACATATTCAGAAGGATTTAGGGCAAGATCTACCTATATATACAAGTTCATTTACAAACATTTGATAATAGAGAAGTGGATAAGAATAAGTACTAATGAACATCTACTTATTGACCATTTTACTTGAGGAATAAATCTTAAAGTTCCATACTTTATTTGGAGATACGGATCTTGTCTTTTGGAAAAGCCTTATAGATGCATAGATAGGTTGTGTATCCTAGAGTTGATTTGTCTTTGTTATCCTTACATACCAAAATCATCTCTTACGAATCACCTTGGCCAAGGGAGAGACTGAGGCTCGATGGATTCATCTTCGAGGTAAGTATTCCCGACTTTATTTCTCCTTTGTAAGAGTAGATAGATAATGCAGTTGTGCTTCTCTCCCATGATTTAAGATTTTGTATATATTGATGTGAGTATATGTATTATATGCATGTTTAGTTTAGGTTGTATTGTTTCTAACCTGCACTCTGCCATAATCTTTGGTGAGCATTAGATTAGATTTACGTTCTTTTTTATTAGAATAGAGTGAACATTAAACCTGGGATAATTTAGGGTTATTGTATGATTATGTTAGTATATAGGCTTTGGAACCCTTCCTATCCTATTTTATTATGATAAGTGATCCCATAATTGGGTCTAGTAGATCCCCATATTGGTCATGCTCATGCTTAACAAATCATGTCTTTTTTGAGCCAAGATTAATTTATAGACATGATACATTTATGATTGCATATTATAGATAATGGTTGATTAAAGCATGTGACTAATGACAATAGTAAGTTCACGAAATTGAGTAAATATAAGGAATGATATGAGCTTAGGAGAAAACACTATAGTAAATATCAGAGGTAAAGGAACTTTGAACATAGATGGAAAACTACCTACACATGATGTCCTTTATGTTAAAGGATTGAAGCATAATATGTTAAGTGTTAGCCAAATGTGTGACAATGGATATAAGGTCACATTTAATACATATGGCAGCAAGTTAAATAGATATGGAAGACTAATTGTAGAAGGGAAAAGGACTGAAACAAACATCTATATTCTTGTTAAAGTGAATGATAATAGCTACCTGATGGGAAAGATTAATGAGAGTTGGTTATGGCATAGAAGAATGGGTCATGTTAACTTTGATAATATAGTCAAAGTAAGCACAAATAAGTGTGTCAGATACATGCCAAAGATAATGAAACCTACAAACACTAGTTGTAAGGAATGTCAACTAGGCAAGCAAATAAGGGTAAGATTTCAAACGAAGGAGTATACAACCACAAAGCCACTAGAATTAGTTCATATTGATCTTTGTGGTATTAATAATAAAGGAGGGTATAAAGGAGATAGATACTTCATGTTATTTTTTAATGATTACTTAATAATGACATGGGTAACCTTTTTGAAAGATAATACTCAGGCATTTGAAAGATTCAATATCTTTAGAGTCATGGTAGATAATGAGATTAGATGAAATATCAAATGCTTAAGATCTAATAAAGGTGGATAATTCACTTCAAATGAGTTAATAGAGTATTTTGAGAAGCATGGAATCAAAAATCACTAGTCTGTAATAAGGACTTCATAACAAAATGGAGTTGTTGAGAGAAAGCAATAGGATAGTCAAGGAGATGGCCATAACAATGCTAAAATAGGCCAAGTTACCTAGTAAATATTGGAGAGAAGTAGTTTAGACAATAGTATATATCTTAGACAGAGTTCAACTAAGGGTAAATAGTGACAAAACTCCCTATGAGTTATGGTACATAAATCCTACCCATGTTATGTACTTTAGAGTGTTTGGAATCAAATGTTATACCAAGAGAAAAGAGCTAAAATTAGGAATATTTGAATCAATATGTGATGAAGGAATATTTATTGGTTATTCCACTCAAATCAAAGCCTATGTATGTTAAAACAAAAGGCTACACAAGATTTTAGAGAGCATCAATGCTAAGGTTGAATAAGGATTGAAACATGTTGAACATGACAAGGAAATTAGTATTGAATAATCAAATCTTGAAGAAGTAGATAATTAAGAGGCTGAGGAAATGAATGAAAAGGCACCTCAAATATTTGTTCAAAAGGATCATCCTAATTATTATATAATTGGCAATAAGAATGAAGGAGTTTAGACAAGGAGAAGAGTTGTAATGAACAAAGAGTAAGGAAGTTTTTCTCTAATGTCTGAAATTTAGCCAAAGAGCTATGCTAAAGCCAACAAGGATGATAATTAGCTAAAATTCATGGATGAATAATTGAGCCAAATTGAAAATAATAAAAATTGGCAATTAGTCCCAAGACCTTCAAACCATAATGTGATAGGTACAAAATGGGTCTATAAAAGCAAGATCAATGAGGATGGATTGGTTATAAGGAATAAAGTAAGATTGGTGTGTAAAGGATATGCACAAGTTAAGGGCATAGATTTTGAGGAAACATTTGCTTCAGTTACTAGATTAGAAGCTATAATAATATTTTTGGCATTTTTTATTTACAAGAAGTTCAGAGTCTATCAAATGGATGTTAAGTCTACTTTCTTGAATGGGAACCTAGAAGAGGAAGTCTATATTGAACATCCAAAAGTTTTTTAGTTGTTATAACAAGAATATTATGTATGTACACTAAAGAAATATTTGTATGGTCAAAAATAGGGACCTAGAGCATGGTATTCAAGATTGAATAGTACTTATAACAACAAGGTTTCAACAAAAGATGTGCAGATAATAATCTATACTTTATATCAAAATGTGATCATATGTTGATTGTTGTTTATGTAGATGACATCATATTTCGTGGTAGCAATAGAAAATTTTGTAAATAATTTGCTACACAAATGTAAAGTGAGTTTAAGATGTATGCTAGTATAACTTTATTTCTTCCTTGGTCTACAAAGAGTACAAATTGATAAAGGGATATTCATACTCCAAACCAAGTATAAAAAGGAAATGCTCAAGAAATTTGAAATTAAAGATAGCAAACCAATTAGTTCTTAGATGATAATTGGATGCAAGTTGAAAAAAGAGGATCATTCCCTTGATGCAAATAAGATAATGTACATATCAATGATAGGTAGCTTGTTATACCTAACTTCATCAAGACATGATATCATACAAGTAGTGTAAATGGTTACAAGATTTGAAGTTGATCCTAAAGAATCACATGTCAATGTAGTGAAAAGGATCTTTAGATACATCAAGAGCACAATTGACTATGGCCTATGGTATCCTAAAAGTGAAGATTTCACTTTGACAACATATACAAGTATTGATTGGGAAGGAAGTGTGGATGATAGAAGAAGCACTGATGGTGGTACATTTTTCCCTATAAATAGACGTGTTTCATGGGTAAGCAAAAATCAAGAGTTAGTTACTCTTTCTATAATAGAAGCAGAGTATGTAGTAGCAGTGTCATGTTTCACTCAAGTCTTATGGATGAATAAAACACTCAAATACATCAAGGTTGAGTATAAGTCACCTATCTCTATTATTTGTGATAAATCAAGTGCTATTAATATACTAAATAACCCAACGATACATTATAGAACCAAACACATATCAATCAAGTATCACTTCTTAAGAGAGAGGGTTGCAGATCAAGAGTTCACAATGGAATATGTGCCAACTCAGAATTAAATTATAGACATATTAACTAGAATTCTTCCTATGGAACAATTTGAGTATCTAAGATAAAATTTGGGAGGGATGGATCCTACATCACATCACTAGATCCTAGTTATATAAAATGAGTCCAGGGTGAGTCTCATAGAAAATTTATTCATCCTTAAAAGAAGATGGAAAAGGCAACTCTAGTATGCATACTTTTTCAAAGTTCTAATGAGTTAATGGTTGAAAATTCTTGGATAAACTCCTTTATTTAATAAAGGGGATAAAACTTTAGAAAAATAGTTATAAATATTCCCTTTACCATTGATGTCAAATGGGGAGAAAAGGTGCAAATGCTCTCTATGAGAGAAGAAAAGCAAAATGCTCTCTACAAAAGTTTGGAGAAAAAGTGCAAATGTCAAAGAAAGAGTAGAGCAAGTGTCCAAGTTGAGAATTAGGCAAAGGTGTCATTGATTAAGGAGGAAATTTTTTTTCATGAATATATTTAGTTCATACTCATCATATGCCAGTGAAAGCAATGCTAGAGAAGGAGCAAAATATTAGAATATTAGATTTTTTATTTATCAATGACAAAGGGAGAGATTGTTGGAAATATGATTATCATTGATGTCAAGAGGGACATTATGATCATGTCATTGATGTTTATTACTAAGTATTATGATTTAAGGATATGCAAAGGATCCTATTAGAGTTTAAGAATGATTGGAATGCTTGTGTGCATGAGTTAAAATCATCTGGTTCTTCATATTGATCATCTAGACATTTTGGGTCTATGACAAGAAAATCTGAGAAGGTAGTTTGCTGAAATTACCATTTCCATGTGTGGATGAGTCTAGGGGAGATGATAATCTGGTTGTGATCACATTAGTCCCTAATTATTTTCATTATATTTAAGTCATGTAATAAAGTGTGGAAGAAGATATGGGGATGCAAAGTTGGATACTCAGACAAAAATCACTGGGTTTTTATACTTAGCCAAATTAGTAAAAGTGTTCAACAGATCCAAGTAAGAATATTGATGAGGTCAGTGTTTGCACATATAAAGGTGCCAAGACAAAATGATCATATGGGTTGTTCATTTTTTCCCCTAGTTTCTACATGCTAAATCTTAGGTCACATGATGTATCATGACAAATTATATGCATGAGCAAAGTTGGGCTCTTAGACATTTTGATAGTGTTTTCCAACACTTAGTAAAATTTTTAGGCTACAAGATAAATCTAAGTAGGCACTTTGATGATAGTGTTTTCCAACACTTCATCAAATTTGCAGTTTGAAAGATAAATCTAAGTAGGCACTTTGATGATGCCATATATTACACATATGAAACATTTAGGAGAAAATGGATATATGAATCTCCTATGTAAAAGGATCTTATGTACTAAATTTTAGGTCATGCAACTAAGTGCGATAAGAGTTATGTAGGTGAAAAGTTAGCCCTCCATCATATTGAAATGTTCCCCATAGTCAAATATGCACAAGGTCTTGCAAAGTTGTCATGTTTTTATAAAGATCATTTATGGACATTTTCAAAGGAATAGATAGAAGATATATTATGGGTTTTTCATGAGAATTCTAGACATATGGTCTGAAAGTTCAAATGAGAAGGAATGAGTTTAGAATTAAATTATCTTTACTCTCAGACAAAATAGGGTTTCTTAGTTAAAACTTAAGGGTTTAAGTCATGGCATAAATAGGGTTTTCTATTTTTATGTTGATTGGATATATCCTAGACCCGGTAGCTTAAGTTATAACTTAATCCTTTGTCATCATTATAAAATTGGGCCCTTAGACCTAACAATTACTGGATTGAGCAATGATCAAAGGACTTAATATTTCCTAAGTTTTAGAATTTATATATGTCCCAATTTAATAAATGTCTAGCACTTAATTATATATTGAATATCCAATGAAGAAAATCAAAGTTAAAATTATCAAAGGGACTTCTGAGTAAACATGCTAGTGACAAGTGTCATAATCACACACCCTACACAATAAATCAACACATAGTTTAAAGTCAATAAGTAAATGATTAATGTGAGGATGCCAAGTGTATTAATAGTGATAACTAAAAGTAATGTGAAAAAGGCACTCACTAATGCCAAGTATCGCATTATCTAGGGATAAGCAAAGATAAAGATCAAGCTTGTCAGAAGATTTGATGGTGAGCGGATGGTTGTGTAAAGGAGATCCAACAAAGTGAGTGGACTTAGATGAGACAAAGTGCTCAAGGTTTATCAACACAATGGTGAGTTAAAGACTAATCAAGTTTGAGAAGACATATAGAGAATAAGTGATCAAAAGGCTCAAGAAATAACAAAATGGAAAAAAGATCTCAACATGTAATGAGGAGATACAATTAAAGGTCATTCATTTTTTGAGATTGGAAACTAGAAGGTTGGATCATGAAGATCAATAGATGCATTTTAAAGTTAACAAAGCTAAATTTTGGAAGTGTACAAAGATCTAACAGAGAGTGTGATCCTATTAGAGATCAATTGAATGAATGTATTTTAAAGTTGAGTAGTTTAAATGTGGATCATCAAATCATGATACCAAATACAAGATCAATGATCGATATTTAAATATATGTTTAGTTTAATAGTCAAATTTAGGAACATGGAAGTAAGCCATGAATCATGATAAAAATAATGATATTGATCAATGTAATTGATAAAATCTATATAAATGTACATGTGAATCAAAAATTGAGTCCAAAAAATTCTATAGATAGTAATAAAACTAGGAATCATGATGGTGATGCATGAGTTATAGATGCAGGAAACTTACAGTTCAAGAGATAGTGAACTGAGTCCAAAACATAGTGTGATTTGTTGGTAAACAAAGTGTGAACACAACAAAGATATGGAACCCTAGATCAATTTTTTGTATATATAACATCTAGGACACAAGAAAAAATTTCTAAAGCTATTACTATTGTCTTTGAGCAGAGTTAGAGAGGTAGAGATCAAGATATTGATGACGTGTGTCAAATAGAGATATATAGAGACATAGAAGTAGAGGGAAAAGAAGAGAAGATAATGTGTAGAGTATAAGTAGTTATAGATCAAAACTTTAATAGAGAACATAAGTATTGGATTCATTTATGAATCTATGTTATAATTTGGAGTTGTAGCTCCAAAGAAGAATCTGATTGGTTGGTGCCATCATATAAGCTGAGTTGGTGCTCAAATTAGGAATTGGGTGCTTCCTTAGGGTTGAAGATATCAAATCAAGGAATTGGTGTCTCCTTAGGGTTGGTGCCCTTAAATGTGTAACCATTGAGGTTTTGACTATGAGGATGGATTAGAGAAATAGATTCTAGTAGCTATTCTCACCATGGTTTTTCCCAATGGGTTTTCCACTTATACATCTAGGGTCATGTGTATTTGTGTGTGTGTGATATATGCATATTTGATTTTATCTACATATATATTTTAGTCTTATTTAAAAGTATTAAAAGGAATAGTTTTAGTTTTTATATTGATTCATCCCCCACTATCAGTATCTAGTTATGTTCCAACATCTTTGAGGTTATGTTTTTCTTACACATAGTATCATGCCATGGTGGAGATATTTGAGGTTTGGGTTATCCTAATCACTTACACTATAGTATAGGCATACAGAATAACATAATAATTTAATAAATGAGTAATTTAATTCAAGGATGATGATGATCATTTATAGTTTCAACCTATTTTAGTATTGATTGAAAACACTCAATGTTATATAGTCCTTCTTAGTCAAAATCAACCCCGAAGAAACTACAAGTGACTTATAGTATATGGAGGAGAATGAAGATTATAAAATGGTATAAAAATAATATATGGATATGACTAATGACTTTCTAGAAATCAAAAATGTGGAATACATCTATCTTGAATACATGTACACCTAAATGGGTCTCCAAACATTGATGACCACCTACAACCATATGCAACAATTTGAAGAACAACCTTCAGAGATGGAAAACAAGTCTACATTCTAAAAACATGAGATGGACCTCATTAATTATAAGAGGGTTTATGAAACCTCAAGGGGTCACTAATTAGTCAAAACACACATGTATTAAGACACAGTACTACTTGCAGGACCTTCAAGCCTAAGAATATCACCTACAATAATGTTTTAGTCATCTGAGTAGAGTTTCTTGGTGTAAGGTGTCTTAGAATGGATACCTGACCTAGTCAGTCTAATGTCAAAGAAATAGAAGGATAATAATAAGGTATAACACATTTAAAGTTCTAAGAGTGTTAGGTCACTCTCACATGGAGTCCAAGACTAGAAGTTATAGTTGGTACACCCCTTAAACTAGTACACCAACCTATGCAAACATGAAAACCATGATACTAAAAAATGAATGGTAGAATGATTATAAATTGTAGTAATATTTGAAGATTAATTTTAAGGTGAGAAGGTTTTAAATGATATTCTTAGGCTACCATGATCATATCTAAAGTGGCTACATACACATAATAGTAATAAGAAGTCTATTGACCTAGTGTGTTCTCACAAGTATTACGTGGAAATATTATTCTTAGGGAACTTTTAGAGTTATAGAACTAAGTGAATATGATGAGGTCACTTTAAATAATAATATATCACACTTGACATAATATTTAGAGGTAAACAATAAGAATTAAAGTTGAAAAAAATGGTTTTAGATAGTACACATAATCACCGTTGAACATTGGTTTATAGAAATTAAGGAGTTGAGGATGTTAAAGAGATGATCTATCTTAGGGACTTGGTAAAAATGGTACTTATGACCTATTATATCCATAAATACCTTCAATTTGGCAAGACAAATAGGGTAAATTCCCTCTATTTTATCTTAGATAGAGGGCACTCCCATAGAGGTAAGACTATAAGCAGAGGTAGGTAAGTGATAGGGGGATGAGATATAAAGTGTTACAACAGTTAAAAATGGTGTGTAAAGTTGGAATGAGGGTATAAAGAGGTTTTGAATACCTCATAACCATTGGAAACCACTCAGAGGTGGTTATGGACAACTAAATCATAGTCAGGACCATTAGGCTTAAACTAGACCTACACCCTAATGAGGTCCACCTTCACTTTCAAAGCAAGATGAACCTTCCAATTAATTTTAAAACCTTTAGGGGAAGATATGAGACTATTTGTAGCCTTTTGTTTGAAGAGAAAAACCATAAGAAGGTCATTCTTTTGGCTCAAACTTACTCTAGGGTGCATATAATGTAAAGGAGAAGCTTGATAGGCTAATTTTAGACACTCACACCTATATAGACACTAAGCATGGTGGACTAAAGGAACTAGTAATGATTTATGGATGTCTCTATCTTTGTTTTTCTTTATTTTTTTGGTGGTTATATGTCAGGATTGTATAAATAATTCTTAATAGTCCAAACCCTCTAAAACCCTCCTAAATCTTAATCAAAGACCTAATTGGGAAGATATAGATGGAAATGCATTAAAAAGGAGTTTTTTATCAGTAAAGTGTTTTGAAATAGTGGAAGACTCTCTAAATCTCCATAACACATGATTTGTTTGTACCCTACTTGTACGAATATGGTGAAAATAGGTTTTCTTGCATGTGTTTTATGTGTGTTGTAGGTGCAAAGGAGAGTTTAAGGATGAAGATCATTAGGGGAATTCAATTTGGAATTTTCATAACTCTCCATGTTAATTTTTCATATAAAATTGGCATGGAAACACTTTTTCAAACTCATTCACTTCAGATAGTCTATGGAAAATAATGAAATCGAGAATGGATACCGAGTGAGAAGATGAAAAATCTAATTAGGGGTCCTTTAAGGTATGATTCATGGATTTAAAGGTAATGGGACTCTATACAGGTGTCATATCATGTCTTCCATGGATTTTAATGAGGAAATGTATGTCACTTGAGTTACAATTATGAGAAATGAGTGAAAGAGGGATAATGAATGACTAAATATGGTGAGAACAAGTGTCTAGAAAAAGGCTATGAGTTAGGGACACACATGATAACTATTAAGGAATGTTTATAACCCCTTCTTGATAGGGCATATGTTTCAACTCTCTCTAGTCCATTTAAAATCAATCAAAATATGCTTAATGATGAAGGTAGTTTCCAAGAGAGCCAATTAAAGACCCTAAACCAGTTTTGGAGAGTTTCATGCTTTAGAGAAACATTTGTCCAAGATTACCTTCTATAACTCTATTTTCCACTTCATTATTTAGATATCTAACTAGGTTTAATGCCTTGACATGCGGAATTGTGAACCTTGATCTCCACTTTCTCCTCTCTCTTCTCACATTCCATAAATACAATCCATTTTGTCTCTTGTATTCTAATTCCACATGTGGTATGGTGAAGCCCTAATAGTTTGATATTGTAATTTGAAATTAAAATAAGATATGATATCTAGTTTTTAGTTCAAAAAATATCTTTTATAAGTATGTGAAGTGATGTATAGTGAAAAGTCAAGTGATTGACATCTAACCTTACTTTCTCTCAATCCTTTCATGTTTGATGCAAGTCATTTCACTCTAATTTGTCACATTAAGTGTTGTCAAGTGTATGGGTCTATTTTCAAGTGTAAAATTAACCTCATTATCTATAAATGATCTTTGGTTCACTTACCTTGAGTGGTTTTCATGCATATCACCTCCATGTTTAAAATACTTATTCTAGAGTATTCTAGGACTTTGAAGCTAGTGTTGTAGGTCATGTCTCTAAGTAAAATAGCATGGTACTCAAGTGGAGACCCTTATAGTGTATCACCTCATTATAATAGCTTAATTTTTGCATTGAATTCTCCCCCTTTTCATCTAAGCAATTAGTTAGTGTAGGTGATAAGCATTTAAAGATCAATCTATGGAGCCACCCATTAAATCTATAGGTCTACCTATATTATAGGCAACCCATGAGCCTAGAGGTACACCCATGTTTCAAAAATATTAGAGTGGGATTGAAAAACCTATTTTAGGGTGTAATATTTGGTGACAATAGTTATGACATGCCTAGTGAGACCAAAGTCCAAGAGAGTGGAAATATTGTTGTTGTGTCTTTCCCCTAATCAGCTTTTGGAAGCAAGCAAGAAAGCACCAATGGTGACTCTGAATGAAATATTCTAGTTTTACGAAACCTAGGTATCTATCTTTAAATGTTTTGATAAGTTATTATATTTAATTTGACTCATGAATTTGATATGGATGGATATGATGAGAAACCCTACTATGTAACTCCTTATCAACCTTGTTATGATCCATTTTGTATCCCTCAACAACCCTATCAAAATTACTATTAGTCCTATGAGCCATGGTAGGCATATGGTCATATTATTCCTTATCCATATGAACATCATGTTGTTGATCAACTATATGAGGAAGGATATCAAGAAGCCTATCAATAAGAGACTTCCTATTAGCCCTAATATGACTCCTACTAGCCTTATCATGATGCATATCAACCTCAAGATGACACTTATTAGTATTTTTATGAGGAACTAGATGACCTCATTGATTGTACATCAATATATTTCAAAAAAAACATATGAATTCCTAGTTATACAAATGGAAGATCATCATAATCCCCATTATTACACCCCTCCTCCTCCATCTACCCCATATCATATCAAATCTTTGTTAACACTCATACCAAGTTTGATAGATGGTGAAAAGTGGATGGAAAAATGGGATAATGATTTTTATGTACTCCCTAAACATATCAAGGAGTGGTTAAGAGGTTTTGTTCAAATGTGGATAGATGTGTGGGTGGTAGTTGAAGAAGAAACTCAATGTGATATTAAGAGAAAGTTGTACTTGGGAAAAAATATTTACAATTCTCAATAAATAAACTCAGAATGTGGGGGAAAAGGACTTGAAAAATATCCTACATATATTTAAGAGCCTCAATGAGGTTATGAAGAAGGTGTCTTTCTTATTGACCAACACAACTTGTCATCTCCTTATGAGGAGTAAGCTCAAGCCACAACTGATCAAGAGGATGCTTCAAGTGGCTATGAATAATAAATCACCATAAGGACCCCCCTTAGTGAAAGTAAGTTTAATTAAATATTATTGAGATAAAGAGAATATTATAAACATCATGTTTCATTTATGTACGAAGAGTGTATTCAAGGTATGAAAAAAGAAGTGCTTAAGAAGGACTCTATATCTGATCAATTGGTTGATGTTCATGAACATGATAAAGATATTAAACCTATGAATACCATTAAATAAGAAGACTCCTTACCTCTTGATGGTGTACCCTAAAAATAATATCTTATGACACCCCAACATGATGAAGTAATAGTCAAATTGGAAGTTCACTAGGTAATCAGGAACTATGAAAATAAAGTTGAAGAGATGGTGGTTCTTAAAGAGAAGGAGAACAAGGATGATTGGAAATAGAAGATGAGGATTTACAAATAAATTGAAGATATTTTAAAATTTAAGGGAAAAGTATATAATAATATATAATAAGAGGTTTATATGGACTATGCAAAGCTCCTAGATGAGTTTGAGGAGTTTACAACTATTGAATAATCTGATCTCTCTCAAGATACCATGGAAGTCAAGGAGGTATGTCTTATTGAATTAGCATTGGAGGTTGTAGTTAAGGAGTCCCATGGGAAGGTTGATATTGTTAAAATTCAATAAAATATTACCTTCATAGGTGATCTCTTTGTAGGTTTCTTGATTACATCGAGGATCATACGAAGAAGATTGGAAAACACCATGAAGGAGTTAGAGATATCAATGCCAATGTTCAAATGGAAACGTGATTCATGTACTCTTTAATTTCATGGATCAATAAAGGTTTCAATCTTCCCCTCTGATCTAGGATGAAGAGATCCATCTAGGTTAGTTTGTGTTAAGTAGGTTTGTTGAGTTTGTTATGTGTGTTCCTTAAGTTTTCTTGAGAACACTAGTGTGTGTTTGCTTTCATGTCTTGTGTGTCTATTTTATATTGTCTGGTGTCTTTTTAGAGGAAAATTATTGTCCAATCATTTCATAGGTGACTCCATAACTAATGGATATGAGTAGGCTACCATCCTTTGGCATAGCTAGCATACAACCCCCAGAGATCACAAAAAATGTTGACCAATTTGACCGCTAGGTAAAATTGAGTCAAACCTCTACAAATCAAAACATTATCATGGGTAACTATGGTTGTTTTTTTTCCACCATGTTCTAATTGTGTCAAATCGTGTCACTTAGTATGTCTAAACCTTGTAATATTTGCCTAAGTTATCCTTTTCATTTTAAGTCACCAGTCACCTTTTTGGGTCATTAATGACTTATATGACTTTATAAAGAAGACAAGTACATCAAAAAGTTTCCAATGTTACACATGTGTCAAGAAGTGTCATAATAGTTTTTTTAACTAAAATTTCTATAGGTGAAACATTTAAAAGAGAAGAAATGCTTTCAAAAAAGTTATTTTCAAGTAAGTTTTATGAACTGTACAACTTATTGATAGGTGTTTATACTTCAAAATTGTCTTTTGGGATTACCACATGTTTTCATAAATATTTAAATGTTTTTACAACTTCAAGAATGAATAAAACCATCTTACCTTTCCCATCACTCACTTGGAAGGCATTTAGAAGTCAAACAATTTTTTGATGGTATGGCTAATAGGAGGGGAATTAGGTTGAATTATCTCAGTGGATGAAGTTAATATCCTTAGAATTAAATTCCATGGTAATGGTATATATATTGGTGAATCATGCTTCATGAACAAACATTAAGAATATAGGGTGCCTAGAAAGATGTTTCAAACCCCACCAACTTACAAAATGAAGAGGTTTCATTGGAAATTTAGGTTCTTTGCTACAGGTTGGATGTAAAAGAAGTGTGATATGGTTCTAATGTGTACTCTAGTGATATTTTATCAATTCATGTTGAAAATTCATATATGAAAGTTCCATATTCTTTTCATATGTCATAATTCTAGCTTTTGAGGTGATAGACTCCAAAATGACCAATCAAGGTTTTCAAAGCTCATGAGTAAGAAATGGGTTTCAAGGTGATGATAAATATGCCATTGTTAGAAGGACCTCAACATGATGGTTTGAGTCATCCATGAAAGATATAGGTCGAAGTCTTAAAATCCTACGAAGGTGTTTTGTTGAGAGAGTTTGATATAAAGGTTGGAAGTATTGTTTTTAGGGTATCCATGTTTTAGAGAAGATCATGGTTCATTGAACATATA
This sequence comes from Torreya grandis, assembly GCA_037957365.1. Lineage (NCBI taxonomy): Eukaryota > Viridiplantae > Streptophyta > Pinopsida > Cupressales > Taxaceae > Torreya > Torreya grandis. Next base: position 709,590 of record JARHVA010005285.1, on the reverse strand, counting down.
GTGTCCACTCTAAATACATTTGACTTATATGATTTATATATATGATTGAAAAAAATAAACCTATATACCTCGTGGTATCCAATGGTTTGAGTATGGATAGAGATAGCTATAATCAAGCTCAATTACAAAGGTCTGAGATAAAATTTGAAAGGTCTTGATTGGGTTTTGAACCCATGGAAGGTTTCCATGATAGTCTAGGAGTGTAGACAATGTCTTGTTGGTAATAGTGAATGGCTCAAGAATTTCAAACAGCACATATGTAATGTAGAATTGAATAAAATGATAAATATGCAACTTTACCTTAGTTTCTTTGAGGTTGTGTTTTGCTTACACACAATATCATGCCATGGAGGAAATATTTGAGGTTTGGGTTGGCCTAATCACTTCCACTACAATCTAATCCTAGAGAATAACATACCAATGTAATAAATGAGAAATTTTATTGAAGGAGGATGATGTTAATTTAGTGTTTCAACCTAGTACTGACTGAAAACACTCAATGTTATATAATGCTTCTTAGTCCAAAATAAACCCTAAGGCAATTGCAAGTGACTTATACTATATGGATGAAAATAAATATTGTAAAATGGTATAAATATTAGATATGAATATACTTAAAGACATTAGAGTAATGAAATAAACTATAATTTATATATATTGAGTACATGTACAACTACAAGGGTCTCTAAACACTGATGACTACTGAGAACCATATGTAGCACTTTGAAAAACAACCTTGAGAGATGGAAATAAGTCTGTGTTCTAAAAACATGAGATGGAAATAATTAATTTTGGGAGGGCTAAAAGACCTAAAGGGACCACAAATGAGTGAAAATAAACATGTATTAAGACACAATATTACCTATAAGAGCTTCAATTCCATGAAGAGTACTTACAATAATGTTCCAGTGTTCTGAGGAGAGTTTGTTAGTGTAAGGTGTCCTAGAATTGACAAGTTACCTAGTCCATATAATGTGTAAGATATACAAGGTTAATATGAAGGTATATTAAATTCTAATTTATAATAGTGTTAGGTCACTTTCACATGGAGTCCAAGATTGGAAGTTATAGTTTGTACACCCCACAGTTTAGTACACCAACCTATGAAAACATGGAAACAATGATAATAAGAGATGAATGGAAATATGATTAGCAATTTTAGGAATATTTTAAGATTTATTTAAAATTTAGAAGGTTTAAAATGATATTTTGAGGATACTATGATCATCTCTCAAGTGAATTCAAACAAAAAATAGTATTAATAAGTCCACCGACCTAGTGTGCTCTCAAAAGTATTATGTGGAAATCTTCTTCTTAGGGAAGTTATAGAGTTATGAGATTAAATTAATATTATAAGTCACTTTAAATTTAAATATATCATAGTCCACACAATATTTATAGGTGGAAAAGTAGAAGTAAAGTTGAATAAATGGTTTCAGATAGTACACATAGTCACTATTGAATGCTAGTTTAGAGAAGTTGAGGATTTGAGGATGCTAGAGAGATGATCTAGCTTAGGTAATTGGTATAGAAGGTACTTATGACCTATTATAACCATCCATACCTTTAATTTGGTAGGATAAATAAGGGATATTCCATCTATTTTATCTCAAATAGAGGGCACTCCCAAAGAGGTAAAATTACAGGCAGAGGTAGGTAAGTGATAAGGGGATAAGATATAAAGTGATAGAAAACTATAAAAGGGTTATAAATATGGATTGAGGGTACATATAAATTTTGAAGACCTCATAGCCATTGTAAACCAATCATAATTTTTTATGGATAACTAAATCATAGTCAAGCCTATTAGGCCTAGACTAGACATATATCCTAATGAGGTCTACCTTCACTTCCAAAGCAAGATTAACCTTCCAATGTATTTTAAAACCTTTAGGGTAAGATACAATATGATTTGGAGCCATTTTTATATAGATAAAAACAATAATAAGGTTATTTTTTTGGATTAAATGCATTCTATAGTGCACAAAATGCAAAGGAGAAGCTCAATAGGCCAACTTAAGACACTCACACCTATACAAACAATAAGCATGGTGACCAATGGAGTTAGGAATGATTAAAGGTATCTATATTTTTTTTGTATAATTATTTTGGCAGTTGGACATTAAGATTGTATGAATAATCCTTAAGAGTGTAAACCCTCAAAAACCCTCCTAAACCCTTGTTAAAGATCTAATTGGAAAGAAAGAGTGTCCAAAAGAAGGCTATGAATTAGGGACACATCTGATAATTATTTTTGAATGTTTCTAACCCCTCCTTGCTAAGTAATATATGTCACCTTTCCCTATTTCTATTTTAAGTAGTCAAAAGATGCTTCATGATGAAGGTATTTTCCAAGAGGTTCAATTAAAGACCCTATGCTAGTTTTGGAGAGTTTCATGGTTTAGAGAGACATTTATCCAAGAGGAACTTCCATAAATTTATTCTCCACTTCATTTTTATAAAATTTAACTAGTTTTAATGTCTTAAAATGTGGCATTATGACCATTGAGCTCCACGTTCTCCTCTTTATCCTCACATTTTATAAATACAAACCATTTTGTCTCTTGTATTCTAATTCCACACCTAGTATGGTGAAGACTTGTTGGTTTGATATTGTAATTTGAATTTGAAATAAGATATTCTATCTGTTTTTGAGTTCAAAACTATCTTTTATAATTATGTGTAGTGATGTATAGTGAAAAATCAAGTGATTGACATATATCCTTGCGTTCTCTCAATCCAATACTACTATCCATGCTATTCCTAATATAATTTTTTCTTAATTTTAAGTCTTTGTCCAGCTTTTCATTGAGAATTTTCTTTTCATTCTCTATAGTAGTAATTTTTTACTCTAGTCCATTGAACTTTTTATTTATCTCATCCATATCATTGCTTGTGGATTTAATTTAATTATTTTTATAGGAATAATTATTATTTCTTTTATCATCATCATTAACTTGGAGTAACATTACTTTCATCTTTTCTTTTATTCTATAATTTTCTTTCATAAGCTAATTCAACTGGATGTGAAGAAGGCAAGTGTCATTTTGAGAAATACTAATTCTATATATAAAATATATAGAAGTTAGGGAAATTATATTATTTTTAAAATGTAGATCCTTTGAATTTTAATCATTTTTGTACTCTATGTTGGAAAAAATATTTCCATTATCTAATTATTTCTCAAGAGATAATAGAAAGAATTTGGTTTAAATTCAAACATGTAAATTTACTCATCAAAGACTTTAAAAATAGATATTTCCTTCACCATTTTTAGGCACCTTTCAATATATTATCACTACCGCTAGCCTTACCTATATTCTTGATTTCACAAGGGATTAAAATGGTAATTGAATTTGGCATTTTGGGAGTGCAAGGCTCATGATCAATTGTAGAAGGGGTAGAGGTAGGTATAAAATAAATGTTAGAATGGATAAATTATATAAAAAAATTATTTCAAGGAAGGAAAGCGGCTTGAGACATAACATGGTGAAACAATATAAATATTAATACCTAATGAATAGGAATCAAAGTATTTTTAACTGGATGTAAAAAACATAATTATCAAGAGATACAATGAAAAAGAAGGGCATGTTAATAAGACTATTGTGATGAAAATGGCTTAAAAAATAAAATTTATAAGAGAGATAACACTTATATCTACCCTAAAGAGTAACATACCTCATAACATGATAAATAAACTCATTCAAAGTTATAGGAATAAAATCTATGAGAAATATATCTTAGAAACTAGTGAATTTTAATTTTACTTTAAGGAATATTTGATTGAATTTGTTATTGTCACTTAGATTTTTAAAAATATAATACTTCATAAAATCAGGTCCATTTTACACTCAGGTGATCTCACCATTTCATGGCAATATTACTATTTAGTAGAATGTTCTCACTATTTTGTAGGACATTCTCATTAGTTTGGTATTTATTTTCAATCCATGGATTTTTCATCATTTTTTCTCATGAACTTGTTATTTTGTGAGTCAATCCAACCATTTTGGACATTTCAACCCATTTTTAATTTTTTGTCATTTAGGTATTTCTTATAATTTGAGAGATCCTATCAATTTGGTTAGTGTTATCACTAATTTCATCATCATTATCACTACTCTTTTCATGATAGCACTATTTACATGAGTTATCCCACCATTTTCACATTTTATCAAAATGATGAGATTGCCAAATATCATCATTATACATAGCATTAATAACATTAAATGCATAAAACTTCATAAATTAAATGTATTCACCAAAAACCCACTCCCCTATGGTTTCATGTACTCTTGAACCCACTTGTCTAGATGCATGAGTTGAGGACTATGGACCATCAAACTTGAAGAACTCATGTAAGAAATTTTGAGTAGATAATTCTAAGAGGGGAGGGTGAAGATGAACCATTTTCACCCCAAAGGTCAATTTATAGCTCAAAATTTGAAAATTTACCCTATTCCTTCCATTACATCATTATTATTCATAAGAGGCTTACTTATGAATATTTTGTCAATTAATATTCCTATTTTGGCATATCTTCTCTATTTCTCAACCTATTTTGTTACAAACCATGTCATTTTCTTCCTTTTAAGGACATATCCATCAAAAACTATTTTTAGCAACTCCCTTGATGAGGCATATTGGGAATCCCAAACATCATTTGGGGTGTCATTATGAACCCATTTTTAAATAAATTATATAAGAATAAAAAAATGTGAACACATTATTCTTCAATCATTATCAAAATATTTTAATAAATTTTTCATTCTTTGAAATTTTTTTACTTTGCTCATGTCTTGCATTACCATTTCAAAAAATATAAAAATGTAGACACTCCACTTTCATCACTTCCATGTTGAAATTTCAAATTAGAATGATTTCCCATAATAACACACAAACCAAGCTAGAAATCATTGAAATGTCTCAATTAATCAAAAATAATTTAACATGCACATTTTATGACACATTGGTGTATTCCTAATTTGGGGAATACACTACATAAAATCATCTAATTTGTTATTAGTGTTCTAAAATTGATCCCTTATTATAAAAATCTCACTAAGAATATTAAACTAAGTAAATTAAATGTTGAAATGAGATAACAAAATGACAAAATCAACTTAATTATCTAATTACTTGATTAAGATAATTAAGATTATTATTAAAAAAAGGTTACAAGGAATGCATATGTCATAAATATTGAAAAATAAAATAATTACTAATTTCCTACATTGTTCACTAACTTGGCAATTTAAAATCAGTTTACAAAAGTGAAAGGTCTCATTCATAAGGAATGTTTAATGTAAGGTGAAAGGATTGAATTAATGTCTATGACATGAAATAACAAATTCAAAACCTTCATGAATGGATCTCATTGTAATCACTTACACACTCCATTTCATAGCATTTAATGCTTACCTCTCCTTGTAGGACTGATCCTCATCCATTGATTTGGGGCTTCATCCAATGGTCCAAACACAAAGGAAACATCTATAAATATAATGTGTCTCCATATTCTTCAACAATAGTTTTGGTTCTAAACTTATGTTTCCAAATATATTGTAAAATATTCACCAAGTTATTCAATTGTTCAAAAATTCACACATAACACAATGGGACTTACCATTAGAATAGCTCTGCAACATTTCCAAAGAACTCAGCTTTATATTCAATCAAATATAATCTTGAATTATAGTAAGAAGGATGAATCCAAAAGGGAAGGTATAATGGTTCCCTTTATCTTCCATTTAGTTTGTTTTTATCTTTATTGACTTTGCCCAATTTGAGGTCAAGAACCTAGAATGCTAGTTTTATATTGTTTTGGCTTGGTTTTCATTCTAAAAAACCTCATTTGTAATAGCGTGATAAGAATTTGAACAAAATGGACATGGGGGTATAATATTAGTTTCATACAAATAATAATAATAATAATAATAATAATAATAATAATAATATATTTTCTAATATAATGTCATTGAGGGTGAAGAGGAGGAAAAACAAAAGGTTGTGTATGTTCTCTTTGGTGTATGGTTATGATATGGAGTAATTCAAATTGAATATTATGATAATAGGTATTAACAAAATATATGATATTTAAAGATCACTTATCTTGACTCTATGTATAATAATTAAATTATTCATTATAACTAAGACCTATTTCCTTAATATTGCATGGAATATTCACATAATATTGCCCCCAAAGGGTGAAAAAATTAGCTTGTGATGATGATGACTAGATGAGAAAATTATTATAGTACGTAATATTATAACAATATGATTTTAAATGTCAGTTATGGTCTATATTATACATTTTTATTTCTTGATTTTATTTAAATTTCATCCATGCTATAACATAATGAATAACATGATGAGAGGAAATACAAGATGCAATAATGAACTTAAAAATATGATGTAAAATATATAATAAATATTAAATCCTTTATCCTATTATGAATATAATACAATATGAATCAAATAATGCTGATGAATATGAATATAATAAAATAAAATATTAAGGTTTAAGGGTGATTCAGTCAAGAGTTTGAATGATTGTGTGGGATTTAAAATATACTTTATCATTGATTTATTAGGTTTGGTCCAATGTTTTAGAGTAATAACTATAGAGATAAAATCATTTTTTTATCCCACTAACACCATTTTTAAATGGTATGGTGTTAGTAACTTCCATGGGTGATATGATTCTACTAGGTGCAAAAAAAATCAAATGGATAAAATAAGATTCTTATGGTATAAAAAATGTATCCTAGGCAATTATGATATAATATAATGTACATGGAAACTAAACTATGTGTTTAGTGTTATACAATGGATATGAGTATTGGGTAAACACTTCACACCATGTTGACTATAAAGTAGAGCACTAGGTATCCATATAGAAGAATCACTAAGTAGTTTTAAAACTATGAAACAATAGTCTCTAAAATAAGCACAAAAAAATACAAAACAAAGATAAAACAAAATAAAAAGATATTTGTGCATAGATATCAATAAATTTCAACCCGAAGTCAAAATAAAGAGATTATGTGTTGAATTTATCCAAGGTGATAAGATAAAATTATTTAGTTTTGGATTAAATCAAAGCTTGAAAAAAATTAATTATTACATGTAAGATTTTACCTAAAATTGAAGGATATTTTATTTGTGTCAAGAATTTATAGAAATATGTATGATATCCTACGTCAAAAATCAAGAAAACAGTAAGTAATGTTCTAAAAATAGTGGGTTCACTAGAATTATAGTCTATTTTTAATTTAGGTGAATCAAAATAATCGATTTAAACTATTGAAATTAAAATACAAGAATATACAAATCTCATAGTGAAACATAATATGCTATTTTTTTATAGAATTGGAAATAAACTAAAAGTAGTAAATAATCTTACAGATAGGAAATCAAATATAAAGGGGAGCAATGCGTAAGGGGAATAACTAGTCTATCCACAAAAAACCTTGCTTAACATGAGTGTCTCCTACATAGTCCAAATGGGCGTCAGGCCAATGCAATTCTCCCTCTTAGGATGATTGTGTGATCCATGATTGTGCAACTATATGAATGTAGCTATAAGATTGAATGAAATGCTTGATAATGGATGCCCTTGACATGAAATAAAATAAATTTAGACCTAGCCTAAAACTTTTAGGATGCAAAATAATTGAAATTGGATTAAATAGTGCTATTTTGCTCAGTATGCAGTAGAATTGCCAAGTGATTTCTATATGTATTTGGAGAAGCCTTGATGTGATTGGGTTAAAGCATAATAGGGAGTTCCACATTTTGACATAAAGAGGATACATACACTTCCAATCTCTCCTCAAATTATCTTGAGTTTGGGTTACTAATATTAGTCAAACAATTTAAGTATAATGTTAGGTGAAGCATTTTTTTAAATGTTCGGGAAAATTTTATATTATTTGGTTAAATTATCTAAACTATGACATTTTACCTTAATTTTAAAACACTATAGTAAATTATAATAATTTATAAAATATAGGTAAATTAGAAAAATTTAAGACTAATTCACAAATTTAGAGCTACTTTAACAATTCTAGGGATTAATCAATAATTCTTGACTATTTCAACAGATTTAGGTCTAATTTGACAAATTTAGGGCAATTCAATGAATATAAAAATGGTTTGACAATGAGTGCTAATTCAAAAAATTTGCCGTTAATTTGAAAATTTTAGGTATAATTATAAAAAATAGGGAAAGTCAAAAAATCTAGAGCTAATTTGACAAATTTTAAAAATTAAAGAAAATTTGGCTAATTTATGATAAATTTTATAACTGATGCTAAAATGGAAAATTTGGTGTAAATAAACTGAACTTAGGGAAAAAAACCCTAAAAGTATGTAAATTTTTGGAAATTTTGGAAAAAATCAAAAACTAAGGAATATAAATGAAAGTTCTAAAAATTATGAAAATTTTGACCAATTTAGGGAAAATTCAATAATTGTAAGGAAAATAGTTTTTTTTAAAGTTTAATTAGTGAAAATTGAAAAAAATCCTAAATATAGGGGAAACTAAGGAAATTTCATTTTTTTTAAAATTTGAAAATAATATTATAAATTATAAAAAATAGTAGGAAAATTGGATATAGTAGGTTAAATATGCAACATTTTAGAAATGTAGGGGAAATTAAATAAGTTTATAATAAATAAAAAATTAGGGCTAATTTAAAATATTTAGGGGAAATTGTAGAATTTATTAATTTTTTTGACTAATTTTTGTAAAATCCTATAATGTAGGTTAAATTGGAGAAAATTTTACATTTTATATAAAATTTAATTCATTTTGGAAATGACGCAAAAACTATAAATAATTAACAAAATTAGGTCATATTAGCAAAACTTTGGAGAATTCAAGAAGATTCTATGTGTTTAGGGAAAAATTGACAATTCAAGGTAAAATTAAAATATTAGGTTAAATTAATGAAAATTGAAATAAAGGTATATTACACATGATAAGTGGTTCGATGAGGCTAGTATGTTAAAAACATATTAAAAAAATTAGAGAAAAATTCAACTTTGATAGGTCGTTGAAGGGTAATCATAGTTCGACAAGATGTGGTGGTGTGTTAAAAGATCATTTGGGTTAACCTCTTCTAATATTTTCTAAAGATATTGGTTCAAAAACCAATAATATGGATGGAGTAAGAGCACTTTTGAAAGGTAGTTAGGTCACTATTTATTGAGGTTAGAAAAATCTGGTTATGAAAGGTGATTCCCAATTTGTCATTTATGAAATTGAAAATGATAAGTTGTATATGATATTTTTTTATTATGTATCACCTTAGTATTTTACACTTGAAATACATAGACCTTGGTTTTTCCTCTTATTTTTACACTCTCCTTGCTTTGACAAGCCTTGCATATACTTTATCTTATGCCCCTTAGCCTATCTCTTAGTCTGACCAGTTTATATTGATGCATAGACATTCTATCTTGACTATATTTCTTAAAATGTACTTATCTTACACCTCTTCAAGTTAGGAGCTTGTACTAATCCTTATAAACTAACATTTGGGATAAATAGTTCCATCGATGTTATTATTCTGCCCCAATACAATTGTGTAGTTCCCTAAAGTCATCCAATTTTCAAATGAAATGTATCCTAATGGTTGGACTAAGTTATTTAATGTGATTTATGACTAAAAATGGATTGATATAAATATAAAATCATCTCTCATTCATTCCTCACCTATAGAACCTAGTAATTGGACCAATGAGCACTTAAAGAGCATTCAATTGCAAAAAGCTTCACTATTTATTCCTATTTTTAAACCAGTCATAAGGACTAAAAATAGATAATTATAAATTACTAAAGGGTCATCCCAAGAGCCTGATTTTCTAATTTACAAGCTAAGTCACTATTGTACTTGTTTTATACACATTGCATGATTCACACACACGACAACATGTAGGGGAGAAATACATCAGTTTAAGGCCTTCTTTTGAATATTATATATTTTGATGGTGTCTTTTGACAATGGGATCATTGGGGTCAGCTCTACACTATATGCCCACTAACCCATTTTCCCCCAAGGTCACATTAAAGATGGAAAGCTAGGGTTTTTCCATTTCACAAGGAATGATAGTCCATGACCCATATATGAATATGCCAAATTGAAGGAAAGGCTAAACTAAGAAGCATCTAGGTGGTCACATCCTGTTTAAATATATATTGTATTTAAGACACTATCATCAAACTCAGACATTAGCATCAACATAACTATCCGAGGCTAACAAAACTGTCCAAATAGCTAGATGCACCAAATCTAGAATCTGACAACTATTCCAAAACTATCTTCTCACCTATTCTATATCCTTAACTACATTAGAATTAGGACAAGCTAAGTAATTCTATTCTTTGTCTTTTTTATATCTAGCATAGTTTTAATTTACATATTTAGAATATCTTAGTATAATAAATTTAGTGTATGCTTATATCTAAATTTAGCATTTAATTGACCTACTATAAATCTGATTATCACCCTTATGCCATTTCATTTTATATTCTTAACCCTAATCTTAAAGTTAAATACATTCCCATAATTCATATTAGGGTTAAACATTTGGATATGATCATATCTTAGTCTCTCAAAAAACTTCCAAAAATACCCAAAAAAAAAAGTCAAAAAATCAAAAACAAATTTGGCACTTACCTATTCTATTGGTCCTTGGCATCCATGTGTTACTTCCATATTGATGGACCACATATGGAGTTATTGATACATACACATATGTGTCACACTTATAAATTAGGTGTGATATAGGCATACAAAGATACATGATACACTCATATTTTTGATGTTAGGATTTTCCCCTACTCATGTCATATAGACATTGGGGACATTTGCTTCTTTGATCATGATACACATAGGTTATATGATTTGATGATCACTTTACACTATCATGTTTGAGATTACATATGTACTTACACATGATTATTATTAATGATTATATATTAAACATGGTACTTAAAATTCTATACACCTGACATACTTTTCTAACACATTAGATCCATTGGCCACTATGACATGTTTATTCTAGTTGCTTATGTTTTACTTTATACACTTCCTTGAGTGCCTTGTCTTGCATATCCAATCATTTGAATATGCTCCTTTGTTTACATCCCCCTTTCTTATGTGTGATTTCATTGAAATTTGTATTTATCATTATTTTTTATGGACATTTGAATATGTCATTTTTTCTTTCGTAGACATTTTACTAAGTCATGTCCCTTCAACTATGTAGCATTTGAACATGCCCCTTATTTGTGGTTTCCTTGGACCATTATATTTTGACTAGATTTTAAGTGATGTTATGTGTGTTCTTATTTTATTTTTGAGATTCTAATATTACTATATATATGTTTCCATGATCTTTATCATGCATCTTAAGACTAAATGTGATTACATTGGTTTTATGCACTTCAATGTTATATTCACATAGACATATTCCTTATATATACTTCATGGCTACATTTAAAGATTTTATAGTTGCCTTACCATTTTTAAGTAATGTAACTCTTATTTATTATTTTTTCCTCACCTCAAAGGGGGTCATAATAATTGGGGCATGCTTGGGAAGAATGTTCTCCACACTTGGTAGAGTTCTTAGTTTATAGTGGGTGCATGCTTTACAAGCATGCTCTCCATAATTCATACAGTATGTGGTACTTATATTAGTTTATAGATTATAGTGTGGGTATGCTTTGGAAGCATGTTCTCCACATTCATTCAGTATGTGTTAATGATATCAATTTTTAGATTAAGTTGGTGTTTTTCATATGGGAATGACTTCCACACATTCAAAATTCTAAGAATCAGTGGGGGCATCCTTTAGAATCATGTTATCCACATCTATTCAGTATTCAACATTTCTAGTTTACAGTGGGGGAATGTTTTAGAAACATATCCTCCACATCAATACTTATATCAATTTTAAGACTTCTCCATATATAGCAGGGGCATGATTTGAAAATATGTTCTCCACACTTACACATGTATCTGAATTAGCCAAAGTACATAGTTATATGATTCAAATTCACATTTATGGAAGAATTATATACATTGGTACTATATTTATACACATTTTCATCAAGATACATGTCTAAGGTGCATATATTATGAATCACACTCCTAATATTATAAAATACAAATCAATTTTAGTTTTCAAAACCATTACAGATATTGATAGCCTAATGATTTTTATGGACCATATTAAACCAATCTACTATAGTAGTTAGTTCACATTTTGGTATGGTTGAGGTGATCAATTAACTCAATCTTGCTATTTTTTTAGGTTGGACTTTATCATCTAACATTACCATGTTACAAGTATAATTGGCTTGCATAGTTGAACTAATCTCAACTGCCAAATGACAACTTACATTTGCTACAAGGCTATGGGGATACAAGGTTGGGGGCATGTGCCTTCCAATTCCCCCTCTCTCTATCTCCTTGGATGTATGAATTTTAAAGATTTACCTATATTTATCCTAATCTAATTTTTAAAGCCTTACAATGATACATCTTTTTCAAAATAATTTGCCACTAAGAAAGGTGGTTACATCAACACACATGTGTACTCCTAAACCTTTCTCTTTCAATTTCAATAAATTTAAATTGATTATAACCCATATTATATGCACTAAATTTATACTATATCATGATCTTGGTTGTAGGTTAGTCACAAGAAAAGCACTTAAATTCAACTCAAGCAAAGATAAGGTGTGAAAACATACCTAGGTACTTATTCTTTTCCTTTAAACTATAAATTACATTAATATATTAATGTGGGTAATGTAGAAGATATTTTGTGATTATGTATCACCTCAGTATTTTACACTTAGAAAACTAAAACCTTGGTTTTTACTCTTATTTATACACTCATGCTTTTGTAAGCCTTGCATCTAATATATCTTATTCCCCTTAGCCTATCTCTTAGTTAGAATAGTCTTATATTAATGACATATACATTCCATCTTGCCTAGAATGCTTTAAAGGTATTTATCTTACACCTCTATAGGTTTTAAGATCGTACATATTTTTATACTCCATGGACACTAACATCTGAAATAGATAATAGTATTAATGTTATTGTCCTACTCAATGAAAGTTTTTAGTTCCCTAAAGTCATTAAATTTGTAAATGAAATGTATCCTAATGGTCAACCTAACTTCTTTAATGTATGTTATTACTCAAAATACATTGATATAAATATAAAATCAACCCTCATTCATTCATCACTTATGAAACCTAGAAATTAGACCATATAACATTCAAAGAGCATTCAATTGAGAAAAGCTTATGTATTTATTCCTATTTACAAACAAGTCATAGGGAGTGCATATCTATAGTTCTAAAGTACAAGTAGCTGAAAATGCTGATTTTTGAAGTTACAAGCTAGGTTGTTATTGTACTTACTTTACACACATCGCATGATCCACACATAAGACAACACATAAAGGATAACTACATCAATTTAGGGCCTCTTCAAATTATTGGATATGTAGGTAGCATCCTTTTATATTTGGGTCATTGAGTTTAGATCAGCACCATATGCGCACTAACCCATTTTTCCTCAAGGTCACATTAAAGAAGTAAATCTAGGGTTTTTATGTTTCAAAAGGAGCGATAGTCCATGACTTAGATCTGAATGCATCAAATTAAAGGTGAGGCCAAACAAAAAAGCATCTAGGTGGTCACATTTTATTTCACTAGATATTCCATATAGTATACTATCATCAAACTTAGATAATAGTGTTGACACAACCATCTAGGGTTAACACAACTACCTAGATAGCTAGAGGTACCAAATCTAGAATCTGATAATTATTTCAAAACTATCTTCTCACATGATTTTAGGCTATTTCATATCCATAACTACATTATCATCAAAATAAGCTAAGTAATTATATTATTTTTCATTTCTATATCTAACATAGTTTTAATTTCCATATTTATACTATCTTAGAATAATAAATTTAGTGTATGCTTGTATCTAATTTTAGCATTTAATTGGATTTTTATAGATCTTATTATCACCCTTGTGCCATTTCATTTCTATATTATTAACCCTAAGGTTAAAGTGAGATAAAAACACAAATTTCATTTTAGGGTAAAACAAAAATCAAGGTATAAAATCTCCAAGTCATCATTAATGATTTCACACATTCAAAAATGATGTTTAATCAATGTGTGATATGACATTCCTAATGTGAAGGAAATGTTGTGGTTGACTGGGATGCTTTAATATTCATGGATGCCTTTTTTAGGTGGAGAGAATTCTTAATATTCTTCCAATATTTTTTAATTTTCACCTCTCCTTTTACTTTCATAATGAGGTTATTGTTACTGTTTGGTATGTCCTCCACCTACGTTAACTCACATGAGTAAATGGTTTGCCCTCTTTATATCCTCCTACGAAATATGTCACTTACATTTTAAGTGAGTTAAAGGAACTATAATCATTATCATAAGATTTGAATTTACATCTTGGACAAATACATTAAAGGTTTTTAGTTAGTGTCTATGGAGAAAAGAGAGATTAATAAGATTAAGTATCCTTCTCAACCAAGATCATGTGTAGATAAAGTGGCTTAAAATTATATTAAGATGATAGGGGATATGGTAGTTAAAAATATTTCCATGTACATTGATAAATAAATAAAAAATCCATTAAATGGACATGGTTAAAGAAGATGTGGTCAACTACATCTAAAATGGACAATGTACAAAGTAGGGATATTTCTAAATTATTCAAGGAAATCATGTTGGGCCAAAAGTAGTTCATTGGATGCAAAAATGTCTTTCATATGGTGTAGGTTGTGAGTGAGGTTAACATACTTTCCAATGTGGATGGCACCTCCATAATTCATTAAGAACATATGAACCTCAAAACATTATTGCACTTTTTGGCTTTCAAAGTGGTTGAGCATAGTCATATGATTCTTGATGGATTGATGAAAATTCACAAGGGTCAATATTTTTTTGTTGCTAATTTGGAAACCCATATACCTATAGAGTGTTTGGTTTATCTATTAGGAAATTATCATTCTCATGGTGATTTTTAATTAATGTTATGGTAAAATAGTTGGTAATATTATTGTTATGAAACAATAATATATATGATGAATTTGCCATAATATTATTTTGAGAGATTTGAACATGAGTGTTGATTATTCAATCAACTCACTAATATAGGTTAGATAGATTTTTAGAGAATAAATAGTTGTTAGTTATTAGAAAAACTAAGCTATTATTAGGGAGTGTTTTTATAAGATTATGCACATATATTTTAATATCCTCGATTAATAAGATGTTGAAGATGATTGACTAGTATTTGTGCCTATGTACACCTCAACCCTTTGGTTCTCTTTCATACATTATGTTAAAACTTATATTTTTTATTAGATAGAGTTTTGTGTGGCCTCTCTGAGCATTATTTATGCTCCATTAATTTGTGTTTCAATTAAAGTAGTTAACTCAATTAGTTATTTAGTACAACCCACTTGTAACAGCCATTATTTGTCTATTCACCCATTCTTACATATTGTTATAGTCTAACAATGCATACCACTTGTGAAATCCTTGATTCCACCATCCACATGCATGTTTATCCCTATCCACCCTTACATTACATTTTATTTTTTCACCCATTATATTCCCTATATGCATTCATAAAATTGAAAAGAAAAATAATATGTTATATGTGTGTGTGTGTGTGTGTGTGTGTGTGTGTGTGTGTGTGTGTGTGTGTGTGTGTGTGTGTGTGTGTGTGTGTGTGTGTGTGTGTGTGTGTGTGTGTGTGTGTGTGTGTGTGTGTGTGTGTGTGTGTGTGTGTCTATATATATATATTAGCTTTTGTGTGTATGTATTTCTTTTGAGTTATTTTCTCCAAAGTATAAAAAATCACATACATACATACATGTGTGTGTGTGTGTATTCTATAAATTTATAGAACCATTAAAAATCAAATATGGAGCATATATTCATATATATCTCAAGGTGGATCTGTTACGGTTGAAATCATAATCATAAATTTGGCATACTAAAAATGACATCTATAAGGATAGATAAAGTAAGCTCTATATACATATCTATCACTTGGTGGAATATTTTTTATCTGTGACCCTTTACTTCTGCATTGACTTTTAGTTTTAGTGTATCAAGGACATTGTTAAATGGATACAATGCCTCTCTCCAATTGTTGTTCATCTTCACCTTGATCCATCATGGGCAACTTGCATCACATTGCACTGGAAAAGTCTTTGAATATTTTAATAAGGAGATGAATCCTCCCATATCACCCCTAATCTATTACTCTTTTGCCTACTTCAATAGTCATCTAAGCATTCACTTAACTCAGATCTTGAATGACATATCATGCACCTTGAATTGATCCCTAATCCAATCATTTACCTCAAAAATTAGCTCTATCTCTATGGTCTCATTCTCAAACCAATATCTACCTTCTCCATTGGTAGTGGAATATTATGATAAAGATAATGTTTAGGGTTATTTTAGGTTTTGGTGTTTTTGTTTGGGTTTATTTTTATATTTTGGTATTTGTAGATTATATTCCATGGTATTAACTTTGTTGGTTTTATGTAGTTTGTTTTTTTATTTTGTTTGATTATTTTAATTTTGAATCTATCTATTAATTTTTGGGTGTTTTTATGTCTTAATTTTTAATTTTATTCTTATTTATTAATTTCTTTGTTTTATTTTTATATAAGTGTTTCATGATAATAGGTTTTCAATTTTAGTTTAGATTCCTATTAAGTGGTTTCATTTTTTTACATTTTTTTGTCCTATTTGTCGATAATTATCCATTATCATTTAGTAGTAGTTTATATGTCCTTTGTAGATGTTTATTAGTTTGTATATGTGCCAATAATAACATGGTTAGTTTTAAGTATTATTTATGATAATTTTTTACCATTATGAGTATTATAAATGTCTTGTCAAATTTTAGTTGTAAGTCTTCAAATAAATATTCAAAGGTATTTTTCAAATAAAACATGCACAAGATCTCTCTTGTGTGTGATGTATGGTCTTCAAATCTCTCAATGTAGAACCAAACGTATTTTTAGGAAATCCTAACATCCACATTATAGGGTGAAAATATAGAGATGTGTAGTCATGTGATTCCTCTCCCCATGTGAACATTAAGAGGGGGGGGGGGGTGGGGAATGCTAGGAAATTAGCTTTTTCATGGTGATTGGTATTTTAAAGTATGGTAAAATAATTGGTAATATTATTATTGTGTAACAATAATATATATTATAAATTTGGCATAATATTGTTTTGAGATATTTGTATGTGAGTGTTTATTATTCAACCAACACAATAATATAGTTCAAAGATATATTTGGTGAATAAGGATTTGTTATTTTTTAGAAAAACTAATTTATTATTAGTTATTGATTTTAGAATATATGCATATATGTTGTAATATGTTTCATTAATAAGATGTTGAATATGATTGATTGATATTTGTTCTTGTGCACACCTTGAGCTTTTAGATTTATTTCATACATTATAGGCTAAAACCTATATTATTGACCATACTAATGTGAATAGGAAATCCAAGAGGGGAGATTAGTATAGTGTTAGTCAAGAAATCTCAAATCAAAATAAACACACTAAACACTAACACATATAGCCTAGACACTAGGGAGAGAACATGTAACCATCACATAATGAAAAAACATTTAGAAAAAAAAATCTTCCTTTTACCTTCCTTATAGCTCCAAAACCGCTTGTTCAGTTGTCTTGATTAGCTATGTGCTAAAAAAATGTTTGTCAATGAAGCTCCATTGATTCACCTCTCCTTGGCACCTTGGTAATGTTATTTGGTTGGCTTAGCTTGGTTTGGCTTATGAAATTGACATGGTAACACTAAAATTATTCCTTTTGAAGGTATTTTGGCATAATAAAATTTCACTAGAAAATATTTTGCACATATTTCAGCATAATATATTTACACCGAGATAGATTAAAGATCAATAGTGAGGACTTCTATTTATAGCCTCCAAATTTAACTCTTACCCAAGTTGAGTTAGGTTAATATTAAGAATGGAATGACTTAAAACCAACCCTAGGTGAGTTGAGGATAAACCCATTCGAGTTATGGAGGTTTCATGTAATTAGGATTTTCAATTAATAGGCATGGCTCATAAATAATATATTTGTTAGATATTTTGTGAGGGATTGACAACTCACAAAATCAATGATGAAAAAGCTTGATATTTTGAATTTTTGAATTTTGATTTTTAGATATACATTAATTTAAAATGGATTAATCATCTAAGAGTTTATCTAGTTTAATTATTTGATTATTTTGATTAGCATTTTATATCTTTTAAGAATTGTTCAAGTGCCTCACTCAATGTGTCTAAAGGCCAAACTTCTAGTTGTTAAGTCACAAGGTGACTGGAGATGAATCCATGAGATTTTACTATTGTGTATGGGATAATACCCCAAATAGGGATGCCTAAAAATCATTCTAAGTGATAATGTTTGATGTACAAACAAAATTAAGATGTTTAGTGATTCCTAGTTTTAATTTGCAATGTTTGGTAGAAATCAATCTAAAGCCCAATTGGAAGCCAATTGTGGCTAAAATGGGTTGTCTATAATTTTCCCCTAAATGGGAAGACATTATAAGGTATAAGCACAATAAGGTATTCTAAAATAATGAAAAATATATTAAGAAGGAAGAGAAGAGAGTGATTGATGAAAAAACTCCAAATAACATTTGGGAAGCCTTTGATGATGTCCCCTCAAGGGAGTGGCTAACACATATAATTGATGGACAGTCCCTAAAAAAGAAGCAATAAAAATAATGAAATTAACCCATGGGTGAGATTAATCTAATCAAGATAATGATTACACATATTTGATTTAAATGTACTAATTTTCCCAAAGATATTTGTAATCAGTGACAAAGGCATGTGCCTGAAAATGGAGATTGAGTTGAAATAATGATTTGACCATAGATGTTTATAATCATTAATATGTATTGAATTAGATAATGATTGTGCCCTAGTAGGGAAAATTTGATCATGATAAAAGTGGTTGTGCCCTAGCAAGGTAGATTGGAAAGAATAATTCAAGGATATAACCTATCACATAGATTAATGATGAGTGGGTAAAAACATAGATACAATGGTCTAATGATTGAAGAAGCCACACAAAATTAGGTAAAAAGGATGCACAAGTGATGAAAGAGATGATTGGAAGAAAAAAGGTGGCCAAACTGACCTGAGATACATCATGTATACAAACATTACCTATATAGTCTAAATAGACCTCAAGCCAATGTAGTTCACCTATAAGTGGGAAAAAATGGAATGAAGAATATAACAGAAGAAATAAAAACTGATCAATGCTAATGATTTGATTTTACCTAATAATTTGGTGATGCTTATCCTTATTAGCATTGATACAAATAGAATGGTCAATGGGTTGATTTGATTAAGGAGGGTTTGAGTATTTACCAAGGTTACCAAGGATAAGTTTTTGAGGCACCATTGATTTTAAGATACACTAAATTGATGTTTAAGATATCACATGATGGTATGCATCATTATATAAAACACCATGATGACCTAGCTATAATGTGCACAAGGACTGAATCCTGATCCAAAAAAAATTTGAAAAAATGCACTAGTGATAAAAATCATGATGAGAATGTTAACATATGAATATGGATAGACTCAATAATAATTTAGAAGGAATCAACCAATGAATGAATATCTACTAAGTCTAGGCACAATAATGAAATCAAACAAATAGGCAAATAAACAAACAAATAACTAAGCAAACAAGCACAAAAATCTTTAAAGTAAAATCATCGAAAAACATCCTATCATCAATCAAGTCAATATCTATGCATGAAGGATCAATGAAATGATAAATATATTATTCCCCCAAGTAAGGTTATATGTAATGGAATGACATGTGGGGATTAAATATCCTAGTTTACACTACACACTTTGGTGTTGCCCCAATAGGGTGAAAGTTATGAGCTTGGCCTAAAAGGTGCAAATTAGATGATGCCACTAAACAAGGATACATGTAAAGGGAAGTTTATATCCCCAATGGTAATGGAATGTATTGAAACTAACAAAGGATTTTACCTATTAGGGTAGATCGAGGATGATTAACTAGGTTTAAAATAAGACACATGTTTTTGGATTTTTAGGCTTTATATGTCTCTAGGAGATTGTAATATAATTTCATAATTTTTAGGATTTTGAAATGTTTTGAATGTTTTTGGAAATTTTTAATCATTTAAAATTGATAGAGAATGATGAGATACAAAATGGTCTAACTCACAAAATAGTGATAGCATTAGAAAAGGGTTGACTGAGTCGATCTCAACATAAATCGAGCACTACCTACATAGTCTTAGAATAGGACCTCAAGTCACTAGAGTTTTTCCTTACAATAGAGGAATCAAACTAGGTAATAAAAGGTTTGTGAATTAAGCAAATGGCATAGTATAAAAATAGGAATGGTAAGAAGATGTGACAACGCATGGTAAAGGTGTTGTTTTTAAATTTTCTAGAGGTAGTTATAATTAGGGAAAAATAAAATGGGTCAATCATAATAATTTTACCAAAGAGGGTTATAATTATTAGAATAAAAAATGAGGTATAATGTGATAATAATGAAAAATGTAAATGCTAAACTATTATGATGCTAGTTCAAGATACTACCTCTATTTAGAATACTAAATCAACTATTGAAACTTCACATGAAACCTATTGTTGAAGGTGATAAAAGAAATAATGGAGCATAACCAAGGTCAAAATGGGTGTGTAGGTGGGTTTAAACAAATTTGGTTGATAGGGAAGGTTAAAACAATTTTGGTTAATAGTGAGGGTATGGAAATAATGGTATACGGCATGGTACAAGGAAGGTCATGTTATGAAAATTAGATATAATGGTAATAGTGTTTCTCTTAAGTGATAAGGTAAGGTAAATGGAATGGTATGAAATAATGACAAGGAAAATGGAAAATGAAAAAGGAAAGGTAAATGTTAAGGCAAAGTACATGATTTTCTTATTCTTTTTGATGTCGAAATGCATGTCCTGATCAACATATGATATAAATAGAATAATCAAATATTTAAATTAATATCCCACACCCATTTTGAATAACTTCTCTATCTATAAAATGTTACTGATTAGGACACTAATAATGTTATTATGATATTTGTTGGTTACTAATTCTATTTCCTCCAAACTTTAAGACAAGATGTCTTTGTAGCCTTTATAAAAGAAAGTGAAGTTATGTATGGTAAATATGGATAAACATTTGATAAAGGGATTGATTTGGAAATGGTGAAATGGATCATAATGGAATCTATAATTGTTAGGAAATAAATGAAGATCAATATTATCGGTCACACACAATGTTATTGATTGTGTATTTGACATTATTTTATTTTTTGTGCAGCCAAAGACTTCTAAATATGCTCTCATTAGGACCACCAATTATTTTATTGTTTGGGCCTGAGAGTAGCTACAATCTAATTATGATGTAGAGTGAAAGTTGTACTAATGTTATCTTTGATAATATCTTTATCAAGTGGTGAATAACTATTATGCTCAGCTAGTGGCATGTCAATGAGGTTTTCACCAGTAAAATTGTCTTCATAATCCCATAATGCCTATGAGAAGGTTTCACTAAGGAATGTTAACTTTTGAATTTGATTGTCTTAAAATGCCTCAAACAAGGTTTCACTAGAATATGTTAAGTTTGGACTTTGATTTCCCCCTAACAGCTTCAAAAAGGTTTCACTATGATATTATTCATCTTCTGCATGAATGTGGTCTTAGTCCCCCTATTATTATGCAACTAAAATGTCACCACGGATGAAATTCAACAAGGTGTGATTTTATTAGTCTTAATCACATTTTGGGAGGTGTAATATCATTATAATTGATATGTTGGGTAGTTTTAATTACATGTGTAATGGTAATGGAATGGGAAAAGGCATCACAAACCTTGTAGAAGATACTAGGATAACTTGTGTTGATGTTGAACCAATCATCCTCAAAAACCATGGAAGGGTCACAAATATATTCAAATTGATATTCAAGACATGTGTAACCAATATTTTAATAACCATGAATGTATTTTGATTATGAATCAAAGGACTCTAAATCTAATGTTGAGACTAATTTTGCTTTTGATTTTAATGCTAAATCTAGTTTTGGTTCAAAACTAGACTCTGGCTCTAATTTTGATTCTTATTTCATTGTAGATGTTTCTAAAATGATGTCTTTTTGAATGTTTGGTAGTAAAAAATTAATGGCATATGATGGCATCATGTGATCTTCAAAAAATATTCATCTAAGAAGGGTTCAACATAGACTGGCTCATCTAGGTGAGGCCCCTCAAAGAGAGGGATTGGCTCGAGGGGTGACTCCACAAAGATGAGCTTGTCAAAGTGAGGTACTTCCACAAGGGGAAAAAGGTCAATAGATAATTCCAAAAATATTGGATTATCAAAGTGAGGCTCTTTAAAAATAGGATAATGGTTGAGATAATTATTTACCTGAAGGTAATTGTAATTATTAAGACATGACCTAATAAAGATTGGGTTGTCTCAGTGAGACTACTCAACAATAGGGAAAGTATCAAAAGGCAATTAATCACAAGTTTACTCATAAAAAATATGTGTTTGAAAAAAACATCATGTATTAGTTGGTTCTCTTGGCCTTGGTTTATAATTACATGTAAAATATCAGTTTTGAACACATCTTGGTCTTTGAAAGATGATTCCTACGGAGGTAATGACTAGCTATGTTGTGGCTCAAGGAATGGCATGGGTTTTCTAAAGTAGGGAAAGGTTCGAAATGGATGATGAATGATTAGTGGTCGGATAATGATCTCTTTTTAAGCAAGCTCATCAGAGATGGGCTTGATGAAGGTAGGCTACTGATCTAGGATGGTAACTGTGACCCATCTAGTCATAATTATGCAACCTTGTTGGGATAAGGAGCTCAAGGATTTGGAAATGGATATAATGGTAAGGAAATGGAACTACAAAGATTTTTTACTAACATAGGATAAATGATGAGGGCCTTTAATGGTAATTGATAGATATTATGAATCTTGGTTATTAATGCAAGTCAAAGGATGAGGGCATAATATGATAATATTTGGATATTATGGAACTTGGTTTCTTGCACAATCTGAAGGAGGATTAGTGGTATAGGTGGGGATCCAATACTAATATCATTGAAAGGGATAACATAATATGTTAATTAGACCAAATAAGGGTGATTGTGGCATGTGATAATTGACATGGTTGGGTTTGGTAATTAGCCCAAAGAGGGTAGTCTAAGTCAATGAAAATGTCTTGGTCTTAATCTAGGTTTGAAAGTGAAATTATTCTAGGAATAAGTACTCTGTCTAAAATGGCAAAAGGTTCAAACTTATTATGTATTGGAACTTTGTCTAAAAACTTGGTATAGGAATGGAGAAGCTTCTCCAAAATAGTCAATGATAAACATGGTCTAAAATGTCTCCAAGGTCTAATGTCAAATGTCTCAAAAAAATGGTCATGTGAATGGATAAATACAAATGCCAAACTTGGTAAAAATATTCTTTTAAACAACTCTAATCTAGGTGTAAAAAAATGGAAAAGGTTGATAGGTCTTTGGGAACAAGGCTCAAAATAATTAGGTCTAAGATAAAAGGTAAAATGCTAGGTCTTTTGGAAGCATGAAAAAAAATCTAGACTTAGAACAAAAACTAGGTCTAAAAATAAATCAAAATTTTCTAGGTCTTTTGGAAACAAAAAACAAAAGCTGTATTTAAAATAACTAGGTCTAAAAGAAAAGTTAACTAATCTAACAATTTGTAAAAATTAGATTCCAACTAGGCATTCAGATTTAAACACACTCTTGATCATTGGTTAAATATCTTGGACTTTAGGCACATAGAAGAAAGACCAATTCCCAAATTTAGGCACAAAAGACATTAAAGCAAGTAAGGAATTAGTCAAAATTTCACAATCCAAAAGTGAGAGATAAATATCCAAGTCGAAATTACATGAGGCATAGGCATAAACCAATAAATATTTGAATATGAATGTACCAAGACCCATTTCAAACATTGTTTAATAGACATAAATTTTAAATGGACAACAAGATAGACAAAGATGGATGTCATAACGATATTAGGCATATACCCAAAAGGTACACATGGTTTATAAATTGTGATTGGATACAAGTCAATAAGTCTTGGAAACAATGCGAGTAGTGTAATGACACTATAATGATCTAAACATATGAAAAATGATTCATTTAAAAAAATCTAAGGCACAAGACTTAGAATTAAATGGGAAATGTAATGATGCCCTTTTAAAAAAGTGACACATACATATAAACATTTGAAAAATGACCAAGTTAAAGTGTGGAATCAAATGGATGGAATAACACCTCTTTAAATAAAAGATTAATTTGAAAACATGACTTATTTTAGATATGGTTTAAACACATAAATAATTTTAATTCAAGATCATGTAAGTAGAGAGCAAAAGACACAAAACACCTAAGTGTATTATCCTAAACCTAAAAACTGACAAGAAGTCTTTGCACTATCAAATTTAATCTATATATTTGATCTTGAGAGGAAATAATGTTTTTTAATCAAAAAATTTAAATGTACATGAAAAGTAGGGCTTTTAATCACCCTCTTCTCTCCAGAGTTTGTATAATGCCATGAAACTTTGGGCTACTAGCCTTGAATTGACAATATATCCATGCCAAGTGGGGATGTCTAAAAAATATCAAGTTTCATATGTTTAAAATGGTCCCATATGTGTGGTTAACACTAGGGCATAACACATCATTTGGATACATGTTAACTGATTTGTTTTGAACATGTCTTTTCCTTTTCACAACCACTACATCTATCAAATTTTTAGTGTAGTGTGATGTCTGAGTTAAACCTACATTTTGAGGTAGTCTCTTACTAATAAAGCTTGTTTAACTAATCAAATAATCATCCTAGTAATTCAACCTCATTTTATATACCCATACCATGGTGTGGGGTTGAAACGATGCTAGGAGATAAATTATCAAGTCAAAACTTCCCTAGATAACTCATAGATAGGATATGAACTCACACCCACAAGTGAAGATACATGAAATAAAAATTATATGACTCTAAGGTCATTTTGGAATCACCCAAATCACATGGATTTTGGGGAGTGCCTTCACAAGTTTCTTCCATGATTTGGATAAAGAGACAATAGAAATAAGTGAAGTGTTTTTTATCACCCAAATTCATTAAAGGGGACAATGGGAGAGCATACACGCTACACTTAGTTTGTTAAACAAACATAGAACAATAATAAAATATAAAAAAATATCTTACAAGTACTTAACTAGAGTTCATGTTCATTTTTAGAGCACCAAGCAAAATATGATATGAATTTTAGCCCCTTGGCATTATTTGAGTTGTGGACCTTGAAAAATGAAAATAAAGCGAGTAAATGATTTTTAAACACCAAATTTAACTGTGATACAAAGAAATAAAGTGCTAAAAAATATCTTTCCTTGGCCTTTACATCCTAAAAAAATTGTTAGTGGGTTTACTTATTGCTTGTAAAAAGTGATATCCTTGAAAATTAGCTCAAAATGCACAAAATCACCTCTCTAGAATGATTTTGTAGTTATGCAATAAGCTAAAAATTATGAAATTATTCTATCATAAAAACATAGCCAAAATAGAATGATTATAAACTCATAGTGGATGATTTCATTATTTTAAAATGATTTCATAGCTCTGGTTTGTAATTCCAGAACTAAAGTCTACAAATTTTCAAATCAGGTCTATAATTTCTCAACTAGATAATTGCACAACTTCAAAAAATAATTTTGTAACCTAAGAAATAATTTCATAAATTAGGAAAATGATTTCGTAACTTAAGTGAATGATTTTGTAACTTAGGTCTACAATTTTGTAATTAAGTACTAAAATTTTACACTTGTCTCAACCCTTCAAGAAAACATCAAAATTGAGAAATAATTTCATGATTCAAGGGTAGGATTTCACTAGTAAGTGTACCAAATTCACAAATAGTCAATAAAAACATGAAAACACAAAACAAAAAATGATTTTGTAATTAAATTAGATGATTTCGTAACTAATCCCTATGGTTTTGCTATTAAAATGATGATTTCAAAATTAAACTTTATAGATTCACAGTTTAGGTGCACAATTTCATGATTTTAGAAAACCTGTAAGAAAACATAGATAGAGAACAATTATTTCATAGATTTATGTCAATTTTTCTATTAGGTAATGACATTTTTGCTCAACAGAATGAATTTGCAACTGTGAATTGTAATTTTTCTACTTATAAATGCAATTTATTTGCTACAAAGGATGATTTCACTACTCAGACAATCAAATTCACAAATAAAAGAAAGTTTCACAGTTATCTAAAAAAATAAGGAAAAGACATATTTTCATACAAGAGAAAATTCATTATTTTGTTCAACAATTTTACTATTTATGGACCTAATTTCATAGTTTTATAGAGTGAAGGTTAGACCAAAGTGATTTCTCAAATTTTTAGGATGAATTCATAGACTAGGTTGATGATTTCATGGTTTACCATGTTGAGTTTGTCATTACGAGTCAAAAATTCAAAAACCTGTAGTCACAAGCCAAACATGGAAAAGTAAGCAATAAATCTAAAAGTTAAGCTCTAGAATGAAATATTCTTTGCTCCAAAAAACTCTCAAGAGACTTAATTCATACTTTTGGGGTGTGTAGTCTCACTAGAAGTGCCACTAATGCAAAAAAGGAATCCAAGAGGGGAGATTAGTATAGTGTTAGTCTTGAAAACTCAAATCAAAATAAACACACTAAAAACTAACACCTATAGCCTAGGCACTAGGGAGAACATAGATAACAATTACATAATGAAAACATAACTAGAAAACAAAATAAAACTTCATTTTACCTTCCTTGTAGCTCCACAACCACTTGTTGAGTTGGCTTGCTTGGCTATATGCTCAATAAATATTTGTCAATGAATCTCCATTTCTCCATATCTCTTTGGCAGCTTGGTAATTTTGGTTAGATTAGCTTCGATTGACTTATGAAATTGGCATGGTAACACTACAATGAATATTTTTGTAGGTATTTTTGCATTATAATATTGCACTATAAAATATTTTGCACATATTTGAGTATAATAACTTCACATCAAGATAACTTAAATATCAATACGTGAGGCATTCTATTTATAGCCTCCAAAGTTAACTCTCACAAAATTTGAGTTAGGTTATGATTAAGCATGGAATGAGTTCAAAGCAACCCTAGTTGATTTGAGGCTAGCCCTAGTTGAGTTAAGGAAGTGTCATGTAATTATGATTTTAAATTAATAGGAATAAGTCATAAATTAGACATTTCTTAGATATTTTGTGAGGTATTGACAACTCACAAAATCAATGATGAAGAAGCTTGATATTTTGAATTTTCTAGGTCTAAAAAAATGGAAAAAGATTGCTAGGTCTTTGGGAACAAGGCACAAATTTAGGATCAAAATAATTAGGTCTAAGACAAAAGGTAAAATTCTATGTCTTTTGGAATCATGACAAAAAATTAGGTATAAAAACAAATGGGAATTGTTTAGGTCTTTAAGAAGCATAAAACACAATATAGACTTGAAATAACTAGGTATTAAATATAATATAATTAATCTAACAATTTGAAACACTTAGACTCAAATTAGGCATTTAGATTCACACACACTCTTGATCATCAGTAAAATACCTTGGAATTTAGGAACATGAAAGATATACCACTTCCATATTGGAATGAAAATTACTATGGGAGTGAAACAATATCTTAAAAAAATTCATTCAATTCCACTTAAGCATACATGAACCATTCATATAAACATGAACATCTAGTAAATCATATGCAACCATACATGATCGTGAAATAAGATAACACACTATATATGTTAGAAAAATTCAATGGGAAAAAAACCCATTGATATATATGAATGGACTATATTCATATAAAATAAATAAATCTATAGTGAAGCACCAACTCTAGATGGAGAACCAACCCCAACTAGTCAAGCACCCACTCAACTAGGCTTTAACAAACACTAGATTATAAGGAGGTACCAACCCTCTAGATGAATCAAAAATAACTCAAACACATTATAATTTTGATCATATTCATAAAATTTTGTTTCTAAAACAACAAATTATGATTAAATTCTTTATCTCTTCTCCCTCTTCTATCCCTCTTAAACTGCCTTCTAGGCTTCTTCACTTAACTAGGTCTCTTCAAGATAGATTAGGTCATATGACCTTGATATTAAACTAAAATGACCCTATTATATCTTCATGAAAATTTATCTACACCCATATTATGGTTTAAAATGCCTTATTATATTCAACAATGTGTTATTTTATTTTCTTGCACTCTCTTCTTTTCTAACTAGTCGATTAGGCCTATTATGCTTTGTTCTTAGAGAATACTCTATCTCACACACCTCTTGGTTAGCCATACACAATTTCACACTTTTATTACAATTTAAATATGTATTATAACACATTTCATACATGAATAAATCATTAAAATATTTCATCTACAACTTAAAATACCAAAACCTCTTTTAGGCCTTAAGGAGACCTAATTCAATTAGGCCTTCATTAGCACACATTACCCTATGTTGTTCTTGCAACACTTTCAAGCTTCACACACAAAATGAACACTTCATATTCAAATTAAATATAACCATAAAAATCTCATATTATTTCCATGGAAATTTTCATCACCAAATACTACTTGAAGCACACTATTAGTATTGTTTACATTAGGCCTTCACACACACATAAATGTCTACTTTAAACAACTGAAGATAACACTATATTTGGACACACAACCATGATAATAAATCATATAAAAATTACATAAAATACCTAAGAAAATTCATAAAATGCTTTAGAATTCATCACATAAGTCATAGAGTCTCAAAAACACCTCTGCAACTTGCTCACTCAGAACTGTCAGTTTTCCTCAAAGACCAATAATGGTGACTCAGACCTCCGACACCTACAAGGACATCCTCAATGACTTATGATATATGAATATGATATTTTGAGATCATCATATAAATGTAAAATATAAATATAATATATTAAAATGGAAAATATTGGTCTTTCAGACTAATTTCATAACCTTATATCTCACTATCTCATCTAAACCAAACTGGTCAACTTGTGAGCAACTTTTTCACTATATTCATTCACGTCCAAAACTTCTAATACACAATAAAATGTATTAAAAGTATTTAAAAACATATTTACGTAATTTTTTTCTTAAATATATCATGATAACACATTATTAATAATATTCTCACTACTACATGGGTTTTTTTGTATTTGCACCATTAGACCTATTAGTGACTGGCTAACTTGGATGACTAGTTTAGCACACATGAGGACTAGAACCTATACAAAAACCTTCATGGAAATGAAACATGAATATTTAAATTCGTCGTCCATGTATTTACATAATTTAACTTGTTAAACTATATTTTCTACAATAAATATTTGAGAAATTATTACTTTCGTGTAGGTTCTACTCACACACCTGATAACTAAATCACACCTGGAGGTTTTTGAAAGAGTTTAATATAACCTCCAATAGCTTACCTAAGAAAATTAATCTATTTTGAGCACTTTTGATCAATATATTAAAAATCAGGCCCTTATTAGGGTTCTAAGAGTGTTTGAACCTATTTTCATTCTTAAAAATCATTCATAAAGCATAGCCCCTCAATCCAAAAAAAAAATCCTCAAATTTTGAGTTAGGACCCTTCCCAATTTACAATGAAGAGCTTAGGTTCATGTTGACTATTTTGACCAGAATTCAAAATAGGTCAATTCCCTTATATTACAAAACTTATATAGGGTCATATATGGTGTGTCATGGTCCTATTTGATGTCATTTAATGTATCATCACCTTGTCATAGTCAATTTCTTTCCTAAGTCATTCTATGCCATTTAAAGTGTATATTAGAGCTATTTATCAAGGTTATAAGGCTTTAAAACTAATAAAAGTGTTATAAAATCAATATAAATGTGTATTATGTCAGATACTTGTTAGGAATGTTAGTCCTTACTTGAAACGTTTAGGTACTACGTTGATACAAGAAGAAAAGTGGTAGTTTGGGTAGTTTTGGAAGTTGTACAACATTTAGAAGGGTGCAACATGCATATCAAGCTTGTGGTATGACTCTTAAAATCCCCTATACTCACTTCCATTCTTGATCAGCTCTAAAAGTCCCTAAATTTATCAAAAAATGATTCTACTTTTCCATCACTCCACTATACATACAAAACTAGTCAACAGGGATTTTAATGGTACGATCAGTAGGAGAGTTTCTAGGTCAAACTATCTTGGTGTTGGATAGGACACTTGGTAAAATTAAAATTAATGGTAGGAGTTATAATAATGGTTGCATATGTTTTATGAACCATTCTTAACAAGTTGACTATTTTGTTTTGCTAGTTAATCCCCACACCCTATAGGGTTTCCTCTTATAGGAGTAGCTCTGTATGATTCAATTGGTGAATTTAATTATAGAAGATGTGTAATTCAATTTATAATTTTTGACATCTTAGTTTTCATGTTTGGAGTTGATTTCATGATCTAAACATATCAGGTTGTAGGTCAATAACACCATTGTGAAGTTGTAGGCATATTTCACCAAGTACAGAGGTTTTGGTTCTCATAATGGTTTCATATGAATGTGATATGTTGTGATTAATGTTTTCATGTCATATAAATCAATTTATTTCTAAGCTTATTCTCTAAAGATCATGCATTGATCAAGAACACAGTCATATGTAACACACAATCAACTTATTGCAAGCTTCCAACTGTAGTCATGGTGTGTAAAGTTTTGAAGGAATTCATGGGGTTATTATTAAGTTTACCAAATTGTTGAACACCTTCTTGGATCATAATAAAGTGAGCCAAGCCCTCCAAATGGCATATAACTGACTGTGACATCTAGTTTAACTCATAAGCATAGTCCTCTACCATTAATGAACATCCACAGGTGCCTACAAGATAATATCATGTCGAGACAAAGCATTTGATTTTTATTGAGTTCTATATGATGGAAAATATTCATTTGAAGATATTGAGAGGATTAAAAACTAGTTGGAGGGCTATACACCATTCATATTGTTCATATTCCAACTTGCTACCCTATTTGCTACTGCAAATGCATCTATAGGTGTTTCATAAGAGAATGGACATGTTGGAAAGAATAATTTAATTGGTTTGAATCAACTCAAGGTGAAAATAATCCATTTTGATACTTTTATGATGTCTATGATGGGTTATAATTCCATATATTATGCATTATCCAAGATATATCTTCACTATCTATGTCACACCTACAAGTGTCACCTATAGGCTTCCAAAGAGATTGAAAAAGATTGGAATATAGTGTTGGATATTTATTGAGACCTCATAAAGGCATATAAAGTTTGAGGAATGTCCTTGCATTCCATGGTGAAACTTTTGAGTTGTAGATATACTTAGAGATTCATGCTTATATATGGAGAGTTTAAAGACTAGTTACCTTAATCCCTCCAAATAGAGACCTAGCCCTTATATCAATATTTTTCATGAGGAAACACTTTGAGGTGATAACTAGTTTGATGCTTCCACCATGTATTCCAAGTACAGAGCAGTGATTTGTCTTCATAAAGGGTTATTTTTCTAGGAGAACATGATGTTAAAATCCCCACATTCCATGCATCTTTCCACTATAGAGTGTCATTATTATCTAGAATGTTCAAATCAAATAGCCTTATAAACTATGAGATTAAGTGGAATTATAATATACATATAAGTGAATCCATTTGAATACAAAAGGCACCATTATTATCAAGGGATGATCAAAGGGTTTGATATTCAACATTTGAGGTAGACTTCCACCTACAAGTTTCCCCTTGATCAAAAGAATGGACACCTATAGGTTGGCTATAGGGTCACCATGTAGGTTTGAATACATAGTGAGTGTGTTGACCTAAACATGTTATACTCATCTACCGGCTTACCTTCTCATAAGTAAGCATATAGTCTAGAGTAAAGTCTAGTTGAGCAAAGACATGAGTTAAAGGAGCCAACATAGATGATGGGGAAGTTTGAAAGTATTGTAAATACATTTAGTATGATGAAATTCATCTAATAATGTCCTCAAAACAATAAAATATAACATGAAACCATCCTCAAGGTGTACTTGTGGTTAACACATAGAAATCTTGCACAATCAATTTTCCATAGCTTATCTTAAAGGTTTCATGATGTTGAGAGGGGTTATTGATGGAAGCTCTAAAATTTTGTACATAAGGTACTTATAAGTTTCTTGAGCCTCTCATGTTGTTAAAACACCTAAGACAATAGGGGAAGTACCCTCTATTTTATCTCAAATAGAGGGCACTAGCATGATGAAAATCCTATAAGGTTATGAAAAAATGACAAAAAAATGACTTTAAGATGTTGTAAACCTTGCAAGGAGATGTATAAATATGTGGGAGGTATGTACCAATATGAAATTCAATACATAATTGGATGAAACTAATCAAGGTAGACAAAATCCATTACTATACACATTGATTCCACTAGGCCTTGATTAGGCCTAAAGCCCTAGAAGGGTATGATTTCACTTCTAGTGATAGTAGAGCATTAAAAAGCATTGGAAAACTTGCATGGGGAGTCATAAGGAGTGTTTAAACTATTGTAATTAAAAGGAGGCCATAGGTAAGTCATTTCTTGGCTTAAGACCATTACAGGGTATGCAGAATGGGGAATAAAGCTCGAGAAGATAACTTGAGAAGAAAAAACAACATGGATGTTCAACAAGGGAGTTTGAGGAGTTGGGGGATGTTGAAGGAGTTCTTGAAAAAAAACTTTGTGAAATTTTTTTAGAAGTTGAATGTCATAACTTTATGTTCAAACCTTAAGGGTAAAAAACCCCTAAAACCTTCTCAAACACTTGCTAAGGACCTGATTGGGAAAATGAATAAGTAATGACATATAGGAGGTCTAATTTGACTAGGAAATGACTTAAGTTCAAATATGAATTCCCATAGCTCCTTCCCACCAAGTTGAGTTATACCTTATTTATATAAATAAGGTGATAGAGGGATTTTATTGATAGATTTGTGTATTATACAAGTTGAAGTTATTTTCAAGAGGTGAAGATAATTTTGGGAGATATAATGGGACCTAAGATATCCTTTCATATTCATTTATTTCATCATAAAATCTCACAAGTGCATCTACAAGTGCCTTCATCTCAGCTAGACCAAACTGGCATAGTGAATAAGAAATTGAGAAGGTGAAAAATTTAAGTGGGAGCATTTTGAAGGTCTTCCTAATGAATCTATGGACATTAGGATTCTTGAAAAGTGTCATATACTCTTTTTTATAGATTGGTCTAGAAAACCAAAGACCTCTTTGTTGCCAAGTGAGAAAATTGAGAGAAAGAGAGGTGATTATGACTGCAGGTAGTAATAACTCATGTCCAAAAGAATATTAATGATTAGATAAACCTATAATACATGTTGGGGATTATTTATAACCCCTCAATCTCATTTAAATCATCTCATCTATCCCTAGTATACTATGGAATGTTTGAAGGAGGTCAAATGATGAAGGCATTTTCGTGGTACGCAAATGAAGAGTCTTACACCACATTTCAAGGGTTTCATAATTTTGAGAGACATTTGTCTTATGAGACCTTACATGGTCTATTCATTATTCCTCTTTCCTACAAATGTAACTCCTTTTCTCATCTTGACACATGTTCTAGTTACTCTTGGACTTAATTCTCTTCTTCTCTATATCTCTAATTCTATAAGTAGTAGCCATTTTGGATCTTGTAGACTAATTACACTCCATTTATGGTGAATCCTTTCTAGACTAATGTTGTACTTTCATTCTAAATAATAAATACATATATGGTTTTAAGTTCAAGAACATTTGTCTAAGTGTGCAAAGTGATGTATGGTGATGTTAAGTGATAATCTTCTATCATTGCTTCTTATCCTCTCATGTTTATACAAGAGTTCCTATTATAATAGGTCATATAGAGTGTAGCTAATGTGTTAAGCTCATTTCAAGTGTACAATTTTTCTTAGAGTGTGTAATCTTCCCTCTGGTTCACTTACCTTATGTGGTTTCATGCATATCACCTCTGTATTGAAACACTTATGTTAGATTAGTTAAGACTTTGAAGTTGGTTTGTAGGTCTTGTTGCTTAGTGAAAGAAGTATTATGATCTTGTGGAAAACCTTACATTGTATCACCCATTAGATTAGTTGCCTTTCATGAAAATTTATATCTCTTTTCCCATAAGAAACTAGTTAATTAGGTGATAATCATTTCAAAGAATATTTAGGGAGCTAGACCTTAAACCTAGAGGTCTACTTCTACTATAGGTAAACACACATACCTAGAAGTATTCCCATGTTGCCCAAATCTAGAGGAGGCTTGAACACTCTCATATAGGGTGTAAAATTTGGGGACAATAGTTCTGGCACTCTTGATGGGACCAAGGTCCAAGAGAGTGGAAATATTATTGGTTTGTCTTTCCTCTAATGAAATTTTAGAAAAAATCAAGATAGTACAAATGGTGACTCCAAATGAAATCCTCTAGTTGTAAGTAGTCCAGGTATCTCTTATTAAATATTTTGATTAGTTATTATGTTTCCTTTGACCTATGAGGTTAATATAAATAGCTATGGTGAATATCTATACTATAAAACTCCCTGTTAGCCTTTTTATGAGGCACATTATATTCCTCAATAGTCCTATCACAATGGCTACCAATATGATAAAACATGAATCCTTATGATCCCTAATTTCTCTCTCCATATAGACATCATGTTATTGGATATTCCTATGAAGGAGGATATCAAGAAACCTATCAAGAAATTCCTTCTTATCAATCCAAATATGACCCTTACCAACTATACCATGATGCCTATCAATGTCAAGAGGATTCCTATGAGTCTTGTCATGAGGAATTAGATAATTCCACTGATTGTACACAAAGATGCTATAAGACAAGGTATGAATTATTAGAAACTCAAATCTAACAACATAGAGATGGCTTCAATCCCCATCATTACTCTCCTCCTCCTCCATTAGCCCCATCTCATGTCAAATACTTTTTGGCACTCATTCTAGAGCTACTAGATAATGATGATAATATGGGAACATGGGATAATGAGTTTGATATGATTCATAATAATCTCATAGAATGGTTAAGAGTTACTACCCAAAATTGTATGCATGTGTTAGACATAGTTGAAGGGAAAGAGGAAAATCAATGGGGCATCAAATAATAAATATAATTAGAAAATAAGTGCCTTTAATTATCAATAGATAGACTAAGGATGTGGAAAGAATAAGACCTTAAAAATGACCATAATGATATTGAAGATCCTCAAGGAGGCTATTAGAAAGGTACAACTTCTATTGAAGTATGTGAT
This sequence comes from Torreya grandis, assembly GCA_037957365.1. NCBI lineage: Eukaryota > Viridiplantae > Streptophyta > Pinopsida > Cupressales > Taxaceae > Torreya > Torreya grandis. The sequence continues at coordinate 673,974 of JARHVA010005285.1, read as the reverse complement.
TTTACCTTTAGCCAACCCAAATTTTCACTTCCCCATGAGATTACTAGTGAAGTTATCTTTATGAAATCAATACATAAGCCCTCCATCACACCTCATATCCAACTCATGAGCCTATCCATAAACCTTACACCCCACCCCTTCTTGAAAAGGATCCAATTTTGAGGGAAGTAAGTGAATAAGAACAAGCCCAAACTATAGATAATCAATAATATGTCATGAGTAGATATGAAGAATAAATCACCATAGGGACTCCCCTTAGTGAACATAAATATATATACCTTCTTGAATGACAAGAAAGATATTGAGGATTATATTATAGTATTACATAAGGATTTTGATGAAAACATGAAGGAAAAGATACTTGACAGAGACTCTATATATGTTGTTCATGATGAAATAGCTCTAGATCATGATAGTCACGAAGAGGAAGACCTATGGTAGAAGTTTCATAGCATATACTAGGATTTTGAGCAAATAAAAAAATTAACTTCTTATCATATGGAGTATACACCTGATCATGAGGTTGTTAATGATCATCTCAAGCATGGAAGTAAGTGTGCTATCAAGAATAAAGGTGAACTTCAAGTCAGTCCTCAAAAAGTTGTAGTCTGTAAGAGTCTCATACAATCAAGGTAGAATATATAGTCATTGAAAAGTAACCCATGACTTAGCCATATGTTGGACCACCCTTAAATGCATTAGAACATAAATAAGACTAGTTTTATGGCTTCATACATCAAGAGGAGAAAGATGAATAGGTGGTGGTTCTAAATGACAAGGAGAGTAGTGATGATTGATAGTAGAAAATAGAACTCTTTAAAGAGCTTGAGGAACTTTTCCAAGTTGAGGACCAAGTACATGAGAAGGTGGAGAAAGATTTTTCCATGGATGTCAATGACCAAGATTTGGTGGACTATGCAAATCTCTTTGATGAACCTGAAGAACTTGCAGTTGAAAATAAACCTAATCTTATTGAGAGCACCATGGAAACTAAGAAAGTATGTCTTATTGAACCACCATTGGAGGTTATATTTGATGATTCTTATGAAAATTTTGAGATTGTTTGGATGTAATAGGAGTTCATTTCCATATCTAATTTGGTTGTAACTTCTTTTTTTTCATTCAAAATCATGGGAATGAGGTTGGCAAACACCATGAATAAGATGGAGGCATCAATGTCAAGGGTTAAAAGGCAACATGAATTATTCATTCCTTATTTCCATAAATAAATAAATTTTTCAAAATTCCCCTTTGACCTAAGAGGAAGTGTTTCTTTTACGTTAGTTTGTGTTTGAGTTAGTTTGGTTTTTGTGTGTGTGTTCCATAAGTGCTCTTTGAAGCACATGTGTGGGGTGTGTTATTTTGTGTATTTTTCTTGTTGTTTCTTGTGTTTTGGTCATTTAAAAAGAGAATTTAGTATCATATATATTAATAGGTGACTCCATATCCTAATGGATATGAAAAGGCTATTGGTCTTGAGCATAACAAGCATACCACCCTTAGAAATCATCAAGAATATTGACCATTTTGACCACAAGTCAAAATAGGTCAAACCCCTATAGTAAAAAAATTATATATGGGTATATTATGGTCCTATAGGGTGTGTCACGGTACTATTTGATTTCATTTAATGTGTCATCACCTTGGTTAGAGTCAATTTCTTTCCTAAGTTATTCGTTGTCACTCAAAGTGCATATTAGAGCTATTTGTGAAGGTTGTACAGTTTTCCAAGTATTACAAGCGTTCCAAACTCTCTATAAACGTGTATTATGTAAGATAACTTTTAGTAATTTTAGTCCCTAATTTAAAATTGTAGGTATTATATTGAAACGAGAAGAAAAGTGGTAGTTTGGGTAATTTTGGATCTTGTACAACCTCGAATAGGGTGTGATGCATGTAGCAAGATCATGGAATAACTCTTAAAATCCCATATAATAACATTCATTATTGATCATATTTGATAGTTGCTAAATTGTTCAAAAACCATTCTGTTATTCCATCACTCCATTATGCATACAAAATTGGTCAACAGGGATTTTGATGATATGGCCAATAGGAGAGTTTCCTGATAAAATGATCTTGGTGGTCGATAGTAGTTTTTTCAACTTTAAATTAATTGTAAGAGTTGGAATAATGGTTGCCTATGCTTTATTAACCATTTTTAACAAGTTGACTAATTTGTTTTACTAGTTAATCCTCACACCCTACATGTTTTCCTACTATATGAGTAGGTCCCTACAATCTTGTTGGTGAATTTGATTTCAGATGATGTGGACTTCCATATATATTATTTTCCATATGGGTTTGAATATTTGGAGTTGATTTCATAGCTAAATAGATCAAGTTATAGGTTTATACTACCATTGTTAAGTTGCAAGCATATTCCACAAAGTATAAATGTCCTAGTTCTCATAATGGTTTACTATGAATGTGATATGTTGTGATTCATGTTTTAATTTCATAAAAATAAACTTATTTCGAAGATTAATCTCTCAATATCATGAATTGATCAAGAACACAGTCATATGTAACACACAGTTAGCTCCCTGCAAGCTTCCAACTATAGTCATGATGTGTGAAGTTTTGAGGGCATTCATGGAGTTGTTATGAAGTTTCCAAAGTTTTTGAACACCTTATTGGAGCATAATAAAGTTATCTAATCCCTCTAAATTCCATATAACTAACTATGACAACTAATTCAAGTCATAAGCATAGTCCTCTTCCATAAGGAACATCCATAGGTGCCTATATGATAATATAATATTGAGACAAAGCATTTGATTGTTTTCAAGTTACTTATGATGGAGAAGTTTGATTTTAAAATATTGAGAGGATTGAAAATTAGTTGGAGGGTTTTACAACATTCATATTATTCATATTCTAATCCACTACCCTATCTGCTACTGAAAATGCATCTACAAGTGTTTCATAAGAGAATGAACACATTGGAAAGAATAATTTAATTATTTTGAAGTAACTCAAGGTAAAAAAGACATCCATTTGGAGACTTTAATGAGGTTTAGGATGGGTTATAATCCCATAAAATATGTATTATTTGAGTTATACCTTCACTACATGTGTCACACCTGTAAGTGTCACCTACAAGTTTTCATAAAGACTAAGCAAGATTAGAATATAGTGTTGGAGCCTGCTTGAGCCATCTTCAAGGTTTTTAAGGTTGAGGAATGTCATATAATTCCATTATGAAAAATTTGAGTTTTATATATAGTTGGATATTAATTTATATGAAGGAAAGTTTAGAGACTAGTTACCTTAATCCCTCTAAACATAGACTTGGTCCTTATTTCAATTTTTCATTAGGAAACACTTTGAGGTGATAACTAGTTTGATGTTTCCATCATATAGTCTAGGTAAATGATCAATGATTTTTATTTATAAAGGGTTATTTGGTTAAGAGAATATGATGTTAAAATCCCCACATTTCATGCATCTTTCCCCTATAGAGTGCCATTATTCTCTATAGTGGTTGAACTCAAATGGACTTATAAACTATGAGATCAAGTGGAAGTATAATATACATATAAGTGACTCCCTATGAATAAAAAATATACCATGATTGTAAAAGGACAATAAAAATGTTTTATATTCAACATTTAAGGTGGACTTCCAAAACTACAAGTTCCCCCTTAATCACAAGAATGGACACCTACATGTTGGTTGTAGGGTTACCATGTAGGTTAGACTAGATAGTATGTTAAACTCACTCAAGATGTGTAATAAGACAAGTCTATATATGAAGTGATATTGAAGGGTTTTAGAGGTAAAATTCACCAAGACACAAGAACTAAACATGCAATACTCACCTATAAGCTTACTTTTCCTGAGTAAGCATACAGTCTACAGTCAAGTCTAGTTGAGAAAAGACATGAGTTGAAGGAGGCAACATAGATGATGGGAAAGTTTTAAAGTAATGTGAATACCTTAAGTATGATGAAATTTATTTGATTATGTAATCAGACCAAGAAAATAGATCATGTAACCATCTTCAAGGTGTACTTGTAGTCAACACATAGAAATCTTGCACAATTAGTTTTCCATAGTCTGTCTTAAAGGTTTTATGATGTTTAGAGGGGTTATGTGAACAATCTCTAATATTTTTTATATAATGTCCTTATAATTTTATTTATCCTCTCATGTAGTCAAAACACTTGAGATAATAGGGGAATTTCCCTTTGTTCTATCGTAGATAGAAGGCACTTCCATGATGAAAATCTTGTAGGGTTATGAAGCAAATGCCAAAAGGATGAATTGAAGATCGTGTAAACATTGAAAGGAGATATATAAATATGTAGGATGTATGGACCAGTATGAAATATAGTACATAGATGAATGAAACCAATCAAGGTGCACTAAACCCACAAGTATGTAGGTTGAGCCCATTAGGTCTTGATTAGGCCTAAAGCCGTAGAGGGGTATGATTTTACTTCTAGTGCTAAGAGAGAATTATAAAGAATTTAAAAACTTGTATGGGGAGTAAAAGGAGTGTTTTGACAATGGTCTTTGGAAATGGCATGATTGGGGGTTTGCAGTGAGAAGTTGAGCCAGGGTAGTCGTGCCCTAGCTGTTCCAAGTTATGTGTTGAGTTGCACAGGAGCAAAGTGGGGGGTTGGGCACGTGGGAGTGGATTAAGGTGCCATACAATCACAATGGTCTCAGCTGGGCGTGGCAATGGCTTAGTAGGAGCCTATAAATTTTGTGTTTGGGAGGAGTTTTAGCAAATCTGTGGGGTTGAATAGAATAGGGCAGCAATCTAAAACACTTGGAAAGGAGCTTTCTTCTCAAGCTATTGATGTTACAGATTGGAGCTTGCTTGGACGGTCCCATATCATGAAGATTAATAGATGCCTAGAGTAGTGTAAGGAGCATCCTAAACTGGTAATCCCCTTTGATATGATTTCTAAGGATGTGGAATATTATTCTAAGCACTCATTGTACTGCAAGTTTTTGGGATTGAGAGTCTCCCTTCATTTCCTAGAGAGTTGGGCCAGGAGAGTGTGGGAACCGGAGGGGGAAATGGAGATTACGTTATTGGAAAATAACTACTTTATGGTGACATTTTCATGCTTGGCTGATCGAAACAGGGTTTTTGAGGGAGGGCCTTACTTTTACAATCAGGTTGGACTTTTTATTAAACCCTGGCATGTAGGCTTCAATCCTTCTGAGGAATTACTTAACCGAGTTTTGGTGTTGGTTAGGCTACCCAGATTTCCTATCGAATGTTATCAAGAGGATGTCCTCTAGATGTTAGATTCAATGCTTGGAAGGCCGATGGGGTCTTCAACACAGACTTTAGGTAAGAAAGTCATGAATTTTACTTGTATCTGCATAGAAATTGATTTGAGCAAACCACCGCCTAATGCGGTGGAGGTGAATGCGGGGTCATATTCCTAGGTACAAAAACTAGACTATGAGACCTTTCCATTTAGGTGTCACTTATGCCATGAATATGGACACTTGGTGCATAGATGCCTGAAGGCAAAGCCAATGGAGCAGCCATATCCACTACCTCATAGTAGTACTCCAAGTGCTGAAACAAGGAAGAAGTCTGGGTTTAGTGCGGGCAAGGACGCTAATGGCTTTGTTCAAGTGAAGGCTTGAAACTAAAATAAATGCCAAAAGAGGTCCCTTATGGAGTGATAGGAGGATGACTCCTTCAATAGGTTTAAGTCCTGGATGATTTGGGATAGCAAGAAGTTAATCTGGGACTTTTGAGTGTGGAAAAACTTGTGAGAGGACCTAGATTAGAGATTAACTCAGCCAATCTTCAATTCGGTTCTTCAGGCAGAGCCGGCCTTACCCATGGTTTTGGAGGAGCAAGTAGGAGAATAGATGGTAGTGGAGATAAATGACAACTCGGGACAACACGTTGAAGATGCAGATGTCACTGTAAAGATGGTGGTGGTAGAATTAGACAAGTGAGGGAAAATTTCCCCTCATTTTGGCATTCTTTAGAAGGAGGGGAAGAAGGGGATGGCATAAAAAAGTGTTAAAATAGGGTGCAAGAAGGACACTGAGAAAATTAGGATGATTGGGGAAACCTTGGTTGAGTCAGGTGCTATTAAGATCCTTGACTCCCACTTTTTATCTCCTTTAAAATGATCATCATTTCATGGAATGTAAGGGGCCTAAACAATGGCCCTAACTAAAAGGTTGTTCGGGAATTAGTTAGAGGTCAAGTTCCTGATGTTCTTTTTCTCCAAGAGATGAAGGTTTCTATGGATGATATGATGAGTATTACACCTAAGTTATGGAGACATGGTCTATGTCAGTGCATTGGTCCTCAGGGGTCTTCAGGGGGTGTGGCTTGTTTTTGGAACCTGCGTAAGATCCAACCAGTGTCCAAGATCTCCTTTAAGTCTTCTCTATCTATGGTGGCTGCGTGTAATGAGTTGGGTGAATCAGTCCTTTTTTTCCAACATCTATGCTCCTACAGACTTCTAAGGTAAGCATCTTGTTTGGAAAAATCTCCACCTTGTGCGCTAATTATTTCCTTACCTACCTTGGATTAGTGGTGAGGACTTCAATGTTATTCTAGATTTAACAAAGAAAATGGGGGGTAATGCAAAGTTGGAGCCATCTTCTTTATTGCTCTAAGATAATATTGTGGATCTCAACCTGGGGGATATCAAGCCCGATAATGGTTGATTTACCTTGAATAATAGAAGGATGGGGGACAGATGTATAGTTGAGCACCTAGATCGATTCATGACCTCCTATTATTGGGTGGGGGGTTTGTGGTCGTCTAGCATGGAAATACTTGATTGGAGAGGTTCAGACCATTGGCCCATTAAATTAACAATCTCCTCAGCCCATAGTCCTTAGAAACCACCGTTCAAGTTTCAGCTCATGTGGTTAAGGGATCCGAACCTGTTTGGGTGCGTGGTGGATTGGTGGAGGATTCACAAGCCTGCTACTGGGACAACAATGTACACCTTCACTAAGCTTCTACAATTTGTCAAATACCAGCTTAAGAGGTGGAATTGGTAGAGTTTTGGAAATATCTTCCATAGGAAAAATGAGGCTCAGAGGGAGTTGAACGCCATTACTAGAGTCATCCAGGAGGAAGGGATGAATGAGTTCTTGCTAAGGGAGGAAGCTAGGGCTCTGAAAGCTTTAGAGGAATGGGAGCTAAGAAAGGAGATATTTTGGAAATAGAAGGCCCAGATTGCCTGGCTTCAAGAAGGGGATAAGAATACTTCCTTCTTTTTCAATTTGGTCTGAGCCAGGTAGCATGGTAATGGGATTACTTCCTTGGTGGCAGATAGTGGGGAGACTATCTCTTCTATGCAGGGGATCTTGAATGAAATAGTGCAGCATTTTACTTCTCTTTTTAAGGAGGAAGTGCAGGGGGACCCAGTGGCTGAGGCTCTGATCCTTTCCTGCATTCCTTCTTTGGTGACCACAGACATGAAAGAGCATCTAATGAAGGAGATATCCATGGAGGAGTTAAAGAAGATTGTTTTCATGATGCCAAAAGGTAAGGCAACTAGCCCAAATGGTTTTTGATTGAGTTCTAGAAATTTTGGGAAATCATTAATTCAGACTTATTAGCCATTATTCAAGAGTCCCAGATGAACAAACAAATGCTTTGGGCTATGAACTCCACCTTCCTGGCTCTCATCCCCAAGGGTGAGGGGGCTGACCAATTGAGTCTTTTTCAACCCATTTCCCTCTGCAATGTCACTTACAAAATTATATCTAAGTTAATCACTGAGAGGTTGAAGCAGTGGCTGTTAGTGCTTATTTTTGAGGAGTAAGGAGGCTTTGTGGAGGGCCGATAGATTTTGGATGGAGTGGTTGTGGAAACTGAGACTATCCATTCCATGATTTAGTCTAATGATAAGTCAATGTTTATCAAATTGGATATGTCCAAGGCCTATGATAGAGTTTGATGGGCTTTCCTCTAAAAGATACTGGGTGCCTTTAGTTTTGAGGAGGATTAGATTCGGTGGGTTATGAGTTGTGTGAACTCAACCTCTTTTTCTATTATGATCAATGGCAAGCACTCTAATCTTTTTGGGGCTTCTCACAAACTACGACAAGGGGACCCTCTATCCCCCTATTTTTTTCTTCTATTGGTGGAAGGCCTGGGTTGGTTGATCAAAAAGAATGTGGAGGAAGGAGCTATTCAGGGTTGGTATTGGGGTGGTGGTCTCCCAGTACAATCCCACCTCTAGTTTGTGGATGATGTGGCACTGATGGGCATGGCTACCATGAGGGATCCATCTAACATCAACAATAGATTAGATTCCTACCTTGCTGCATATAAATAGGTAATTAATGAGGGCAAGTATTATATATTTTTCTTTAACACCCCTCCTTCCATACAAAGAAGAGTAGCTCATATCCTCAGGTTTCAAATTGGGAATCTCCCATTGCTATACCTTAGGATTCCAATCTCTACTAGCTAACAATCCAAGGAGTCCTTGATGGTGATTTTGGATAAGTTCTAAGGTAAAGTGAATCATTAGACCCATTGTTGGTTATCTTTTGCTAGTATGGTGCAATTGATTCAATCTGTGGTGCAGGCTCTCCCTATTTATAGGTGCATGATATAAGGGGCACCAATGACCTTCGTTAAGGACCTGGACTCCCTCATAAGACAGTTTCTATGGGCTAGTAATTTGTCTTTAACCAAGTGGAGTCTTATTAAGTGGAAGGTAGTTTGCAGCCCAAAGAGGTATGGTGGTCTAGGATTAAGGCAATCTATGCTCTCTGGTATTGCTTTGGCAGCCAAGTTATACTGGCACTGGTGTGTGGAATAGGAGTGGGTTTGTGTCAGGGTACTATCCCACAAGTAATCATTTGGGATCCCCTAGAAGGATATCCCTTGATATGATTTATCTAGCAAAAGCTCAGTGATTTAGGCGACTCTCAAGAAAGGTGCAACATTGATTAAGAGGGGCCTTTTTTGGATTTACAAAAGCGGGGTTAAGGCTCAATTTTGGCATGATTCATGGGACAGTTTCCCTCCCCTGATTATCTAATATCCTTAGCTTAGTAGTCTATCCTATAAGCTATATAATGCTAGATAGACAAGGGTGTGTGATTATAAATCTTAGGCCCTTTACGGGAAGCTGTTGGATGCCAAATGGAAGACCCTAGAGGAGTGGCCGATTGTTGGTATGGAGGAAGAGTGCATGGAACTATAGTATTTTCTGTTCTATCATAGCTGCAATGCACTCATGGGTAGTGATGTGTTAGCTTGGTCCCTGAATCTGAAGGGGAAGTATACTATGTCTTTTGGCTATCAGGCATTGTTATCTAAGCAGTATGAGGGTAGAGAGGAAGTTCAGTGGTGGAAAAAAATTTGGAATGGTTTCTCCTAGCCAAAATGTAATTGCTTTATTTGGACTTTAGTATGGAATAGATGTTTAACCTAGGATAATATTCATAAACAGGGCTTTGCAGGCCCTTTCAGGTGCATTCTTTGTAACAGTGAGGAGGAGGATTCCTCCCACCTTTTCTTTCATTGCTCTTTCACTATGCAGTTATGGCATTATTGGTGGGATGCGTGGCATAGCCAGTACATTCACGCAATGTCCCTAGCTAATTTTTGGGCTATATTGGGTTGGCCACCCTCTTTGACCCCTTTCATGTAGGATGCATGGTACGTGGGCCCCATTTTCTTATTGTGGCAAGTATGGCTGGAATGAAACTAGAGGATTTTTTGGGATGAAAAAATGGAGAGTCAGCAGGTCTAAAATAAAATTAAAGGGATGATCCAGGAGTCTATTAAAGTGAAGAGTGAAGTCACTCTACCTTTGAAGAAGGTGGACGCTAATATGGTGGATAGGTTTGGCATCTGGGGGCTATCCCTAGTTTCAATGTGTGTCAGGAGGATTCAACGGGGGAAGCAAAAAGTCCATCGATTGGGGAAGTGGCTGTCCCTACCCACTGGTCTTTTGAAAATTAACATGGATGGATCTTCCAAGGGATATCTTGGGTTAGATGGGATTGGTGGGATTGGTAGGGATTCTTCAAGATCAGTAATTTTTATTTTTTTGGCTTATCAGGGAGTTTAGACTGTTAATAGGATGGAAGGTTTGGCTATCCTCTATGCCCTGAAGTGGGCCTATGCTTTAGGGTGGAGAAGGGGGATCTGTGAAGTGAATTCTCAAGTCTTGATTCATTTTCTCATGGAGAGGAAATTTTTTGAGGTAAGCTGGCAATTGGCCATGATAGTTCAGTAGATATTGCAGCTCAGTTCCTTAATGGATTCTGTATCTTTTACCCATATTCCAAGGGAATGGAATAGGGTGGCAAATTGCTTGGCCAAATGGGCATCAATTGGTGGAGATGACCGTAAGTTGGACGAGTGGGAACACTTGTCATGTGATTTACATCAGGAATTGCAGTCCATTCTTGCTGAAGAGGTTACTGGTGTTGAGGCATGATACTCTAGTTATGGGCTTTCTGGTCTTTGGGTTGTGTTGTTGGTTTGTAATCTGATGTTTTAATTATTAATAAAGTTTTTACCCCCTTTTCTTTTTAAAAAAGGAGTGTTTTGACTATTTGAATGTAAAATATACCATAAGTTCAGCATTTTTTGGCTTAATACTATCAGAGGCTATGTAAAATGAGAAGTAAAGCTTAAGAGGCTAACTTGAGAAGCTCACAACAACATGGATGCTCAACATGGGATTTTGAGGAGTTGGGATATATTTAAGGAGGTATTGAACAAAGAATTTTTAGATTTTTTTCATAATTTGAACAACATAAATTTATGAACAAACCTTAAGGGTGAAAAACCTATAAACCCTCTCAAACCCTTATTAAAGACCTGATTGGGAAAATGAAGAAGGAATGGCATTTAGGAGGGCTAGTTTGATTAGGAAATGACTTTGAGATTGCAGAGAACTCCTTAGATCTCATTCCCATCTATTTGAGTTGTACCCTAATTGTATGGATAGGGTGATAGAGGGATTTTATTAATAGATTTATGTATTATGTAGGTTCAAGAGTGTTTCAAGAGGTGTAGATAGTTTTAGGAGATATATTGGGGCCTAAGATAACCTCTCACATTCATTTATTACATCATAAAATATTAAAAGTGCCTTTATCTTAAACAATCCAAAATGGAATAGTGAACAAGAAAGTAAGAAGGTGAAAAATAATTGGGAAAATGAAGAAGGAATGACATTTATGAGGGCTAATTTAACTAGGAAATGAATTTGAGCTTGTAGAGGACTCCTCAGAGCTCCTTCCCATCAAGTTAAGTTTTACCCTATTTGTACATATAGGATGCTAGAGTGATCTTATTGATATATTTTTGTAGTGTGTAGGTTTAAGGGAGTTTAAGGAGGTGTAAATAATTTTAGGAGATATATTAGGACCTAGGATAACCTCTCACATTCATTTCTTGTAGCATAAAATATCACAAGTGCCTTCATCTCAGCCAATCCAAACTAGCATAGTGAAAAATCAAGTGAGAAGATGAAAAATTCAAGTGGAAGGCCTTTTTAGGTATGCCTAATGAATATAAGTCCATGAGGGTTATTGGAAAGTGTCATACACTCCTTTTTATGAATTGGTTTGGAAAACTGAAGACCTCTTTGGTTCCAAGTGTGAGAAGTGAGAGAAAGAGAGGTGATTATGACTACAGACAATAATAACTCATTCCAAAATAATATTTATGATTGGGGACACCTCCAATGCATTTTGGGGCTTGTTTATAAACCCTCTCTCTCATTAAAATCATCTTAGATATCCCTAGTCTACTGTCGAATGTTCTAAGGAGGTCTAATGATGAAGGTAGTTTCTTGGCATGCAAATGAAGAGTCCCATGCCATAATTTAGGAGTTTCATACTTTTGAGGGACATTTTTCCTATGAGACCTTGCATGGTCTATTCTATATTCCTCTCTCCTATATATTTAACTCCTTTTATCATCTTAAGACATGTTCTAGTGACTTTTGGACTTCATGATGTTCTCCTCTCTCTCTAATTCTATAAGTAGTAGCCATTTTAGCTCTTGTAGACTAATTTCACTCCATGTATGGTAATGTCCTACTAGATTGATATTGTAATTTTACATTGAAAAATTAAAAAAATATGGTTTTTATTTCATGAATATTTGTCTAAGTGTGCAAAATTATGTGTGGTGATGTTAAGTGATAATCATTTATCCTTTATTCTCCTTATCCTCTCATGTTTATGCAAAAGTTCCTATTCTAATAGGTCATATAGAGTGTATATAATATGTTAATCTACTTTAAATTTTAGAAGTGTTATTAGAGTGTGAAATATGACCTCTATTTCACTTGCCTTATGTTTCCTCATACATATTACCTCTATATTGAAATGATTATGTTATAACCTCTTAGGAATTTGAAGTTAGTTTATAGGTCTTGTTACATAGTGAAAGAAGTATGATGATCTTGTGGAAAAACTTCTAGTTTATCATCCCCTTAGATTAATTTCATTTCAACTATTTAAGTAGTTGTTAAGCATTTCAAAGTATTTTTAGGGAGCTAGCCACTAAACCTAGAGGTCTACTTTTACTATAGGTAAACCTACATACCTATAAGTATTCCCATGTTTCCCAAATCTAGAGGAGGATTGAACACCTTAATCTAGGGTTTGATATTTGGTGACAATAGTTCTAATGAAAAGCTTTGATTGTTGGGAGAAGAAAATAGATAAATAAAGTTATGCAGGATATTCTTTCGATATTCATGCATTATGCATGAAATTATTGGCTTTATGTATTTTGTCCTATCCTCCATGAATTGTAAATGGATAGAATATTTAAATTCCCCTCTTTTTGGGGCTAATGTATGAGAATAATGTGAATAGTCAAGAACTACAAACAACTATAGATATTTGTGCTTGTATGAAGAAGATAATGAACCTTTGTTGAGATCAATATAAACTTTATGGTTATGGTTACCTATTGTATTTCTAATGTTATTCCTTGTATTCCTTAATATGTTTATTTTTTGGTTTAATCCTATTGAAATTAATATTATTATTTTCAAACCCTAAGAAAACTCTAGTTAATTTTACTTCTTATCAATCATATGATAATTCCTTTCGGACATATTACTGTTAAAATATGAATTTTTTGCACTATCTTGTTCAGTATAATAATACTTAGCTATCCTTATCCTTAAGATGTTCTATTATATTAGGAACCTCTCCTAAAAATGGTGTGGTGACCATGGAAATGCTCTTTCCAAAGGAAGCTATGCTAAGATGGTTCCTAGGGTAGCGAGACATTGAAACATGGTTAGAATAGAAAGTATGGAACTTCGTAGAAGAAGAATCTAAAAGGACTAGTCTTACCACAAGTAAAATTATTTAGGAGTATATCTACAGAGAAATATATGTAATTTTATGGTGAAAACAACTTGAATTTCTGCCCAACTAGTTGAAAAGACTGGAAAACTATTGCTTCAATCCCATAATGGAAGAAATAATCACTTGGAATGAAGATAAAATAGACCAGTTCTTGAAACTAGAAAATGATTGGACAAGAGTGATAGACTATTGGGTCACCACCACCATAGATGGATAAATAACCAAGTTTGCATTATAAGGATATATACAACATTTGAATATACATAGGACCATTATGTTGGAGGAATTAGAGGAAACTTTTTGCAGTGACTACCTCACTTGTTAAAGATGTTGGTTTTGGATAAGGCCATGCTGCCTACTCTAGCCAATATGGAGTAGTCACTTTGGGTGTATGGGGATGTATACACATAATGGTTAATGATGGGTAGATTATTATGTGAATTTTAAACCTAAATACAAAATTTAAGTTTGAGGGAAGAAGATTTAGAAGAAAAGTCTATATTTAGAATGAGAAGTAAAACAATAAAATAGATGAAATCATTAGAAAAATACCCAAATAACTACAAGTAGAGGTAAGAGTAGTAGTAGATTATATGATTAATGAGTACAAATATGTGATTATTGAAAGGATGAAGAAAGAGTATGATGAATTTTGGTAGATAAAATGAGTGGACAAAGAACGAGATGAAGTTGAGATGTGCGAAGAGGAAGATGAGAGTAGTTTAGGAATAACATATAAAAGATTGAGGTAGTGTGCAACTATACCAAATGGTATTATCAAAAGAAGAGGAATTAATCAAATAAATAGAGAAAATTCATAGGTTAATCATAGGTTCAAGTTCAACAAAATAATAAGTTATTGGAAAAAACTATTCACCATAAGTGTATGTATCCCTATAGCCCAATCTTTTATATTCTAGTATACGTTCTCAACCAGATGAGTAGGAGGATAATAGTTGGGAAGACCATTTTAAGATAATGTGAAACAATGGGGTACATAAATTCATAAAATATCAATTAATAAGTCTTTGAAGTTCTCATGATTAGTTGGAACTGAACAACAACATGAAGAAAGCACATACAAGAAAAGTGCACATGACAATACTTTTGGTGCATAGAGTAGTATGCAAGCAAGATCATTCATAACATAGATTCCTTTGATAATAGATACATATAATAATCCATTCACACCAGTTAGTATGATGAATCATATAGGAGGATTCCTAAATTCATCCATCTATGATGGGTCCATGGATCCTGAATAACACCTACTAACTTGTAAAATGAAATGGCAAGCTAAGGGCATTGCTGATGAATTTTTTTAAAAAGTGAGAATTAGTGAGGGACCTAGATAGGAGAGAATTGGAGTTAATATATAAAATATACCTTTAATAGGCAATTCTAAAGGAAATTTAGGATTGGCTCATTACATAATTTAAGATTAAGAAATAAACCAGTCAGACTATACAGAACCGGAAGGAGATAAGTCAAAAGTCTAGAGAATTAGTTTGTGACTATGATTAAAGATTCTATGATGTGATGAATAAGGTAGAATTTTCCTTAATATATAAATAAAAAGTAGCATGATTCATTGAAGTATTACGATGCAAGATCTAGTTTACTAGTATGCAAACTCAATATGATATAAAAATAGATGCCAAAGTTGTTGCACTATGTATAAAACATATTGAAGATTATGGAGAAGCTCTTGATATGAATTCAAAAATTTAAAACACACTATAATATTTCATTAAAAGAATGGAGTAATACCATGAGGTAGATAATCCTAAATTGAATCTAGGGTGTATAAAATGTAGAAAACGACACCATCAAAATGATTGTTTGAAAGTCAAGATAAAATTCTATGAAATTTGTTGATTAGTAGGGCATGCCACAACACAATGCCACCTTCAACAATAAATATCAAGAATCCATAGAATTTGTATTATAATTTTTTTAATCCACCTAATCATGATGAGAACTTTAGGTCTTTATAGAATCTTAAATAAGGCATCTCAAAAGTTGTATTAACCATTGTAGCACAAAAAATCTCCTTTAAAAAGTAAACAATACCATGCTTGGAGATCAATAAAGGTTGTACGACCCAAACAAGTCCATAATGGATTTTGATTTCACAATAGTATCAGCCTCATGGTCTGGCTAGATGGACTCCTCCCTCATTGAGTTTGAAAACTTCATCTCCTTAATACCAGTATGCAACACCCTAGAAATCACCTATAATGTAACAAAAAAAATAAGTTAGACCTCACCAAATGTGCAATAACAATTCAAAATTAGAGACAATGATTAGAAACACTAGTAGTGGAACAATGCATAAAAACAAGGAGGATATCGAGGTGGATATTAGTCTAACAGAGGAGGAGGTCATGGTGGTTAAAAACATGGCATCCCCCATATTTTTACCTATGTGGAGAATACAATCATGTCCAACATAATTTCCTGATGAACTTGAAAAGACAATTGTATTACACATATTATAGAATCTCTAACTAGCTTGACATAGAAGATTTACCCATTCTAGAGAAGCATAAAAAGGAAAAATCCATCTAAAATGTGAATATGGTAAGTGTGAAGCCTAAATAAAATGAAATTTCAAATGTTTTTACATGATAAGAACACACAAATAAGAGCTACCTCTACTTGATATGCCTTAGGATTAGGGCATTAGAAAAGTTAAACAAGATAAATATCCATACTCAACCACAAATAAGAGCATAATGTATGAAGCTTCACAAATTTTGAAAAACATTTAACATCAACATTCTATTGATGGTGATGCTATTATAATAGATACACAAATTTATGATTAGATCATGTGCATTATGTGAAAAGATGGAGTTGGCACTGTGCTTACATATCTCTTGAAACTTTTGAGTACTCTGTATAATGAATATATATCATAGAATATCATGAATACAATTCATAATCTTTTGGAGTGTGTGCAACATGGACAACTAAAGATATTAGTCTAATAGAGGAGGAGGTCATGGTGGTTACAAACATGGCCTCCCTCATAATTTTACCTATGTGGAGAATACAATCATGTCCAACATAATTACTTGATGAACCCATAAAGACAATTGTATTACACATATTATATAATCTCTAACTAGCTTGACATAGAAGATTGACTTATTCTAAAGAAGTAGAGAAAGGATAAATCCATCTAAAATGTGAATATGGTAAGTGTGAATCCTAAAGAAAATGAATTTTTAAATGTTATTACATGATAAGAACACACAGAATAAGAGATACCTCCACTTGAGATGCCTTAGGATTAGGGCATTAGAAAATTTAAACAAGATAAATATCCATACTCAACCACAAACAAGAGCCTAATGTATGAAGCTGCACAAATGTTGAAAAAAAATTAACATCAACATTCTATTGATGGTGATGTTATTATAATAGATACACAAATGTATGATTTGATCATATGCATTATGTGCCAAGATGGAGTTGGCACTATGCTTACATATATCTTGAAACTTTTGAGTACTCTATACAATGAAGATATATCATAGAAAATCATGAATCTGATTCATAATCTTTTGGAGTATGTTCAACATGGACAACTAAATATTAAAAAACTAGTTTGGTATGTCAAGATGAATAATCCGTAGGATGTTGATGAAAAAATTTATATTGAAGTCCCTGGTTATGAGATGTTGAATACTGTCTTTAGTTTTGTTAGCATAATTAATATGATTCATTGAGCTACATGGGAAGCTATTGGATGACTATATCTAAGCTATAGTCTAGTAACCTTAATCCTAGTTAATTATGGGAAAGTTGAGCCCATTGGAAGACTAAAATATGTCGAGATCAAAGTCACAAACTTATCTCTATGAGGTGAATTTGAAGTCATTGACATGAAGACCACAACAACACACTACCTTGCACTGATAGGTAAAAAGTGGGTAGATGATGGTCAAATGACTATAAATACAATGCACTGTTAGCTTGAGGCACATCAAGGTGATAAATTTGTTGTCATTCCTCTCAATAGAATACATAAGCCTTACATAATTTTAGCTAAACCAAACTCTCCATATGTTCCACAAGAAACTAGTTCCATGAAGGTTAATCATGAGGAAAATCCAAAAGCTTTGCACATCGTTTAATGCAACTTTCTATACCATTATACCAAACCTCAAGTAAAATCACTTCTCACTCAACAATTAAAGACATCAAAATAATGGAGGCCCAAACTAGTAGTTACACAATTGGTGGTCAATCAATTTATCATTAAAGAATGTGTCTCTATCTCTATAAAATCTCCTACTTAGTTTGAATTTTATTTCCTTTATGAAACTGATGATCACATGAAAGACTATATACAATTAAAAGGGAAGGCACTTTGAAATGTGAAGCATCTTCATCTATCAGTGGTGACTTAGATATACACCTCTTCAACTAGGCTTGAGGTGACCATGAGATTTGACCAATGTGAATGGTTTTTATGCACGAGTGACAACTTCCTATTTATCATGTAATGGAGGACCTCAACGATTTCATTTTGCACTTGCAAGTCCATATTCTGACCATCAATCAATGGTTTAGTGATTTAAATTATGCTCTAAAGGGAGTTTCTATGACATGGTGGGAAACTCATCGAGATAACCAGATGGAATGGGATGATGCATGTGAGATCATGATCAATAGATTATATCTACCATAATTTATATACACCAATTGGCCATTCTTTCAATAAGATGAGTGTCCTAAAATTCATATACATAAATGTGTTTAAGTCTGGGATGAGGAACATGTGGCACCAAAGTATTGGGTTCACATATTCCACTATACACTTGTTCCACTACCAATAGTCTGGTACATGCACCAAGAATGTATAAGGGAGACCAAACATTAGGCACAAGTGCAGAGTGATTTTATATAAATGTATAGGCTAGAGTGACTTGTTGAACCACTCAAGGACATTGATACAATATTAATAGAAGAATACAAGCTATGCAGCATCCAAATTCTTGAATAGGAAGGGAAAATGAGGATACAAGAATTTGTTTATGAATAAATATGTAATATTTATCAATAGCCTAGCAAGAAGCATGTTGCTAACATTGGAACAAAGGAGGTTCCAAAACTGGCAAGCATAGGGGACTATTAGATAGAAACTAAAATTTTACAATCTCTATAACTTTTAATAAATTACCAAAAAAAAATTCCCACCAAATTCTTAGAAGTTTGAGGATTCGACCCATCTCTTGGCAAGATGTGCATTGAACTGAAGGAGTGCACATGACTGATCAAGAAGCAACCATATACGCTCAATCTAAATATAAAGCTAAAAGTAAAGGTTGAATTGAATAAAATGAAAGATACATGAATTATCTATCCATCAAAAAATTCAATTGGGAAATCCCAATGGTATTTCAACTCAAGAAAATAAGATAAATATACATTTGTGAGAACTATCACATTTTAAATGATGCCTATGTAAATGATCCATTTCCAGTACCATTCATAGATAAAGTTTTGGAGTCTATCATAGGACACAGTAGATTCCATCATAGATGGTTTCAATGGATATCATAAGATCCCAATAGAAAAACAAGATCAAGCCAAAATAAAATTTTAAACATAATTGGGTTATTTTGCATACAAGGTCATTCTTTTTGGCCTTAAGAACACACCTATGGTGTTTTCTCCTGAAATAGTTACAACAATCAAATATTTTATTCATGACTTCATAAAAGTTTATCTAGATGATTAGTATATATTTTCCTTAATCAAATAACACTTGTCTAAGTTACTTCTAAGGTTGGAATTGTGTCAAGAGGTTCACATCGCATTGAATTGGAAGAAATGTTTATTTTTCACACCTTTTGGTGTTTTGCTTGGACATATAATATGCAATGAAGGTATTCTAATAGAGAAGACTAAAATCATAGTAATATTGAGTATGCCTCCACCTATTAGTTCCACTAAAGTGCACTCCATTACAGGGTATAAAGGCTTCTATCATAAGTTCATTAAAGGTTACACAACCATTTCATCTCTATTATAATCTTTACTACACAAGAATGCAAAGTTTGTCTAGACTTTAGAATGTTAAACAAATTTAATCAAGTTGAATAAAAGATTAATTATTGTGGCTATACTTGTTTCTCTAGACTAGAGTAAGCCTTTTCACATACATGTGGATACTTTGGGAATCATAGTTGTTGTTATGATTGCATAGCCTAGAGATGGTGTAATGGACCATCTTTTTCATTTTGCTAGCAAGAAACTATCTGATGTAGAAAAAAACTATACAACCATGGAATGGGAAGCATTGACCATTATGTTTAGACTTCATAAATTTTGGTACTATCTTCTTGTGACATTATTTTAAATATTCACTATCATCAAGCCTTACAATATTTGGTCAACAAGATGATGCTAGGAGGATGTATCTCTAGATGGTTGATGTTATTCCAAGAGTTTCAATTTCACATAAATGTTATAAGCCAAGAGAGAGAATTTAGGACTAGACCATCTCAACTACATACCAAATGGGTAAGAGCCAAAATAATTACAAGAAGACTCTTCTAACACCCATATTTTTTGTATCTTTGTGATTCCTAAATTTTTTGAATCTATTACCAACTTCCTTGAGTAGGGAATCTTCTCTGCACACTTTCAAGAGCGAGACAAAAAGTAGTTTATGACTAGAGAACTACCATATACCATCATTAATGGGTTTTTATATCACTTGGGAAAGGGTGAAGTCTTTCATAAGGTTGTTCTAGAATATAAATGACCTCAAGTTTTGGAAGTTCATCAAGGAGTTACAGTAGGGAATTTTGTGGGATAATCCATGGTTAGAAAGTTACTACAAAGCATATTATGGTGGAGAAATTTGTTCTAGGATGCACACAAAGTTACAAAACATAGTGATGTTTGTCAACACCTGGGTAAACCACTATACAAAGATAAGATACCTTTACAGCCTTTGTTAGCTGAGAAGCCTTTCAAAAAATGGGGCATTGATTTTGTTGGATTGATCAATCCACCAAGCAATCACAATAAAGATAGGTACATTATTACCATGATTGATTATATTACTAAGTAGGTTTAAACTACTAAAACACCTAGCAGAGGTGTGAAGGATGCAATGAAGTTTTTATGTGAAAATATCATTACAATGTTTAGATT
The DNA here is from genome assembly GCA_037957365.1 of Torreya grandis. NCBI lineage: Eukaryota > Viridiplantae > Streptophyta > Pinopsida > Cupressales > Taxaceae > Torreya > Torreya grandis. The sequence goes on along the minus strand of JARHVA010005285.1, from coordinate 653,472 downwards.
TCCTATAAAATTAGTTATGAATAGAGGAATGCACTTTATAAATAATACCATCAAGGATTTGAATAAATAATTTATGATTTGTTATCAAATAATCACTGTGTATCATCCCAGGCTAATGGCCAAGTTGAAGCATCAAATAAAGTACTAGGTAAGATGTTGAAAAAAATATGTGATGTCAAGTGGGATGACTGGGAAGATCACATTCCTATGATCTTGTGGGCATATTGGACACATTACAAAATGGCTATAGGATTTGCACTATTTTAATTGGTTTATGGTATGAAAGTAGTCATGTTAATGGAATATTTAGTACCTAGCCTACGCATTGCCATGGTCATGCAACTTGAAGATCATGAGTCTATTACTAACTAGCTCCTATAACCAAATTAGATTGATGAGTTTAGATGCATAGTAGCTTGGATGTAGGAAGTGAATAAGTAGATTTAGAAAGCATGGCATCATAAAAACTTGTGCCAAAAATAAATTCCTAAGGCTCAACCAATTTTATTAAATGATAGTCAATTCAAAGCATTCAGGCAAGCTAAAGATATGATGGAAAGGGCCATACATTATACATGACCTAATGTACCAAGGAAAAATGGTTTTAAGAGATCTTTAGGGAACCATGTTACAATGGTTGTATTCTTAAGCCCTACTACCAATAGTTGATTAATCTCACTCTGTAATTTGAGTGGGTGTTGAGTAGCACTATGTAGCTAAGGATTTCCTTATTTTTCATGATTTGTGTGTGTGTGTGTGTGTGTGTGTGTGTGTGTGTGTGTGTGTGTGTGTGTGTGTGTGTGTGTGTGTGTGTGTGTGTGTGTGTGTGTGTGTGTGTGTGTGTGTGTGTGTGCGCGTGTGTGTGTGTGTGTGTGTGTGCGTGCGCGCGTGTACGTGTGTGCGCATGTGTGTATTTTATTTCTTTAATTGTGGATGATATCAATAACAACATTTATGATTTGTGAAGACCAAGCATCATGTGCACTAGACATGCGTAGGAGCATCCACATGTATCACCAAAAACATTGAAAATGAGTGACTAACAATATTAAGTCTAGAAAAGATGCTAAAACATACCATTATCAAGATATCCATTAGATAATAGTCATCTCCTAAGAGTAAATACATGAGCCAAGGTTTGATTGATGCAATATTTAATAAATTGGTGGCTTATCAACATCAGCTTCTCATACCCCTGGTATGAATGAAAAAGAGCATAATGATGTAACTCCACACATGTGCCAATGACTAACTACTATAATGGCTAGATTAGATACACATTTTCCACATCTACCATTTCATTCAAGATGAGTAGATAGTAGAGCATAGCCTGGATGTGGAAGCCAAAAGGTGATAAATCTATAAAAGCCAAGTTTGAATAATAAATCTATATTTCATTCATGAGCATATTTTTAACAAGCTACAACTATCAAGAGCTGATTCATTTTCATTACATAAAGCATACACAACATTTTAATTTCACCATCTCATGTAGCCATGGATACTTCATAGCTAATTAGGGCTCTCAAAGATACATAAAAAGAAGCCATGGGCATCGATATGGTGCTTTGATAAACAAAATAAATGACCAAGAGCTATTTGATTACCATTGACAAGATAAGTAGAAGCTCTTCCACCCTGATCCTATTCATACTACATAACCACGTGCCCTCAAAACTCACTAGTTCTCGAACATAGACATTGAGCACATATTGAGATGACCCATGTTTGGTTACATGGGAGAGATCATTCAAGTATTTCTTAGGTGATATAATGAGGGAAAAATCTATTTGGGTTTAGATGAGACTATGGTAATCAACACATAAGCCATGGCCTAATATTTTGGCATGCCTATGTGAGGAGATTCTTTCCTTCACTACAAGACTAAAATGACTCCCATCTTAAAAGAAGTTCATGATCTATATGTGCAGGCCAACTTAAAGATTATTATTAATGAAATCCTAAATGAACTAGTGCATATTCTCATTGAGTGCATCACCAAAATATTTTGGTAGATGACCAAGTATGCCAAGTAAATACCTAAGGGAGTTATGAACATCATCCATTAGATGATCCATAAAAATGATAAATTAAATTGGCTTGAGTACTTTGTGTAGGAGTTACTCATAAACATAGAGAAGTACCACATGTCTCCCAAGTAGATGTTTCATTACTAGCTCCTCATTTTCCTACTTTACTTCATGCAGTGGAAGTCACCAGAGGGTGTGTTATGGTCCTGGTGGGCGGACTTCACTAACACCTCAATGTTTTGGTGCAGAAGTTCGTTACATGTGGTATCAGAGCCTCCACCCAAGTTTAAGTCACAGAGCGGGTGGCTATGCTGGCAGGGAAGTGTTCATTTGGGGCTCATACACATAGGGGAACCTGGTGGTATGGGCACAAATCTAGCCCAGAGTTTGGGCTTTGGAAGCATGGTGGGATGTTATGATCCTAGTGGGTAGACTTCACTAACACCTCAAGGTTTTGGTGTAGCAGTTCATTACATGTGGTATCAGAGCCTCCACCTGGGTTAAAGTCACAAAGTGGGTGGCTACGCTGGCATGGTAGTGTTCATCTGGGGCTTGTACATGTAGGGAATCCTGGTGGTATGGACACAAATCTAGCCTAGAGTTTGGGCTTCGGAAGTGTGGTGGGATGTTATGGTCTTGGTGGGTAGACTTCATTAATGCCTCAAGGTTTTGTAGTAGTGGTTTGTTACATTCAAATTGAAATTTAGATATCATAATCTGATCTCTTTTGTCAAGGGATGCAAGATATTCAACCTCCTTCATGGTGATGCCAAGACTAGGCATCTTGAAATCATGTGATCTAGCCCAAAGAGGCTGCCAAGGAGGTAGGTTTTCTTTAGGAAAGAGTTCTCTTTCTTTATCGAAAAACTAATTCTATTTTGGTTCCCATACCACAAGTCCATCAAGGCAAAGAGTGATGGGGTAAGGACAAGATGAACTAGGTGGTGGAGGTGGCACATATAACTCCAAATCAAATTGAGAATGCAAGGTGGGAGGCTGTTTGGGAATATCTTGAGAGAGGGGCAATGGGATGCCCTTAGGCATAGGATCTTTTTTTTTTTTTTTATAAGCCTTGCATCACTCCATGACTTATTAACTTCCTTTTTGTCTCTATCTCCTCCATTTTCTTGCATAATTTATCTTGATAAATTCTCTCTTGAAGCTCATAAGAATCATCATGAGCATATGGAGCACATGAGGGCTGCCATGGAACACAAGAAGCTTCTAGAGGAAGGGTGGGAGGGGATTTTAAAAGATCAATCCATTTTACAATTCACACTCTTTGACAATGCTTCCATCTTCTTTCTTTCCCCATGACTCTACTATTTTGATCTATCTTAGGATATTAGGATTAGATGTCTTCTCAATTTCAAACTCTTTATCAAAACTTTTCTCCTCCTTTCCCCATGACTCCACTATCTTACTCCAACTTAGGACATTAGAATTAGGAGTCTCCATTTTATGTGGTGGGGATGCAATGTGAGAGGGTAATGAGGGTTTGAAATCCACTTCCTTTACTACCAATATGGACTATTTCATATGCATATTTGCCAAATAAATTTGCCTATCAAGATTTCCCTCAAACACAAGATTTCTCTTTTCTATTCTCTCCTCCAATTGATTAGGAAAAGGATGAGTTTGATAGACTTGATTTGGCTCATGAGTAGGGGTCATGTATGGTTGATATGGAATTTGAGGAAGTGGGTATGAAGGTTGATATACCTAGCAAGGTTTCCTCTCATGAATTTCTAGCTTCTCTTCAAAAGATGAAATCAAACCACTCACATTTATCATATCACTTGTCATCCTTTTCCAATTGGCTCTTTCAATAGGTACCCATTAGTTCTCGACTAACTCTAATGCATTTATCACTTGATGGATGGAATGATTGGAAAACCCTTGATCATATCCCATTAGAATATCAAGCTCTATCATATACCTTTCATAACCCAAAAGTTCTTGTTTAAAGCTGGAAATGGCTTGATTCAAGAAATGATTAGGTTGACTAGGAACAATTCATTAAGAAGGTTGAATATATGATTGGTAAGGATCATGTATGAGCTGGATATGATCATACTGAGGCTAATGAAAGTCATATTAGGCCTGGTAAGGGTCATGACAAGATTGACCTAGGACTTGTTCATATTGATATGGAATGGCACAAGATTGAAATGTCTCACCAACTTAAGTAAACAAGAAATCAACACCAAAATTAGCCATAGATATTTATTGAAATAAAGAACACAAAAAAAATTGTTACCATCAATAGAAAAGGATAAAATAGGTTTTTTGACTAGATGATATGTCTTCAGAGTCACCATTGATGCTTGAGAAGATAGCTCTAAGGGCTAATTGTTGAGAGATAACACCAAAAATCTCTCAATCTTTTGGAACAAGAGTCCTGTCAAGCGTGCCAAAAACTATTGTCTCTTGGATTTGAACCCTTTGAGGAGAGATTTACAACTCCTCAAAGGCTTCAAATCCAAGTGAAAACACAACTACAATACCATTCTCAAATTTTGTAAGTCTTATTCTTTAGTCTTATTAAATATCATCAAAATAAATCACCATAAACTTACCACTGTATGCTCATAGCATTGTGTTCATCACCCTTACAAATGTGTTGGGTGTACTAGATAATCTAAATGGAATAAAAATCCATTCATATAAACCATCTATAGTATTTAATGAATTTTTTCATTCATTTCCTTAATGAATTCAAATATGATAGTATCTATTCCTTAGATAGATAAATCTTGGTAAAATGATTTTTTCCTGCAAGAACATTCATCATATCATCTAAATGAGGTATAGGAAACTTATACTTTATTATAATTTTATCAATTGTTCTAATATCCAAACAGATACTCCAACCTCAATCTTTATTTGGAGTTATCAATACTGGTGTTGCACAATGACTCATGCTATCTCTTACCACACCATTCTTCACCAACTTAGTAACCTATTTTTTCAATTCTACATGTTCTATTGGACTCATCCTATACACACTTGATTAGGTAGAGATAACAGTTGAATCAAATTAATATAATGATGAATATATATCTTTGGTGGTAAACCATATGGTAACTCATCAAGTATAACATCTGCATATTCTTTCAATAATATTATTGCCTCTGCATTTATTTGAACCACTTTTGTCTCTTCTTTCTTCTCTACTAATGCATAATAAAAACCTCTCATCTTCATATTTTTGAAAAATTATTCTAAAATTAGCATGATTTCATCCTACCCTTACTCTTTAAGAGGCAATAAAACTAATTTTATACCACCTTTCCATTAACTATATGTGTTCTTTGATGCATCATGAATTGTTTTTTGTATCAAACTACCATGGCCTTCCCAATACTACATGGCATACATCCATTTTTATAACATCACACCATATTTCATCCTTGTAATTTTTACCTATATAAAACTTGATTAAGCACCTTTTATATACTATAACTTCATTCCATTTATTAAACTTTTATATCTAGTAAGAAATAGGATACTTTTCAAATAGAAAACCTAGTTTCTCAATCATGTCCTTAGAAACCATATTTTCACAACTACCACCATATATAATTACTTTAATTATCTTACCTCCTAAAGTACAAATTGTTTGAAAAAATATTCATTTGTAGCCATACATCCCCACCTTATTTATTTTTTACATGTTATTTTCTTAGAGCAATAATTATTTTTCTCATCATGATATTTTCTCCAATATTTATTGCTACAACTTTATTATTTTATTCTTTTGTTTCAACTTCAGCTAAATTCACTCTTGGGTGATTCTCTTGCCTCCTTTCTATATCCTGGTATTATGCAGACACTCAATTTTTCTATGGCTTTATTACCCACATCTATAGAAAACATAATATTTTCATTGATTTTTAAACCATCCTCTACCACTACCTTAACTTCATCTTCTCTAAAATCCTCTTCCTATTTGTTAGTATTGAAACCCTTCTCTATTATCTTATTTTATTTATGTACCACATGATGATTCTCCTCTAGTGGTATTAAAAACACCTCTATTTGTATTAAATCCACATAATCCCTTTATTTTAATTTATTTTCCTCTTTTTCTCCCAATAGATTTTCTTCTAAAATTATATTTATTTTGTTTTTCTTCTACATTCAAAGCTAATTGATAAGCTTCCTCCATGAAAAGTATTCTATGAATGCTTAATGCATCTTGAAAAGAAAACTTCAAACCATTTACATATCTTACGGCCATATTTTATTCTATTTCATCATGATCCACTCATATCGAAAGCTTGTAAAACTGATATGTATACTCTTGTATACTATGATATTTATGCCTCAAATTTTGGAATCTCCTACATAGGGTTTGTGCATAATCCACAGGAATAAATTTATCCCTCAGATTCTTCTGCATCTTTTTTCATGAGTTGATCTTCTCTTTACATATTATTTATCTTTATTTCTATTGATTATCACACCAAATCATTTCATGACCCTTCAATTTCATGCATGGAAACTTTACCTTCTTGTGTTCTCTCATAATTCTCCATTCAAAAAAATTATCTATGATTTTTATCTAATCTATCAACTCCTCTAATTTTAAATCTCCTCCATAATCTAAAATGTCAAACATGATTCCTTAATTCCCTCATAAATCTCTAATCATTCTGTCTTCCATTGATGATGGTTATTCTTGTTTCTCCTCCCATTTTGTAGTTTATTCTTCATGATTTGTGTCATCCTTTACATTGTCTTCTAATCTCCTTTGTATTTTATTCACAATAATATTGATTAATTATCCTACTTGCCTCTACAACTCTTGCATAGTCTAGTTCATCTGAGTGATTCCTTCTCATTCTATCAATATCTCTTACATTTCCAAGATTCAACCCTGATCTAATAGCAAATAATAAACCCAAATAATATCAAGACAAGAAAATTCCAATAGACATAGAGTATAAAATAATAACATGTATTGATTTATATTGAATGATTGTAATAATTATAGACCATGCATAAATAAGTCTCAACTCAAAATTGGAGTTGACATGCAAAACTCTAAAAAAAATCAAACTCAACTTGCTATTTTTTAGTAGCTATTATTTCTAATAAGTTTCATATGCAAGCACACATATTCTAAAAATATCAAAAACTAAACTAAAAACTAAAATTAAGCTATAAGTCAAATTTAAACTAAATTTCACTTTTGGTTACAAAAATATATATTTCCAAAAATTAGAGAAAATCCAAAAAAATATTAAACTACATTTTCAAACCCTTAGAGGTCACATATGGCCTCTAAAAATATCAAAAAGCATCCATAACTAGATAGGGAAAATTTTGTCTACACTAAGGCTTTCAATAAATCATTTTGGCATGAATAAGGGTTCAAACAAAGCTACATATCAAATGCTATGTCCTCTAGAAGTTTGGCCTCATTTTCAACATCACCATATGTTACATAAAAAAATTAATCAAGTAAACTCTCTATATAAACATGAAACTATATGTCATCATAGAAATATTTTATCATTAAATCATGTATGAAACATACAATCCAATTTATTTGGCATATAATTTTCATGCCAATTTGATATATTAACTAGGCATGTAGTAATAAGAATTATAGAATATGTATGAAAAAAAACATGGAATCACACATAATAAAATTATGGTGATAAAAAATAAAAACACTTAGATTAGTAATAGTCATGCATGTCATATCATGATCATAAATAATAAAAATTTCTCAAGACACAACTTGAGCCTAACTCGACATGGAAACAACATGGATTAGAGGATAGTTTGAAATAACTAATGCATGATGAAATAGTACACAATAAATAAACTCATAGAATAAATAATATAACACACATCAATTATCAAAAAATGTAATAATCATTAACATCAAGTACAAATAGAGTAGGTAGTACAAGTCTACACAATCAATTAATGTCATCATCTAGTATATAAAAGTAAGATATCCATAGGAAATAAAATTCTAAAAATTATGAGAAAGATAAAGTCATATGGATTAATCTACTATAATCAATGGACAATATATAAAGATATAACCTAATAAGTGTGCGACGATGCACCCAATGTAGAAAGGTATCCAATGTGTGTAAATATTTTCATGCACATGTATGCTGATGTATCATATGTAGCCTATATGTCCTACACCTCATTAATCTAAGGCATAAAAATCATGCATATATATAATGTATATGTAATTCACCGTGTAGATTATCAATAATATTAATTAATCATGTGTGCCAACAAATCATGTCATGCGAAGTTATCAATTTTGTATTTTTTAATATTTAAACTTTTGTATTCTTAAATTATATATATATATATATAAATTTTTTAATTGCTATAATCCTAATATTGCATCTAAGGGATGCCTAGATACAAACCTAGGATATAGTAATTAATTTTTTTATCTATAGATATATAATTATATCAAATTACCACAACTCATTATCAATACAACTGGCATACATATGTATGTCTATCATCTTTCCATTTTCCTTCTCAAGTTATCATATGTAGTAATTTCATTTATATCAACACTATGTGAAGGGGTGACTGTCATATTAAGAAGTGATTACACTTCACTTGTTCTTGCATCTTTGATCTTTTTGTGATCATTATTTTGATCATGATTAATTTTAATTTTATTATTTAAAATTTTTAATGTAATAAACTTATTTAGATCATCAATAGTAGCTTAAATTTATTCTAACCAATGTTATCAAAGTGCAACATGCCATTTTTATATGGTATACATTAAAAATATCAATGTATCCACAAATTTGGCACACAAAAAAATGGTAATGTAATATTATGTATATTTATACTTAATAATGTATAATGTGTTGGAATTCATGTATTTCATGTACCGAATATTGTAAAAATTAAATTTTGCATGTATTGGCTCCATCTCCTTCATCAACTTGTTATTTTTATAATCATCCTAGTTGAATAATTAAATATTAAATTGTCACACTCATGGATACTTATAAACAATACTCAATATTCTCTTTTTTTTGGTCTTATTTGAGTCATAATTAATATATCCTTTCTAGGTGGTTTTACTTTTACTTTTATGATCATGATCCCAAACTTTAATTTTTGTTGTTGTTGTTGTTGTTGTTGTTGTTGTTGTTGTTGTTGTTGTTGTTGTAATGACTCATATAAATTTGTTTATGTTATGTTATTCTATTATAATTCCAATATGAATTCCATTCTTGATGTGATAAATGGGAAACATATCGATGTCTAGTGAAAGGGGGAAAATTAAATTATTTTCAAGAAACAAATGTAATATATTACCTAGTTTTATCTATAAATATTCATCTAAAATATTGTATCATGGTATGTGGATAATCTTATTTCCATGAATTCTATGTTTTAACTAAATATTTTCATTGACATTGGATATTCATCATTTAAACATTGTGGGATGTGCAACACTTCTTGTGATCTAGTCATACTTGATTTCATAAAAGGTTGTCCCAATTGATCACTTATTTTGAGAGATTCTTCATGTAAATTATTTTTTGAAAAAATAAGGGTAAAAAATTTATTGAAACTTAGAACAACTAAACACAAAATAGAAAAGGGCCAAAGCCCCAGGAACCACCAAAGACCACAAAAAAAACAAGAACTAGAACATCACTCCCCAATACCACTTTCATCTTCTACAAGAATCCTCTCCAGGTCTTGACATAACTCATAGGGCATCTGCTCCCACTCATCAACCTTTCAACCATCTATATCTTTTGACGCCCTTTTTACTAGACAATCAGCTGCCCTATTCCATTCCCTTGGAATATGGGCATAAGACACTAAATCCATTAGAAAGTTAACCTGTAATATCTACTACACTAACATAGATAGTTGCTAGCTAACATCAAAAATCTTCCTCTCAAGGATCAGATTGACCAGGACTTGAGAGTTAGCTTCACAAATCTCCTTCCTCCACCCTAGAGCATAAGCTTGCATCAAAGCATATAGGATAGCCAAGCCTTCCATCCTATTAATAGTCTACACCCCTTTATTAGCCGAGAAAATAAAAACCACTAATCTAGAAGAATCCCTACCAATCCCACCAATCCCAGCCAAACTTGGATTACCCTTGGAAGAACCATCTGTATTAATTTTCAAAAAATAGCAGGAGGGGGCAGCCATTTCCCCATCCTTTGAACTTTATGTTTCACATGTCTACCTCTCTTGACATAAGCTGAGGTCGGAGATATCCCCTGTATGTCAAACCTATCAACCATCTCAGCATCACCTTTCTCCAGCGACAAAATAATCTCACTCTTAGCTTCAACAATTTCTTGGATCATTCCCATAATTCTAATCCAAAACTGTTGAATCCCCAATTTTTTTCTCTAAAAAATTCTATGATTCGTTTCCAACCAAACTTGCCATAGTAGAAAGATAGGACCAGCATACCAAACATCCTGCAAGAAGGAAGCCAAGGAGGGGGGCCTTCCCAATCTCATCCAAAACTCTGCCAGGGAAGATGCATGAATGCACTAACATTTCCAAACATCCCACTAGAAATGCCATAGTTGTAGTGTGAAGGGGCATAAGAAAAATAAGTGCAGAGAATCTTCCTCCCCACCACTATAGAGAACACATCTCAAAGGGCTAGCAAAACCCCTCTTCCGAATATTGTCCCAAGTCAAGCATCTATTCTAGACCAAAGTCCAAATAAAGCAATTACACTTTGGCCAAGATAATTTATTCCAGACTTTCCTCCACCAATGAACTTTCCCCCCACAAATTTTTGAGAGAGCAACTCCTGATAACTAGAAGACACAGTGTATGTACCCTTGGGATTAGGGGACCATGCCAACACATCACTATCCATAAGGGCTCTATAGCTACGACAAGAAATAATGTAATGAAGCTCAGCACACTCTACCTCAAACCCAAAAATAGGCCACTCCCCTGGGGTCTTCCATCTTGCTTCCACCACCTACCCATGAAGGGAAAAGGTCTTAAAGTCACACATCCTAGTCCATCTAGCTTCAAAAAACCTCTAGGACAATATACTTAAGTGAGGATATTGTGTAACTATGGGAGGGTAGCCATCCCAAGAATCATGCCAAAAATGTGGCTCTATCCCACTCTTGTAGATCCAGAGTAGGCCACCCTTAATGAGCTTAGCCCCTTTCTTAAGAGTAGTTGAAATTACTGAGCCTTTCCCTGTCAAGCTATACTGAGGGATATCTTTTTGGGGGATTTCAAAAAAGTACTTATGAGATAAGATTCTGGCCCACACCTGGTCCTCTTCCACACACCATCACCAATACAATTTAGTTGCCAGAGTAGTACCAAATAGCAATGATTGTCATAATCCAAGACCACCAAACCTTTTTGGGCTACAAACAACCTCCCACTTAATAAGGCTCCACTTAGTTGATGATAAATTACCAGCCCATAAAAACTATCTTGCGAAGGAATCAAGACCCCTAAAAAAGTTCATCAACACCACCTGAATCATACACCTATAGAGAGGAAGAGCATGCACCATAGATTGAAGCAGCTGGACCTGACCAACAAAGGATAGCCAACAATGGGTCTAATTGATTCACTTTGACATGGAACTTGTCTAGAATAACCTACCATGAATCCCTAGACTGCCTGTCAATAGAGATATGGATCCCAAGGTATAGCAATGGAAGACTCCCAATTTAGAACTTGAGAATATGAGCAACTCTTCATTGAATGGAAGGTTGAGTGTTGAAGAAAAAAATTGAAGACTTGCCCTCATTCATTAACTGCCTTAAAGTAGCAAGATAAACATCCAACACCTGGCACATAATAGAAGCCTCCTTAATAGTAGCCATGCCCATCAAAGCCGTATCATCCACAAACTATAGTTGAGATTGTATAGGAAGGCCCCCTCCCCATTGCCAGCCCTGAATAAAGCCCCTTTCAACATTCCTTTTAATCAACCATCTCAAACCTTCCACCAAAAGAAGAAAAGGTAAGGAGAGAGAGGGTCTCCTTGCCACAAACCTCGGGAGGCCCCAAAGAGATTAGAATGATCCCCATTAATCAAAACTAAGAAAGAAGTCAAATTCACACAACTCATAACCCAACGAATCCATTCCTCCCCAAAACCAAAGGCACCCAAAACCTTCTGGAGGAAGGACCAACAAACTCTGTCATAAGCCTTGGCCATGTCCAGCTTGATGAACATAGCCTTGTCTTTAGAATTGGCCATGGAATGGATAGTCTCTATAGCCACAACCACCCCATCCAAAATCTGATGGATCTCCAAAAAGCCACTTTGCTCTTCAGAGATTAGCAATGTAAGCCACTTTTTTAACTTTTTAGTAATCAACTTAGATATAATTTTATAAGTTACATTGCAAAGAGAAATAGGGCAAAATTGGCTTACATGATCAATCCCCTCCCCCTTGGAAATGAGAGCTAGGAAGGTAGAGTTCAGGGCCCAGAGCATTTGCTTATTCTTTTGGGATTCTTGAACAAATGTCAATAAATCTAATTTGATAATGTCCCAAAATTCCTAGAAGAACTCAATCGGGAAGCCATCTGGACCAGGAGCCTTTCCTTTTTTCATCTGGAAAACAATCTTCTCTAACTCCTCCAAAGATATGGCACTCATAAGATGCTCTTTCATTTCCAAAGAAACCAAAGAAGGAATATAGGAGAGGACTTGAGCCTCTACAACTAAGTCCCCCTGCGATTCCTCCCTAAATACAGAAGCAAAATATTGCATAGCTTCCTTAGAGATATCCTAAGTAGAAGAGATAAACTCTCCTCTATCAGTCACCAAAGATGATATATAATTACCATGTTGTCTGGATTTCACTAAATTGAAGAAGAAGGTAGTGTTCTTATCCCCCTCTTGAAGCCACTCAATCTGAGCTTTTTATTTTTAAAATATTTCCTCTCTCAACTCCCATTCCTCCAATGTTTTTAAAGCCCTAGCTTCCTCCTGCAACAAATACTCATACACCTCCTCCTCCCTAATCAACCTAGTAATATCATTCAACTCCACTTGAGCCTCATTTTTTGCCTGGTAAATGTTCCTAAAATATTGTCAATTCCACTGTTTGAGCTGATACTTAACATATTGAAGGAGCCTAGCAAAAATATACATTGTTATACCAAAATCAAGCCTACCCACCTTCCATCATTCAGAAACACATCCATACAGGTCTGGGTCCCTGAGCCACATGAGCTGGAACTTGAAAGGTGGCTTTTGAGGCAAATTGGCTGAAGAAATGACAAGCTTTATGGGCCAATGATCTGAACCTCTCCAATCTAATATCTCAGATCTAGAAGACCACAATACACCCACCCAAAAATAGGAAACCATGAAGTGGTCTAATCATTCAGCGATGCACCTATCACCCACCCTTCTATTGTTCCAAGTGATGTGGCCATTGCTAGGCTTGATATCCACAAGATTGAGTGTTGAAATATTATCCCAGAGAAAGATAGAAGAGGGCTCCAGTCTTGTATTACCTCCCCATTTTTTAGTTAAATCAAGAATAGCATTAAAGTCTCTAGTAATAATCCATGGCAAGTAAGGAAATAAACTACGGACCAAGTGAATATTATTCCATACAAGAAGTTTAGCTTGGAAATCAATAGGAGCATAGACATTAGAAAAAAGGACAGATTCCCCTAACTCAATGCATAAATAAACCATGAATAAGGAGGACTTAAAGGAAATCTAGGACACAAGTTGGATCTTTCATGGGTTCTAGAGACATGCCACCCCTCGTAAGATCCCTGAGCTCCAATGCACTAACATTGACCATTCCTTCACAGCTTAGGTGTGATACTCATCATACATTCCATAGAAACCTTAGTCTCCTAAAGAAAGAGAACATCAAGAGAATGACTTCTAACTAATTCCCAAATAGCTTTTTGTCTAGGGCCGCTATTTAATCCCCTTACATTCCAAGAAATAATGATCATTTTAGAGGAGCCAAAAAGTGGGAATCTAAGGTCTTAATAGATCCTAACTCCACCAAAGTCTCCCCTATCATCTTAATCTTCTCCAAGTCTTTCTTTCATCCCATTTTAACATTTTTCTCTGAAACCCCCTTCTTACCATCCTTTTGAAGAATGCTCAGATGAGGAGAAGATTTACCTCACTTATCCGTATTTGAAACCATAGTTTGTGCAAGAAGAGTAGCATCCTCTACACACTATCCCAAATCAGTGTTTGGCTCTAAAATCATCTGAGCCCTTGTCTACCCATCCATGACCATAGGCATTGTAGATTCCACATGAGAAGCAGAAGGAGGAATGGAAGAAATAATCTCCATTCTAGAATCCACTACAAGTTGATCTACACTAATTAATCTAGGATTAACTTCTTGCTAACCCAATTCATCCAAGACCTCAAACCTGTTAAAGGTATCCTCATCCTGTCTCTCCATTAGAGTCCTCTTCTGACCTCTATTTTGATTTTGAGCCTTAACTTAAACAAAACCCTCAGCATCCTTGCCCTCACCAACACCAGACTTCTCCCCTTTATCAACACCAAGAGTGTTATGAGGAGGAGGTGGAGGTTACTGCTCCACTGACTTGGCCTTTGGGCATCTTCACAATAGGAGGCTATATTCATGACAAAGGTGGCATCAAAAAGGAAGGGTCTCATAATCCATTTGTTGCACCCAAGAATGTGAGCCCGCACACATCCCCACCACATCTGATAGTGGTCTACTCAAATCAAGTTCCACACAAATTTGAGAAAAAGTCATAACTTTCTTACCCAAGGTTTGTGTTGAAGACCCCACTAGCTTTTTGAGCATCAATGCAAGCATATGAGGAACATCCTCTCGACAACATTCTATTGGAAATCTGGGTAATGGAATCCACACCAGATCCTGATTTGGAAGCTCCTTAGAAGGATTAAATCTTGCATGCCATGGCTTGACGAAAAGCCCAACCTGATTATAAAAATAGAGCCCACCCTCAAAAACCCTATTGTGATTAGCCAAGAAAATAAATGTAACCATGAAAAATTTGTTTGTAAGCAACGTGGCCTCCATTTCAACCTTTGGTTCCCACACTCTCTGAGCCTAATTCTCCAGAAATTGAAGAGAAACTCTTAATCCCAAAATCTTGTAATATAGCGAATGCTTAGAGTAGTATTCGACATCTTCAACGATCATTTCAAAAGGGATTACCAGTTTGGGTCTTTCTTTGCACTACTCTAGGCAACCATTAATCTTTGTGATTTGAGATCCCCCAGGCGAGCTCGAATCTGTAGCACCTGTAGTCTGAGAAAAGAGGGTATTTTCAAAAACCCTCGCTTCCTATCCCAGCATATTCAAAACCACCACTTCATGAAAACTTATACCAGGTGCAACCCTAGAAAGCTCACCCTTAGCCATAACCATGCCCAACCTTAGACAATCCATAGCAATGGGATTCGTCCAGGCACCTCCATAGACCTGATCAATCTCAGCATAGAATGGCTTCCAAAAAGAAAGGTTAAACTAGTATCTTCAACAGCAAAAGCCGTAGCATCCCACCCCACACAATCGATCAACCACCCCCTCTTACGCAAGCACAAACATAGTGAAAACAAGCTAGGGCATGACTGCCCTAGCTTGGCTACGAATTGTAGATGCCTTCAACCATCATTCTCCATCCAATTTACATTCCATTTTAGAGTTAATTTTAATTCATAATTAACTCAGTTGTAAACACTTATTAGAAATTATCCATTGTTGATAGGTGTACAAAAGTATAAAATTAATGTGAAAGTATCCTTATCTCCAATTCTTCTCATAAATTGATATTTAAAAAAACATTCACATTTATATACATGATTTCTTTATGAAAACTTTTTTAATTTACTATATAACTTTTACTCTTCAATTACTTACTTTTT
Source organism: Torreya grandis (assembly GCA_037957365.1). NCBI lineage: Eukaryota > Viridiplantae > Streptophyta > Pinopsida > Cupressales > Taxaceae > Torreya > Torreya grandis. The sequence goes on along the minus strand of JARHVA010005285.1, from coordinate 637,542 downwards.
AGAGATATAGTTATAGCCATTATATCTCCATGGTTTTGTGAAAGTGGTATTTTCCATTTATCTACCTTTGGTCACACATGAAGGAGACCTCTTAACTTATAAAGGCTCCCCATGTTTTAATCATATCAATACTCTCTTGGGCACATAAGTGTAACATTATAGATGAGAGAAATAATCATCTATGCTTGCAATATTTTTATTATCATCATTATCACTATCATCTTCCATAATCATTAAATTCAAATAATTTATACTAACAACAATGTAATATATGGTATCTTTGTCATATTTTATCTAGAAATATGTGGCGACTCTTTTGTTATCTCTTTGTTATGTGATATATATTGATTTGACTCATTTTCATTCTCTTTCCTTAAGTCTCTAGCTTAATATGTGGAACTTGTTCTACTAGTATGACTTGAAATGAAGGTATTATGGAGGAGTCATTATAATTATATTGTAGTATACATTTATCACTAGGTTTAAATACTTGAAAATATTATTATCCATAGGACATGTAAATGCTTACATACAAAGTTTCTAATCATTGATGTAGGGTGGAAGGTCCAAGTTCCATTGAATGAATCTAATGTCTATCTAAGAGTAGGATACAATTTAAAGGATTTGAAGTTAATTTAAATATATTAGTTAATATCTTAGGCCCCATCATCACATTCAAAGTAATCCTTCCTATGACTTGGTGAGGTGTTTTATCAATACCTTTTATAAATTTTTTTTAATTATGAATAGATCCTATATTGATACCAAGTGTTATAAGAAATTTTAAATTTATAAATGTTTAATATTGATCCATTATCTATAAGCAAAGGCTTAACCCCATTATTTATGGTTCACACTTTAAATAAAGAGTGGGATATTTTGATCCATGGTATGTTTAGTAGTTAAATATTGTTTATCAAAAGAGATTACCTCTTCACCATTTTTAAATGTATTAAAAATAGATTAAAAATAAGTGAGTGTTATATTATGGGTAAAGTTACATAGTTTAGTGCTATTCAATTATTTCAGTATATAGTGGATATTTTGAGAAATCCTAATATTGATGTTCTAGCTTGATATTTCTTAAGTTGAGAAAGGAAAACCTAATTTATAATAATCTTTTCTAGTACATTATGAGGTAGAGTAAGATTGGGAGGGACATTTATATCATCTACCCTCTCTTCCATAAAATTATACGCCTTAACTCTGTGTGTTGTGATAGCATGGACCTTAATATCCATAAATCCTAGGGATTATAATAGGAAAGGGATTATGGATATCACTCCCTTCAGCTCTAATGGGAGAAATAATGAAAGGAATAATACTTTATCTTTCCTATTAACTACTAACTAGAAGCATCTTAGATTAAATATCCATACAATGTGTGTTAATAAATAAATCTAAGAGTTCATCATTATCAATATCATCCTTAGTTTTATTGATAATAAATTTAACCCATTTCATTACATGAAATCTAAACATAATATATATTTTAAGATTTAAAAAACATTTATCCATGAAAATCATGGCTTGGATAAAAAATAAAGGGTTCTATTAGCATCCATTGAAACCATGTTAGGGTTTTATTTATATCAATAAGGGGAAATCATAAATCATATATGCAATTAAAACCTAATAGACAATAAACCTAAAATTGAAAAAATATGAAGACTGAGTGTTTATCATTCTAAAGTCAATGATCAAGTTCACTAATATGTTTTACTTATTTAGTGATTAATGTTATTAAAATTAAGTAAAACAATGAATATTCATATTATGTATTTAACATGGCAATAAAGATATAAATATAAATTTAAATTGGATAATTATATTGCATTTAGAAAATTTAAAATTGATAAAACATTATAGAAGAGATGTATTTAACTTATTATGATATTATGTTTTACTTTATATTTGTCACTATATCTAAAAATAATATATATATATATATTCTCTATAATTGCCCATATTAGGAGATAAGAGCTCAAATGCCACATAGATGTTGTTAGTGAAATTGAGACCCCTGTGATGACCAATACTATATAATCCCTATGCATAATGTCCCTATTATTTTTTAGGGTTTGTGAAGCCTAAAACCATTTCACCTACACCTATAAAAGTATCTTATTTATGTACTTGCATTCAGTTTTGTACATTGATCCATATCTTCCTTCTCCTTCCTTTCATACCATAATCTCACTTTCAAAACAAAATATAACTATTGAACAAGGGGTTAATATGTTTGGTTATATATCTAAAACCTCTCCTTGGTCAATAACTGAGCATTGTCTACATTTTAATATATTGAATAGTGATCAAATCACACAATTCTCCCACCTACCTATGTCTGTGAAACATTATGATTAATCTAGAATGAAATTTAATGTTTGAATTTTGACACTTATCACAAGGCAACATTGACTTACATTTTTATTTAAAATTGGCTATAGGAGCTCACTTTTTATGGATAATCATATATATATATATATATATATATATATATATATATATATATATATATATACACACATGCATTTTTGATAATGTCTTAAGAGAGTGCTAATTGATTTCTCAATTTTGTTAAGACTTTTCAAAACAATGCCTAAGTAAGTATAACCTTATGATTAATTTGTATTTATATATGAATCTTTGATATTTTCCATAATGAATGGCCCATGAAATGTGTCTAGGCTAACCTAATGGAGACTTCCTAATTTAAAAAAATAGACATTGAGTGATCTTGTACACTGCCAAGAGAGGAATATATATGTGGCAAACCAAATTATCCAACTATCATTGCTTCTATTCTAAGAGTGAAAATTATTAATATGAGATATTGAGACATTTTATTTAGGATTGTGGAAGTTTATTGCATAGAGTATGGTGATATAAAATATTTGTATTTAGTAAATTTTGTTACTCAAGACAATATGTGAGTAGAAAGATAAAGTAAATTGTGAACAAGAGTCTAAGATGAATGAAAAGTGCAAGAATATCAAAGTGTGTCATAGTTGATGCTACAATGTTTTTTAATACCAACTTAAGTGTCTATAATTTGAAGTAAGGGTTAAAAATTCTACATTAATTAATGTAATGCTACATTTCCAACAAATGAAATTTAAAAAAAGATATGAGCATCCATCAAACTATAATAAATTTAGTTATTTTAGATAAAAATTATAACTTAAATAAAATAAATGGAAAATACAATACAATATTCTTATATTATTTATAAGTTTATAATAACAAATAATCGAAAATAAAATCATTTCTTAAATTTTTTTTGAAAAAAAGATTGAAAAAATATTTGATATCATCATAAAAATTATGTACAATAACCCATTAACCCATTAATTGAATAATTATTTTCCCCTCCCATCTATGTCCATATTGCTATAAATGCCATCAATATTTCTATTTTAAATGTTATTCGTGTGGGTTAGTACAAATAATAAATTGATAAGGCATGAACGTTTAGATGATAATGATAATAGTAGTAGTAGTAGGTAATGAATTTTGAGAGGATTTTGATGTTTTACAGTAAAAAAGTAAGGGTGACATTGGCTTTAAGCTTACAATGATCCTGTATGAGATATATATTCTACCAAATATATTCTATACAAGTTTAAAAAATGTTTTGTAATTTTTTTCATACAATCTCTTTCTAGTATAATTTTGGTGCACCAAAAAAGAGGAGGGCCACGAAAGTGAAAAGTGTGTCCCTTTTGTAGCGAAAGGCATGGTGCAAGTGTGACTAGATATAACATGTCTTAAACGATTTCAACGGTTACATGTTTTTAAACAAATCCCATTTCCAAATAAAATATTAGTTCTATTCTAATGCCTATATATTATAATTCGATTATATGTTTGTCCTATATTTATAGGATATCACATATCATTCGTAATTCTTTTTGTCATAATTTATAAAATTATAGATTTAATGAACTTCCTTATATTTATATATCATTTTTGGTTAGTTTTCCATTCAATTTTACAATCACGTGGTGTATATACATTGGTATGCTTTTGGAGTTGCTTTTTTTTACATAGATTTATATTATTAGGGAAAATATTTGAATGAACACCTAACTGAACATTATTAATTTATTATTTGTTATATGTTATGCTTAGTCAAGGTTATTCAAGAAAAATGTTAGGAAATACTTTTCACTAATTCATGGATGGAAGAATTGGTGTACAACAAGACATCGTTTGTTTGATTTAGGGATTTGTATATGAAAGTTAGTTATAAGCATATTTGTAAGTTATTCTTTATTGTTTTTAATATTTATTAGAAATAATAAGATGTCAATTGATAAAAATAGCTTTAGTAAAATGTTTTAAGTGCATTTAAATATGATATTAGTAAATGATTTGATTGTGTTTTTGTATTTTTGAATATTGAATGAATTTTACAACTTATTTTCTTTTAGATAACTCAAATTCAAACTTTAAATAGATTAGCATGTATGTGAGCTTTCAACAATTAGAAAGGTGAAAGATGAAAAAGAGTAGATGATGCCATCTAATGAAAAGGGATACACAAGCAAGAAGGTCATATATTTACGAACACTATTTACATATGTCAACACTATAAATAATGCCCTAGCATGGAACATAGAGGTCTGAAGTTAGAGGTGAAGGATTTTCACAACGATGAGCAAAAAAGAGGTTTATGGTTTAGAAGTCATCAAAATGGTTCAATAATTTCTTATTTAAATCAATCATCTATACATAAATAAATGTACTAAACATATATAGAATATACTACCAAAATTCTAAAATATCATTTTTAAATTTGTATGCATAATAATTAATAAAATTTCATCTACCTAATATTATTTATTTTCTCAATCATCTCCAAAATTTAATCACTTTATAAACAAATATTTAAAAGTATTAACGATCATTTCTCTCAATTTTATATTATTTTTAATGATTTATTATCTTAATTTAATTTCAATGCATTGCTTCTTTTTCTATACAATTTTTTTGAGAAGATTGAGATTGATGTGAACTAAGGCAACTATAACATGGCTCTTTGCTAAAGAGATTTAAACAAATTACTTTTTAGATTATTCATGATTTAAATGATCTACATTTCATATGTATTTTAACTAATAATATGTTATAAATTTTTAAATATTTAAACATATTGATATGAAAAAAATTGAAATATATCAATTTTTAAAATATTTACTTTGAATTATTAAAAAGATACATTTATTAACAACTCCTTTACCATTTTGTCAATTGACTTCAATCTATAATTGTAGTGACACATTTCTAGAAATAATGGAGTCCCAATGTTATATATATATAAATATATATATAGCTAAAGCGCAGTGGAGTGTTATTATATATGAGTTTTTTTTTTTGATTGTTAGAAAATATATATATATATATATATATTCTAACAATTTAAAGAAAAAACTCATATATAATAACACTCCACTACCCCTTAGCTATCATTGTAAATTACTCTGACAGTAAAAAAAAATTATACAATATAATTAATCTTTTAAAAACATATATATATAGAGAGAGAAGGTAGACAATCTTATTTTTAAGTTTAAAATTACTGTATATTCCATGAAGCATATTTCATTCTGTTTAAACGCCAAATTGATTTAAAACATTTGATCCATTCTTTTTTTAATTTCAAATTAAGATCGAGTATACAAATAAAATATTTAATTTTTAATTTCTTATAAAATGCCTTCGAAAAATATTAAACATTTCACTAGGTTTACTGCTAAGATGGAGGAGGAAGATTACATTTAAACCCAAACATACATGCAACATGAGGAGCAGTACATTGTTTTTTTCGGCATGTAATTTTGTGGTCCAAAAATGACTTACATCCAAGAGAGAAGCCACATGAGAATTTTAAATACTGATAAATTTTGGGCAGCAAGTGGAATAATGCAGTTTCTGAAACGGATTTCTACATGTCAAACTTTTTGGCATCTTTGTATTCGTGGAATTATTCAAATAACAAAAAATCTATCTGAAAAAAAATTAAGATCTATGAACGTGAGGATATTTAGAAATGAAATAAATAAGATTATTATTTGCGTCAAGATTTAGAAGCGAAGTAAACAAGATTTCCATTTGCATCATTAATCTTTGGAGATTGAGACATCTAACAAACTAACTGATTAAATGACCACTCAAAGGATTACAGACATATACACAACATAAAAGTAGAAAAATATTTGGTGGTATATAATCACGTCACGTTAGATTGGCACTAGGTTATAAAGGAGCTTTGTATGTAATCAATAGGTATAAGTTGTGGGGCTCTATTCTCTCCATGAATTATAGGAGGAGCTATATAAAAATGAGTTAAATATTATAAAATTTGTTAATGGTTTCTCAAAGAAAATACGAATGTTTTTGTATGTGTTGGTTATGTTTTGTTACGAATGGAGAAAAGAAATAATATATGAAAATATTCTTTAAAAATTATTTGAAAATAATAAAAAAAAATTAAATAGCCATTACAAAGAGACCAATGGCAGGTGGATTCTTCTCATCAAAATTTCTTCAATCAACATTTGGTAGGTCCTCTCCATCAAGCATGGGATCCTAACTAGTGTTTACATTGTTTATTGCCTCTAGAACTTCCTCCATGTCTTCTTGGATGACTTGTGGATCACATATGGCAAATAATATTTCCAAGGGAAAATGTGGAAAGTTTTCTAGGTGAGGTGGAGGTATCCAATCCTCACATTGTGTAGAAGGAGAAGCCTAAATGTCACACTATGTAGGTAGATTTGAGTAGTTACACAAAGGAGACCCCCCAACTTTATTGTGAGAACAATTATAGGAGCAACTTCATCGGTGGCCTCCATTCAAGTTTCCCTCCTTTGGGGGTGAAAAGGGTGGGACAAAAGCAATGGTATATGATGCATTACCTCAGTGATGCAAAAGGTTCTATAGATGGGCTACCTCTAGGGCCACCTTATTTCTTTGCACTTTAATATGCATAAGCACATTATAAATAAAAACATTTTTTTTTTTTTAAAGTAGATAAATGATCGTCAATGGTATATTTAGGAAATAAACCTACATTTATTTCTTTCAAGATAAATAAAAACCATCCCACTCTAAAACTATACCAAATTTATATGTAATTTTTAAGAAACATGGACTAGTATCCTAGGATAACATTACATTAGATGAAGGGATCTACTCAAAAGGGTTTGAATAAGTCATGAATCCATGTCCAAGCTATTTGTAACTTTTTTAAAAACCAAAAAAGTTTTTTAAGAGCCTCACATTGCATGTAAAACAAACACATCCGTCGAGTAACCCCTAAATAATTGAGGCAATGTCCAAAGGGAAGTCTCTAATAAAGAAAGCACCATACAAAGTGTGTGATCTTACACTCAATAATATCACTTCAAACTATTTTAAATCATCTAATCCATGTGTGGGAAATAAATTGAATATACCAAGGAACATTAAGCTTGTCAACCATGGGAAATTAAGGTGATATCCAATTAAATCCATGGCTAGGAATATATTGTTGAAAGGGAGTTTCAACATACCACTTACAATATTTAGATCATAGTCTGTTAGACTTAATTAAGATTTTATGAACCGTTATACATTAATATCCTAATAGGAATCTTTATCATCATTGTTTAAATGAAACTTGACCTTAACTTGTGTCCAAGAAATCCAAGTTCAAATCAATTTGTAGAAAATGTCTTGCATTGTGTGTATTTCATGTTTGAATGTTTTGATTAGATGCACCCATTGAACTCACACAAGAGAAAAGTCATGAAAATTAAAGGATTCAACCACTTTGAATAGATCCTAAATGATAACAAGGCTGAGATATCCTTTATCATTCAAGGTTGCTCTTTCATAAAGAGATTATTTAGTATTAAAGTTGCAAAGTAAGACTTTACATGCTTATTTCCCTTCAATATCTGAATACTCTTCTTCACACATAGAGTAGTAACTTGGTGACTAATGTCTAACATACCCATCCCACAATCCTTCTTTGGAAGATAATAAAAATTTATAATATACTTGGTAGAATCCATTAACATGTTTATATCTTTCCCAAAGAAAATTTCAAAGTAATTTAGGAGGCTTTAGATGGAACCTGACAAGAGGAATAATAAACATGAGTTGCAATGAGAAATTGAGAACATATTTTAAATTTACATGCCAAGGAGAGAGGAATAATGATTTAACAAGATAAATTTTTCTCTACTAGATCAAGATCGTAATGCCACATATGGTAGGGGGTAGCTTGGAATGGAAAGGATATACGAAAAAAACAAAATATTTTCATTTTTGAATCCATTTCCATTCATACTTTTTCAACAAAGGACATTGAGTATGAAGGATAATTTATAGCATTTATTCTTCTTTCATTGAATACTCAAGCTTGAAGCAAGGAAAAAAATATCAATTCATTAACCTGGTTCTCTTGATATTGTCCTCATCCTCAATAGGGGTGAGAAGGGAATAATCTAAAAATGACCATTGAATAATTAAGAGTGCTCATTATAGAGTATGGAAATGTATTTAACCAAATATTACACTTTATCATTGCTAAAAAAATAGCCATAACCTTCCGCAATGGGCACATATAACATTGAACATTACAAGAAATATTGTCTACTTGAACCAAGCAACCTAAAATTATCTGATCTAACACCATTTACTAAGAGCTAATATAAATAATTTATAAACAATACATGAATTAATTATAGGAATTTGGGTTTAAACCTTTGGGATTTTAACATACCTAAAATGAAACGCCACTCAATGCAATCATAAAATTTCTTAAATTAAATATTGATAAAGATCCCTCATTGACTAGATATATGAGCCCACTCCATGCCTTCCTAAAATATAATGATGTTATCTAAAATATATCTATTTTTGATGAAGGTATTTTTTTTATCACTAACAATTAAAGCTAATAGATGGTGAATATGTACTGTGAAGGATTTGGTTATAATTTTAAAAGGAAGCTGATATAAATTTTGATTCCAATATGTTAACTATGTGAACTAACTCAATCCACTATTCTCATTATCTAATAATTTAAATTAAATAAATTAAAATCAAATCACCATTATTATTTACTTAGCAGGTTATGTTGACTAATCATTCATGGGGTTCAAGAGGATGTTGCGATGCCTGATGACCTTAAAATAAATAGGTTGTGACACAATGGCTAAAGGCATATGAATAAGTCATGAAATGTACTTTTTCATTATGTATTAGTATTCCTCTATAAAATTTGTTTAAATTTAAATATAAATACGTGTTACTTAAATTTTTTACACAAAATTTTATTGCATTCAAAAGTTGTAGGATACTTCAAATTCAGAGCCCATGGTAGTGGCACATATTTTTCATAAAAATATTTAGTTTTACCTCACAATATTAACAAATGGCATAGTGTCACTACACCTTTTAATTATAAGAAATAAAGAATAAAAGAAATACTTTGTCTTCATTTTATGACCTTTGGGATTCTCATATGAGCTCATTATGGTGTTGAATTATCTAAATGTACATTGAGAGGATCATTCTAGTCATTTAGTTTCTACAATAATTAATAAAGGGGGATTAAATTATTGATGGAATTTTGATTTGATTTAATTAAATCCAATTGATAAATAAAGTTAATTTCTTTAGGACATGGAAATTGAATCCAAGGTATAAGTTTATTTATTCAGTGAGGAAAATATTATTGTTGTTCTCCTAATTAGTTTTGATTGTTAGGGTCTCTATTTTTTTTTGAGAAATGTTGTGAGGAAGTAAAAAATTATGCAAGGATTTGGGTAATTTATATATTTTAGTGTATATCAAATAATGTAACTTGATGGTGTTTTAATTATTTTCATAATAAGATGATCTAAATAATATAAAACTATTAAAATTTGTATTATACAAGATACGGCAAAAATTGACAAGTCTGAACATGTTCATAGTCTGAACCTATGATAATGCATAATATACATATCTATAGGAATGCGCTTATTGATATGTGATGAAATTGTCTGCTAATATTTATAGGGACATCTCTTTCAAACCTTAGATATATTTAGTTTCCTCAGGTGTATAAATTTTACCAAACTTGTCTTAGTAGGCTCATACAACTAATTTCCAATAAACCACCTGCCTCTCCTATATAAGGAACAAAGTTGTAAGTGGTGAGATAGTTATAAGTTAAATTTTTTTAGTTGATAACTTAAATTTTAATAGTTTTATTTATCTAATTATTCCATACAAAAAAAATTATTAAATAAAATTATCTTGAATTAACTCATTTTAGCAAAGGAGGGAAGTTAATCCATAGTATAAATGATTCATGGTCCACTCACACTGATTACATTGTTTGATTTCTCATCTATTAGCTTAGTTTAATTATTTTTTGTTTGTATCTGCATAAATTATTTTCTATTAAGTAGTTATAGGGTGTGTCATTTGATTTCATAATTGTATTCTTGTGTAAACATCTTCCATTATGCACATTAGATTCATCAACGAATCTTCAAAAATAGAGAATTAGATTTCATTTCCAAAACAATAAACATTACTTCATGAAATTTAATTTATTTCAAGTTTACTTTAGTTTTTTGACATTTCCATTCTACAATTATTTTTCCTATATACAATGCTTAAGAATCAAAATTTTGAGAGTGACTAGTGTTGCACATACAATGATGACACCTTGACAATCCTATGTCACTGGGTTGAAAATTAATGATGGTAGCATTTCCAATAATCAAGTGGTTGCCTCTCTACATCATATATATCAAGTTGTATGCAAGTTTTTGTTTCATTAAAATTAATTGGGGAAATGGTTTCACATGTCATCTTTATCTGATGAGGGTGCATACTTGAAAGCATTATAAGGAAATTTCTTCCTTGGGAAATTAATATTTGAAGCATCAAAATTATTATTTTGAAAAAATAAAATAGGAAAAATAATTTTTTTTAAGGAATACATCCTTACTTATCAACCTTTTAAGAAAATGGGAAAAAATGAAACATGTGAAATAGTACATCATTACTAATCAAGATTATTTTCCATTGAAGTAAATAACACAACTCTAGAAAAATACATGAATGCAACTATACCATAGTCAAGATTTAAAATACATCTAAGACAAATACCTCAAATAACACCATTAATTACTTGATAAATATTTGATAATTATAATTTCAATATAATACAATGTTAAACCTCCACATGTCCATAATTTAAATAGTATGAAATTACAATTTCTTCTACTATATAATTTTTTTCCTTGTTTACATTCTTAATGACATTATATAGAAAGATTTATTTAAAAATACCAAATTTTTTATAAAACATCAAGATTGTGTTAAATCTCACATCTTAGATATATGATGTCATCAAAAATTTATGGCCCTCATCAATCTCAGATCCTAAGACGTAACCTAAACCTTTTAAACACTCACCATTATGGATTCAATAGTGAATTAAGGGTTAATAGTTATGGATTATAACTTGGAAAATAAATACACCCAACAAGAAGATTCATTATAAATTTTGGGGAAAAGGTTATAAAAGGGGCATGAGGGATATAAGGAAAATAATTTTTTAACATGGTGCATAAATGCATGATAGATAACATGATAACCTTAACGTTATCAATTTGAGGTCTAATCAAGAATGATGATGAATGGATAATGGGATCGATGATTTAATGATATGGTTGGTTGAGCTGATGTGGTTGAGGGGTTTAAATGAGAAGGTTGAGTGGCTAGGCTAAGGTATGGTGGCAATGTTTTGGGTAATTGGTGGAAAATTTTGCTTGTGTTAATATCAAAATAGCTTACCTAAGTTATATTAATTTTTTAAAGTATTTAACTAAGAATATAAGGATTCCAATAACCTTGTATGTGAACAAAGAAAGGTAATATATTTATTAGTCAATACTTGGTCTTAGAAACTGATCAAATTTAGGTTGCCAAAACTTTTATATTTTATCAGTTATATTGGGTTAACTATGGCCAGTCAGTATCATTCATAATGATAATGGTATATGATGAATATAGTCCCAAAGATAAAGAAAGGAAATAAGTAAGACTCATATTTTAAGGCTATTAACTTCTCATGGTAGGACACAAATAAGTATCACTAATGGGGCTTCTATATAGCAATTTTGTCATCAATGCCATCGAGTTAGATAGTATGATGTTTTGGAGAGTTGTTAAATGGAAAAATTGAAGTCTAAGTTCAGAATTGATATCGCTTTTAAGGTTAATAGTTGGTACAAAATATTATACTTATGAAAACATGTCTACTCTATGGAGATGATCTCGCTCTGGGAGTATCATCAAAGAGTGAAACAACATTTATTTTTAAAGTGTAAGCTTGTAATTTTTTTGATTTAGTTTGTGAAAATGTACTTATTTTTTTAAACGGTTGTAATCAAGGTTTAAATTTGTGCTTATCTCGATAAGGTTTGGTTTAGTTGGTTTATTTGTTTGTATTTTTTTGGTGTGTGTGTTTTTGGCAATGCTTTTTTAAAATAGAAGTGAAACTATAATTATTACTAAAAATAAAATGCTGAAAGTAAATGGAATAAACTATAAAAGTTAAAGCAAAGAAAATACTTTTTTTTTATTCCTTAAGTTTTTAAGAGTATAATGCATGTTGAAACTAAAAATTCAGACTAACAATACAAATTCTATTTTTTTCTTTTTATTTAATTTTATGACTTAAAAATTTCACCCATATATGCTAAATGAAATAATTTTATTTTTATATTTAATAAACATATGAAACAAAATACTATTAATCTTTTAATATTGACTATGTGAATGTAAAACTAGATGTAAAATATAGATTTTATGTAAGTAGATGTGATCTCTAAGTTTTCAAGATCTAGTATATGTGTGCAAGCTAGAATGCACATTGAACTAAGAGTTTTGGTTGTTTTAAATGAATCTAAATTCATGTATGGTTTGATGAATGGAAAATATAATTATGATTTGTAATTAAAAACAAATTTATTTTCTACATTAATAATAAAACTAATTCTAACATTCAAACTTTATTTTTTAGATTTTATAGCTTTCAGTGTATGCAAGTTTATTTTTGTCTATTTTTAGATTTGTGCTTATAAAATAATGAAAATAAATTAATTTTTGTTGGATTTAGATAGTGATAAAATTAACCCAATATATCCTATATCTAATGAAAATACAAATGTTATATAATATTTTTGATGTTTGAATGCAATTATAATAATGAAACTACCTTTCTAATAAAATGAAAGAGAGAAGGAACAATTTATTTTTGAGATTTTTTTGAATGGGACTTTTTAAATACAAAAATATTATAAAAATTAAGAGAACTAATATAATAAATAAAATATAAAATAAATAATCTTGCAATGTGACCAAAAATGAGATTGAGTGAAATAAAATTAGCTATTTAAAATGTGGAATCCTTAGATAGCTAGATCCTTGATATATCATTGTTCAGCACTAAATTTTTGTTTTATGCACAAATAGGGATACGAATTTATAAATAATTCAAGAAGAAGTGTGATAAAATAATTTATATTAGACTAATTATTTTTAATCTTAGATTAAAACAATATTCTGAATTATAATACTGAGATATGTTAAATATAGGAAATACTAAATTTGAAAGATGTTTAATTTATTGTAATATAAAAAAATAATTGATAATTAGTTGGATTATAATATGTAAAAGTATATTTGGATTATAAATATGTGGAAATCATGAAATATCAATCATCAAATTTGATAAATTGTACTTCTATAGATGTGGACACTAACATCATATTTTGACACTACCATCAATGCTAGTATTAAGATGTGATGTAGGCGGTTGGTATAGAATAATGATTAAATATCAATGCAACCAAATTCTTTTTTTTGGTTTTATATCAAATTTATATTTATATATTAATATATAGGACATAAGCATCACTGTTTGTCATTTGATTAAACCCAAGCTTTTCACCCTTGTTGACCCTTAGAATGAGTTTTCTAGAAATAGGTAAGTGGGATCATCATGTCAAGATGACGTCAAAGACACACATATAAATGAATGATTATTATATGTACAATAATATAATGAGGGCCTCATACTTATGTAGTTATCCCCTATGTGTGGGAATATGTGCGAACTTAGGTATAATGTACTGTATGAAGATTCATATAATGATTTAGCTTGTAAATTGATAAATATTGCTCAAATGATAATATTTTAGTGCTTTAGACCTATGATATGACTACCCATAAATAAGTATGAATAGGGTATAATAACTTGAATTTTTAGGTTATTGATTGATATTTAATAATTTTTTACTAGATGAACAATTAATAGACTTATATATGTATTTTTACCACACCTTTTGAAAATATCTCATGGTAAGGTTCAGTAGGACAAAAACCCATAATTTTTAATATATTTTAAATTTTCATGATTTTTTGCAACTAGAAACTAGATAAGAATCTCGACACTACTATTGGTGATAGTATCCCTCTATGGTTAGTAGTGTCCATAAGGCTAGAAAATAGGTACTGATATAAAACTGATAGTGAAAGGTGTTTATTAAGTTTTAGTATTTATATGCAATGAATAAAAATAGATTCATTAGAATGATATGGATCAAAGTAAGAGATAAGCATTTATGCATGATGAGATCATGAATGGGAGTTTTTTAGAAGTAAGGAGATCTAAAGCTAAAGCATAGAGCCAAGATTTATATTATTCAAATGTACAAGACTGAGATATTATACATATTTAATTTTAGTATCTAAAATGACCGAATGGTGACCTTAGATCACTAAAAAAAGTGTGAATGAAAATAAAATAGAAGGACATACATAATATAGAGGAATAAAGCATCTGAATTATATATGATTGGTCATGAACAATAATGTACTAGTTTTGAACTCACATAATCATTTATTTAAAATTATAAAAATGATGATAATATGACTAAGTTTTGAGGCTATGTTATTTGAAAACAATTATAGGATGGCTATGGATCTATCAAAACTTTTAATCTTCAATGACTAATTCAAAATTTGCATCCAAAATTCCAAGCAAAGTGAAATACTTATATAAAAGAATAAAATGATGAGTTGAAGTTAACTAAATAATGACTAAATAAAATTGGTTAAGTCAAATTTAAAGTGATGGATATTGGGATAATCCAAATTAAAGGTGAAGCACATAATCAAGAAGGTGAACTTAAGAGAAAACAATAAAAAATGCAACTAAATCGTCAAAAAATGAGTGACATAATTCTCAATAATTCTTTTAAAAATGAATAAATAGTTACAAAATTACCATGTTAGGTAGGTGGTGGTTAAAAAACAACCACTATAGTTTACAAAAATACTTCAATGACTATGTGAACTACCACGATGGATAAGTAATTTGCCATGACCGTCTCATAACCACCATAGTTGTTTCATAATTGAATTTAAGGTTTCAAACATGTGAATGAAAAGTAATATAAATTAAATTATAATGTTTCCAAAATACAATAAACATGAAAAATAATATAAAAGGGAATAATACCATGTCTTAGCATTTTTTAATGGAGATAATTACTTCATCATCTAATTTTTGATGAAATGTTACATTGTTCATATTCTGGGTATGTATGTATTTTACCCTCATGAAAATGAATCTTAATGATTTTTTAGGGCATTTTCATGCATACTGACATGACAAAATTGAAATCATAGTTAGGAAACTTTCCATGCTTATTTGTGTGACATAGCAAAGCTAGTTGAGATACCTTAATGACCTGCAAACAATAAATGAGAATAAAGTCTAGTTTTATGAAAATTTGAGAAATATGTTAATTAATAAAAACACATAAAAACATTACTTATCATATACATGGGGGTTATATTAATTATTAAACCATCCCATCAAGGGACTGACTGCAGTTTTGAGTGGTATCAACCTGTAAAGACTAAAATAGAAGATAACATACCTCACAATAAAATTAAGAAAAATGATATGTTATAATCTTTAACGTTTGACGTATTTAATGTTATTTTGGGAAAAACACATATTAATATGTAAAATAATGTAATTTTAGAAATAAAATACAAAAAATGGAATGTTTTTAAAAATACAAAATTTAACAAAATGAACTATTTATTTGAAAATTGCCAATAATAGAAATCTTTTCTGAATTTGAGTTTTTGGGATTTTGAAATTTGGATCCCCTATGATCAAATTTCAATAGATAACAATAAAATCAAAGAGGATGATAAAATGATGGTGTTTTAACTAGTAATAATAGACATAATATATACACATGTCATTTATACTAACTTTTACATATTAGCCTTAAGTTTAGATTTTTGGTGATAAACTCATTCAGATATTAAAAAAATTGAAATTTATTGCATGGTTAAGTAGTGTGAGGAATGGGAAAATTTATTTTCTTTTTTGTTATAGTTGATTTTTTTGTAGTTTTGTAAGTCTTTTAATTTAGTGTGGCCTACTGGCAAAATCACTATTGTGAGGGTGAAACCACTAGTATTTAAAAAATAATGGTTATGTATTCATCACCTATGGTTGCATAAATACAATGATAGATATGCATCCATAAAACTACTTACAAAAATTACATAACCTATGATCTAGAAAGATTAGTAAATGTGTAATTGTTACTTGTACAATGTAGTGGTTTGGCAATAGAATTGGGTTAGCTAGTTTTTTCCAATCTTTGAATCTATAACTAATTCAAGAATTTATACATATTAAAAAATATGATTTATATAGTATATTAGTATTTTATGCTTTAAAAATACCTATAAAGGATTTACCCTATTGATCTCAACTTATTTTTTACTGAAAGGCTCATATTCACCATCTCACTATGCCTAACTATTTATCTTATGGTCCAACCTTATCATTTATGATGATCTAGATCTCATGCACTACACAAAAGGCCTAAAAAATGATACTATTTTTATCATAGCCTATTAGACACTTTCATCCAACATAGTCACACTTGGGTTGACACAAGTGTCCAAATTCTTATGAAATGTCCAATCCTTAAAATTCATCTAATTTAAAAAATATTTTGAATCTTATGGGTCAGCCTAATTTTTATTTAAACCTATAAAAAGATATATAAAAAATATATTGTATAAATATAAATCAAATCCTTCATTATCAATCAAAAAAATACAAAGAAACCACCTATTCAAGATCAATAAATCAATCAATTGCACAACTAAGTCAAATTTCCCTATTATCCACTGTTTTTATATTAGTCATAGGAGCATTCATATTATAGTTTTGAAGAATTAAAAGAACAACCCATGAGAATTATTTGTCATGTTATAAGATATATTATTTCATGCCCTTGTATATAATATGTTTCACCCTTTTGCACACATAAACCAACACCTAAGACATAACTACACATACTTGATGCCCTCCTTTGAGTATTGGATATGAAGGTAGTTCTGATTGATAGAGAATTCATTGAGGTCAACTCAACACTGTGATCCTACTAATCCATTTTTGGCAAGTTATAAATAAATAAGGTGAAGAGCTAGAGTTTGATCTTTAAAAATTCATTGATATCCTATGTACATGAATAAAATATATTAATAAAAAGTTGATATAAAACCTAGAAGGATCCAAGTGGTTGTTACATAGTATAATGAATATTTTGTACCAAACAATTTAGTTAGGATAAGGATGCCTATGTCAACACAAATTTCCCAAGGATGATGCAAGTATCTAGGCCTCCAAAATAAATCCTTCAACAATCTAATGATTGGATCTTGAACTTAACCCTGCCTATTTCCACCTCTGAACTTATCAAATCTTATTGTACATTTGTAGATAAGCTAAGTATAGTCATCTCTTCATGTTTATGCAATCAAAATGATATTTTGAGTGTAATTTATTTATTTATCATTAATAAAATTTTTAATTTTTAATATTCATTTATTTGAGTTTTTAATTAATTTATCTACTATAATTTAAAAGAGTTAAACACATTCTAACTCATGTTTGTAGGAGGTTTAAATCCTATAAAGTAGAGACAGGGAGTAGAAGTGGCTTATGAATTTTTGTGACTAATAATGACTAATGTGTTGGACACTTTAGATAGAGAGGGGATACTTTGTATTTCTTAAATGGAGAATTTTATCCTAGAGGTCAAATTGCTCTATGACTTATTCACCTATTAGGACAAGGACTGGAACACATTTTAGTTCTCACGGGCCTTATGAGAGTGGACTATCAATATTATTAACATATATAGGATCTTGGGATTTATTTCTATGGGGAAGGAAATAGACTTGAAAGCTTTTATTGATATAGGTAAGACCTCTAGTTGTAATGAGTACTTTAGGGTTATATATGCACTTGATTGGTTTAAAGAATGGCATAAGGTTAGTGTGGGTGGAGTGGGATTATATATCATACCTCAAAAAGGAAATCATATGTATCTTTTCCTCCTGAATAGTGGGATATAAGGGGATTAATCAATTGATCTATATTTGGGTTCATATATTTAGGAGTATATATGAGAGATGTCATCTATTTACTTGGGCTCATGTTGTATTTTATTAAACATATATGGACTTGTATAATATTCATAGGTTTTGGGTCATTTTTGAACATCACTCTCTGCTTTAGTTAGAGTTTCAATCCCATGTATAGGATACAATAAAAAATCAATATCTTACTAGTTGTGTTTCCCCCACTAACTATTTGAAACATCCAAATCACTCTCTATAGACATCAAACTTTGGATACTTGTCAAGTCCACTTAGCTAACAATAAATAAGTTATTTATATTTTTATTCTCATAAAATATAACTTCTCTTGTGATAATAAACTACTTATCTTCTCATCGTATAATATATATGCCTTGGAATATTTAGAATATCCCAAGTGGATGCATTTTCAACTAATGTGGTCCAACTTATTTCTTTTCTCCATTGAAATTAATGCATAAAAAATGGATCAAAGAATTTGAAAATGTCACATTGACAGAAAAAGGTACACCACATCTCATATATAATTTTCGATTCAAGATTTGGTTATGGTGATTTTTTGTGGAGGTATATTACTATTTTCGCTACTTAATCCCAAAAGTGTAAATTTAACCATTTGTACTATAACATAGCATGAATTATATTCATCATAATTCTATTCATAATTTATACAAATCCATTTTATTATGGAGTATAAGAAACTATAAGATTGATTTGTCACTATTTTCTCAAGGTAGGATTTAAACTTATTTGATGTGTATTCACCACCATTGTCTATCTTGAGTGTCTTAATGTAGGTTTGAGGTTTATTTTTAATTATGGTTTGAAACTTTTTGAAACTCTCAAAGGATTCTAATTTTTTCTTAAAAAAGCATATCCAATTCATTGTATTGTAGTGATGAATGAATAACATGAAGTACTTATGACCAATAATAAAGAGGATTGGAAGAAAACACAAGTCTAACTAAACAAGTTGAAATTTCATACCAGCTTTCCACTATGACATTAGAAATGGTTCTATTGTGTTTTTAGACAAGATGTAGGGTTCATATTTTTCAACTAATTTTATGGGAAATGTAGGCATTCTAATATCATAATTATTTTGAAATAGAGAAATTATGTTATAGTGATTGTGCCTAAATATTTCATGCCACAACATTTTAGGATATATTCTATCTTCTATAAGATGAACATAATTCCATGATTTTGATGGCTCACCCTTCCTCATATCATGCCAAGATAACTACATTGACACATTTTTACCTTATTATGACATCACCATTATATAATAAACCATGAGGGATAAAAAGTTTTATTTTAATTAAGGGAGTAAATAAAATTTTAGAGTTTGAAATATGGAATCCCAGGGCACTTGTGTCATATTATACATCATCCTTATGGTTGGAGACTTGTTCTATCTATGTGGTATACTAAACTATAACTTTATTCACTAAAATACTTAAATAATTATTTTCAAAAATTTATATCTAGATTGGCACCAATATTAAGAGCCCAAACATCAAATGATGAAAAATTGATTGAGACATTGTTTGCTTCATCATATGTACTAAAAAAAAACCATTTACTAGTGAATTGGGTTGATTTTGACTTCTTTTTTTTAATTTTCCTCCTTTCTTCTTATGTTATACCTCAATTTTCTTCAATGGAGTTATGCATATGTGATTCTTGTGACTTCCTTTTCTATCACACCATTTGCAGTATAGGTTTTGTTTGGCACTCTATTTTTTACTTCTTTGTTTTTTTGTTTTTACCTCCTTTTCCCTTTTACTTCTTGTACTTATTATTTCCTTAATTTTTGGAAGGTGTGAAATTATTAGATTTTTTGTAAGAATTTGATTTGACATAGCACACACTTTATCCTATTATGGAAAAAATTATTTTCCGAAGGACTTTTCTGTTTCTACTATCTTTTCAACCAATTGATCAAATCTAAGAGTCTTCAATTAATTACTTGCTTGTAAATATTCCAAGTAAGTTGAATAATTGGGATTAATTTATTTTATGAATGTGGTCATGTAGATATTAATTTTCACACATGTTGAATCTACAACATGTTTGATGGAACATATATTAAAAGTCAATCTCATCACATCACCAATTTTCAACTCTAGGATGAACAACTTCACTATAAATAAATGAATTCCAACTCTGAGTGGGAATCATATAGATCCTTCATTTTCTAAAATGCTTTCCATGGAATATTGTAACCCTAAATATGATGAAACACATCTTTATAGATTGAGGCCCTCATCAAGGCCAATGATCTTTATTTTTTCTACTTTCATGTCTAAATATCCTTTACATTCCTTACTGGGTGAACTAGTTGTTTCTCCCCACCATAAATATTGAAACATATATCATTGAATATGTGTGTGTTATAAGCTTTGTAAGACCATTCTAACCAGTTATTTTACCTGATTAATGTTATGCGAAAAATATATCTGATTGATTGAATGGTTTTGAGTTTTCATTTTGTGTTTAGAGTTTGAATATTTGAGTTTTGAGTTTAAACCCAATTAGTTTCTTATCACTCCAAAATCATCCCATTTTATGTATACCAATAGACTAATATACCAAACCCCTCTATATAATTACCCTTACTATACATATCAGTACATGGAAGAAGATAGACCTTTATATATACTTAGTAGTATGTGAAAGAGGATTTTATTTACATGAGATTAGAGTGGTATGTTCTACATAGGTGTAATTTAAAAAGAATTTTCCCTATCATTAGCACTGGATTAAAAAGAAAATCTCATACATTAATATACTCAATTTTATTATTTTCCATATTTACTCCTATCAATAGTGATGAATGGGTAAAAGAGTAGATGTTATTATTTCTCAATGTATTTGAAATATTTGGTTGTTTGCCAAATTTTCTTAGAGTATCTTTCTCAAATGGAAAATTTAATGAAAAATTACATTAAAATTTAAATGATTTCAATTTTTTTTTTAAAAAATTGAGTAAGAAAATTTAAATTAAAATGGGATCCTTTTTAATGAAAAAGCTTAAAATGTGTGTACCTCTCTTATAAAATTATTAATTGAATTTCTAATATTGAAAATGAGTAATACATAAAATATTGAAATATATTTCATTCTCCAAGGTTTATGATGCATTGAAGACATAAAAATGAAATAAAAATGATAAAGTAGAGTGTTTCCTCTTTCTAACATCTAGATATCTAAAAAATACTCCAAAAAATTCCTTTAGTGCCATGCAAAACAAATTATGTAAAATTTTATACCATTTAAATTATGCTGAGCAAGAAAAAAAATAAAAGGCCTAAGGTCTAAGGATCTTGTCAAGCTATGAAGATGTTGTGAAAGGTAAGTTTCTAAAAAAAAAAAATTGCTTCAAACTATAGAATCACCAAAATCAATTACTTTGGTCTTGTCAAGAAGTTCTCACATAAGTTAATTATAGATTTACCATTGATAGAAAGAATAAATCTACTCTAAATTCTAACGTAAAGGTTATAAACATTCAATGTAGGTCACAAGTCTAAAAAGTATTTAAATCAAAGAAAAAATTGACAAGAAATATGATAAAATGTCTACCCAAACACCTCTTTGTGTTGGTTCATTAGACATAGAAATGATACAAAGTTCAAGAAAGAGATTATTTATTAAAGGTTCATACTATGATAAATATGGATAAGAAAATAAAATTTAAATTTCTAGGCTTTGAAGCTAATGATGGGATGAATTTCATACAAAATACAAATGAAATTCTATTTAATGGTTGAGGTTTGAAAGAGAGTAAATATTAAAATATAAATTCTAAAATTAATGTTCACTTCATATTTCCAAGGTTAATCATCCTATTACTATGACAATGGAGAAACAATTTATTAGAAAATGATACAAACTAGAAACTTATGATTAACAACTGTATATAATATTGTTACAAATTCATACTAAAAAGTAGGGTTATGTTATTCAAAACAAAAGCATGTTAGCTATGGATATGTGGAAAATTGTAATCTTCAATCAAAGATGAAAAAATTAGATCTAATATTATGAAAAATATGAAATACTTGTAATATGGAAGAAGAAGTTGTCACTTGGAGTTAACCAAATCCTAACTAGGAGCTTGGTCAAGTAAATTTGAAGGTGATGAAGATTGACACAATCAAGAACAAAGGTTAACAAGGAAATTAAGAATGAAAATTAAATAGAAAAAAAATCAATGAAATTCATGAAAAACACAAGAAAAATCATGTCTTGGAAAATAATTTTTTAGTAGGTTTAAACAATGATGAAATGCAACATTAGGTAGGTGACATTTATTAAAATACCATTGTGACTCTATAAACCACTAGTTTAGTGGTTTCACCATGGCTTTAAAGGTTTTTAAAATGTGAAGGAAAAAGATTGAAAATGAAAATATAATGTTTTCAAGGACCATAAATGTTGTAAAATAGTAGAAAAAGGAGAGGACCAGATCTAGGCATGATATAACAAAGATCATTTCATCATCAGAGGAAATTTTCACAAAATGTTCCATTGTGTAAAATTAGGTGCATACAGTTTCATATATTAGGAATTATTTTATTTTTATTTAGGTGAAACTCCCATTTACTTAAAGGAAAATATATAAATAAAGGCCAGGAAATAAAACTTAAGAAGGGTCCACATCTACTTGAGGAAAACATCTATCCTTGTTGTAACTTCACATTGTCTTCAACATTCAAGAATTATCTAAACAATTTTAATCAATAAATTTTTATTCCCCATTTCTTCAATCACAACTCTTAAAAATATATCACACACAAAATATATAATTTACACAAGTACATATATAATTTAATAGTATAACTAACTTGAATTTCCTACCAAATATGGATTTTCGTCTTTGGTTCAGTCTTCCCTAAACTTCCTACAACTCTACTCCAATATTCCCATAATTTTTATGTGGTCTTAATGTGAGGAAATTTATACATATTTCCATATAAAGTAGGATACAATTTATTACTTTTATTGTAATGAATAAAGACATGAGTCTCCTTACATGCTCAAGCTTTTCATCTCCCCAGAACCTCTTAGAGAACGCAATTCTATGATTGTGTTTTAAATTTTTTGAGAATTTCAAATATCATGGATACCTCTATTTTTGGCCAATGAGAGGAAAGTATAATTATTTTATTATGTTTTAAAATTGAGAATTTTAAAAAAATATGTCAATTAAGAAAAAATAAAGAGTTCCCTGAAAGTTTACATGCCTAAGGATTACTAGTGAGAATTTTTTCTTCATATTTATGTATTATGGTGAAAATATTATTGTCAAATTCATCAAAAATAATATTTTAAAACTCAATAATCATTGTGTTCATCATAAACATAATCTATTTGAAACATACATGGAATATAATACCACTATGAAAATTTAGTATAAGTTTTTATTACTCAATGGTCACCTCATGTTCCTCCTTAAATTCCTATAATATGAACACTCATTACACCCATAAACATTTTCAAACAAACTAATAATAAGAGTAATAGTAGTAGTAGTAGTAGTAGTAGTAGTGGTAGTGGTAGTGGTAGTGGTAGTGGTAGTGGTAGTGGTAGTAGTAGTAGTAGTAGTAGTAGTAGTAGTAGTAGTAGTAGTAGTAGTAGTAGTAGTAGTAGTAGTAGTAGTAGTAGTAGTAGTAGTAGTAGTAGTAGTAGTAGTAGTAGTAGTAGTTATGTAACATTTGTGTTTCAAGGGAATGAAAGGAATTTACATAAATCCTATCACAAATTCATAAATCATATCCACATATAAACTTATGCCCATATACATAATAAATTACTCATGCATTTCATGATCACACCCACCATGGGTTAACATGCCTGGAATATATGCATTAATTATTAGTGAATTGATATCTAATCATACCAAAATGTGAATACCTAATCATCAAATTCTAAATAAGTCATAAAAATAGATCAATATTAAATAATAAATAAATAAACATTGATATTCTACTTAAAATGATTATCTAATACATATATGTATAAATACATAAGGAATGAAGGAGTCAATCCAAATAAATATAATCATAGAACACATTTCATTATAATGTATAAAATCATACCCAAAATAGTGTAATAACAAAATAATTAATTAATCATGTCCATGAGAAAGATATACATCAAATAACATTCTATGACGATCTTGAGAAAACTCAATATACCAAATATAGTAACAATATATAAAAATAAAATTATATACACAAGGTGAGGCTAATTCTTTAATGACACCCACCAAAAATTATAATAAGTTTCTCTTTGAAGTCATACAAAGAGATGTAGATATTGAACACGAAGTGTTGTTGTGTCCTACCATGTGGTATCCCACTCATTATATCTTTGCCATTGGTACCTATATTGGTCTAGGTATCTCATTCGAAGGGCCAACCCTCAAAACATAAAAAAATTGATGGTATCTAAAGAATATGTCCTCTCCTCCACCACATGTAATGTTGACCAATAGAAAAATTGTGATATATTTATAGTGTATTTATATAAAAATGAAACATGGAAAACATCATGAACCCATGAGATACTAGGTGGTAGTGAAATTTGATTGGCTACCAGTATAACACTCTCTAAGATATCAAAACATCCTAAAATCTATGTTATTAGTTGAGAGATATTTCCATAATGAATAAGGATATTTATAGGTTTCACCTATAATAAAACTATCATTGATAGATAAATATCCAATAAACCTCTTGGCATTGTCCTATATCTTCTAATACTCTCATTCTTCTGGTAGGTGCTATTAGATGCAAATTAAATGTCACTCTATAAGCTAAAATAATGAAACATAATATTCCAATATTACCATATTTTATGGAGTCTTACACTCCCTACCTTACCCTCAAAAGGTTCTATCTTGATATAACTATGATACATTTTGTTATAAGTGAATACCACTAAATAGAGGTAATCCCACCGAGGGGATTATTGGCCTATTACATACAAAATTATGGAAAATATCATTTAGTACATGGTTAACCTAATATATCTTACAATGTATCTTGATATGGTAGGATGTGTTGAAATATATCATAGTTACGAATGCTCTCTACATAGTGGTTAAAATATCTAAGGTATGTGGAGGATCATGGTATAAAATTAATTTCTGGGAAATTTGACTGTCTTTAAAAAACACTTTTGCCACTATTGTGGCACTATAGGAATCTTGGTGGGAAAAAACATCCCCAACTTTTTCAAATTTTCCACTATCACCATGACAGTGTCACAATGATAAATAGATATAGGGAGATAAATAATGAATTCCATATAAATGCCATCCCATTTTATTTAGTAATCTCAATATGATAAAAGATCCCTACCATATTTTAATGTTTCACCTTGATTCACTAACATTCAAGGCATCTACAAATTACATATGTTATTTTACTATAGTTACCAAGATAAAAATAAATTTGGAAAAACTATGTATAATGTTATTTTACCCCTAGATGTCCTAAATATGGGGCTCATTATCCTTTTGACAAGATCAAATGTCTTAACTCACTATAATATGGTATATAAATGTGTAATTTATGATATGTGATGACATATAACTCAATGGAATATCCTTAACATTTTCCTTAAAAGGGCTCTCGAAGAGTCCATTTCTTATCTCACCTCATAGTATATTGAATCATGAGGGATTTTCAAAAGGATATGATCCCTCAAATAAGTCCTGACCCTCATACAGGGTTGTTAATGTCATTTTATGATAAGGGCATATATGATGATATTATTATTTTTCATGATGTGATCAATGCAAAAATTATATTCACCCACCAAATTCATCCAATAATTTTTTTAGACATTGATATTTGGATATGATAAAATATGTTAGAGGCCCAAGTGGACAATCCTCAAAACAAAGTACTGACCAATAAAAATACGGTGCCAATGCATAATATCTATAAACTATAAGTCATGGGTGGGATATTTAGGCTAAAAATATCTAGTATTCCCTTACTCATATACCACCATATTTACACCTTTCATACTAAATAATCCAATTACTTCCTTTGAGGTATTTTGTACACACTAGAAATTCTTTTGTAGGATTACAAACTACCAAGATAGACACACCAGTAATGCTTTCTTTCAAATTCAATAAGGCTTCATCACACTTATTTTATCCAAAAAAAAATCCATTTTATCTTAATGGAGGTAATGGGATATGATATGTGTGATAATTATTATAGGTATTTTCTATAATATCATGTTCATTACATAAAATTTTGCATCTCTATGATATATGTAGGTTATGAACACACTATAATCTTCCAAATCTCAATGAGATCTAATAAAATTTTCTCTCATGAAATTTCATGGCAAAAATACTTTATATCTATCTAAAATAAGGCACTTTTGGACAAAATAATATAAAACTAATTTTATCAAAGACTATGCATAACCCTGCTCAATTGTTCTTCATGTTCCTTTATTGTCTGGGAGTAGATCAAAATATTATCCAGAAATATCACAAAATACTTTTATAGATAATAGTGAAGAACACTATCTATGAGGATCATAAAATTGTTGTTGAGATGGTTATTTTGAAGGGTACCACAAACAAATCATCATGGATATATCATGTCATGAAGGTACTTAACTTGTTTATCTAACAATAATTAATGTAAAGAGAGACTAATCCATCCATATTATTGACAAAGATAATGGAGGAAACATAACATGACACACTAGGGCATAGGTGTCCCTTATTTAAGATATCCTAAAGTTCAATCTTCAGATCACTAAGATCTAGTTTAGTCATCCTATATAGAGCCTTGTAAATTGACTCAATGGAAATCACAAGTTCAATAGTGAAATCAATATGACTTTAAGGGGCCATGCCATGGAAATCATTTGGAAATCAATCTCCAAAATCACTTGAAATAGGGTGAGTATCTAAGGTATTCAAATTAATGTCATCCTTAGATCTATCATTAACCCAAATTGCATACAATTGACATCCCTTACACATGTTTTACTTAAGATACAATTTATAAATCATGCATATGAAAACTGGTTTCTAAATGTTATAGATAAACGTCTCCATACAAAGATCATCATGACACTAGATGGCCTTGGAATAAAAATTAGTATGATCTTTATGGGTTCATAACTAGTCCATGCCTAATATTATATCATATGGTCCCAAACATATAAAATGAAAATTTAAAATAGTGGGGAACACTACTAAATCCAATACTCAAGAAGGGATCAATAAGCACATGGGATTTTTATCCCTAGTATCCATGTCAACCATATAGGGGGTTTGACTACATATTATCCACAACTGTAAAATGTTATAATACTATGGACAAATAAATTAGTTTGATGTACCAGGATAAAAAATAATTGATATTGATATTCTATCAACTTAACCTATCACCACTACTATTGTGCCCTGATGTTTAGCTTGACTGCCATCTTATGCAGAATACAATATTTGGGATCACTAAATGTATCAAAATTTATGATGATAAATCATGAACATATGTACTACAACACAAGTTTTAATAATTTGATCTTCCTTTACTGATATGCCACCACCCTTCCACCTTTCATAAGAATGATTTCAATTCCTTCCTTCAAGGAATTTGTACACACCTAAAAGTATTGATTAGGATCAAGAAATTACCAAGATAGGGAAATTAGTAATGAACTATTTCATATTTATAAAGGATTCCTCACACTCTTATATACAGAAAACATTATTCTATATTATCTTAATGGAGAAAATGGGATGAAATATTTGTGACAAGTCTTATACGTGTTTTTTTCAATATCCTTCTAAAACCGTTAAACATTGCATCTCTATGACATATGTAGGTGTTGGACACACTATAATTTATCAAATATTTATGAGATCAACTAAAATTCCCTCTCTTGAAATGCCATGGCTAAATAATTTTATATCCATCTAAAATAAATTACATTTTTCCAACCTACTATATAACCAATTTTCCCAGAGACCATGCATAATATTACTCAAGTTTTCTTCATGTTCCTTGATCTTATAGGAGTCAATCAAAAAATCATCAAAAAATATCACAACAATATTGTTTAAATAATAGTGAAGCACACTATTAATGTGGATCATAAAGACCATCAGGACATTAGTTTGATAGTGACTACTCTAAATATGTCATGGTCATATCATGTCATAAAGGTAGTATTATGTATAACTACCTAATCTATCCTCAAGATTGGCATCATGAAATTAGAAAAAAAATTAAAAACATGTTAGTTTCCTTGACATGGTCAAACAAATAATCAATATGAGTAAAAGGAGAGCACATTTTTATCATTACCTTATTTAGCTATTGAAAATCAATGCAAAAATTGAGTAAGCTAAGCATATTATTCACAAATATCACATGTGTACCCTAAAAGGACATACTAGTATGTATGTGGACATTAGTAAATATATACTAAAGTATAATATTGATATCATTAATCTAAGACATATCTATCATGTATATATCCCTAGAAATCAGCGTTATGCCAAATCACAAAATCAATATTTAAGTCATTGTCATGTTCAAGGGCAAT
Organism: Torreya grandis; assembly: GCA_037957365.1. Taxonomy (NCBI): domain Eukaryota; kingdom Viridiplantae; phylum Streptophyta; class Pinopsida; order Cupressales; family Taxaceae; genus Torreya; species Torreya grandis. The sequence goes on along the minus strand of JARHVA010005285.1, from coordinate 608,388 downwards.
GCTAGGAAAATAATTATGTAAAATATCTATAAAATCACTCTAAATAGGGTGAGCATCCAAGGTATTCACATTTTTACCATCCTTGGATCTGTCATTATCCCAAATAGCATATAATTGAAGTCCCTTGGACATGATATGCGTAAGCTAGAATCTAGAGATCATGCACAGCGAAATTGGACTCTAAATGCCGAAGATAATCATCTCTATAACAAATACTCATTGCACTAGATTGCCTTAGCATAATAATTAGTATAATATCTATGGTTTTATCACCAATCAATGCCTATGACTATATGATATGATTATAAGGGTATAATATGGAAATCTAAAGTGGTGGGGAACACTCCTAGACCTAATACACAAGAAGGGATCAATAGAAACACAATATTAGTAGCCCATATATCAATATCAAGGATATAAGGGTTTGATTACCTAGTATCCACCATTCTAAAATTCTCTATTACTATGGGTTAAATAAATTAATTTGATGCACTAGGGTAGAAAATAAATGATATCAATATTATGTCAATATTACCTATCACCATTACTACCATGGATTGATGTTTATCTTGATGGAAATACTATATGGAATACAATAATTAGTCTCACATAATGGATCACATTACCTAAAGTCTTATAAACCTCTACTCTCTGCCCTATAGTCCTTATAGGTCTATGGGGGAAGTCCCTAGAATAATGGGGTCCAAAAATAAAACACCCTTGTCATGGTCCAAAAGCTTTAGAGAAACCTATGTTGTCCATAACTATGACATTAGATACCTTTGCTTAATCTATTAGGTCTAATTAGTTATCTCTACTTGATTTTTCTAATGATCTCCCTAAACCTATCCATTTTATATCCCCCATCCCTTTCCTTCTCTATGTCATAACCTCTCATGGTTCTCCATGTACTCTATGAAGGACATCTTTGGCCTTACCTTTCTTGGCCCTATTGTGGACCTTTTGACTAGCCCTAATAATACATTGTGGTTTTAATAATCCACCCTTATGAGGTAGATGATTTCCCTATATTATAATATAGAAATTTACATGAATATGTTATATAAGGTGGTCATGAGGCTCTTGGGTCCTACCCTTAATGTATTTTCCAATAAATTCCCTCTCAACCATGAATTGAAAGGTCCTAGGGTCAAAGAGTTGAATAACATTAGCCATAATAGATTTGATACCTTTACTGAAATGAGTCACTAACATCTTTTCATCTTTTAAAATTTGAACATATGATAGGATCTCAAGCACTTTGTCCTCATACTTAGAGACAATATCTCCATGCTACTAAAGTATGTGGATCTCATCAAACCTATGATGTTGAAAATGTCTAGATATATACTAGGCATTAAAATAAGGTCAGATCTACTCCGAAGTGAGGGTATCTAGGTATAAATAAAGCTTCACCTTCTCCTTCTCCCACAAATGTAATGTGTATCCTCTCAATATATGAGTAAATAGTTGATTTATGATGTTTCTTAAGTGCCCACATGTATTAAATAATCAAGTAATGTTATTTTTTAAGAAATCTACCACAACCCCATGAATTGAACCAAAAAATATGTGTCTAAAATATAATGTACTCTTAGATATGATTATACATGTATGTCATGTTGAGATGATTGTGATCTATAATGATATTCCCTTTGAGATCTCAACCTCTGATAGTGCTCACTAGATATCATGATTGATGACTATCAATAGTAGGAAACTTTGATATATGACATCATTGACTAGATGAATTTCATACTTAGCACCCTATTTCAACCTAGTTATGATGACTAACAGAAGCCTATTTGTGTTGAATATAACCATGTATCTCTCATTGTAACTAAGAAGAATAGGGATTAACTCCTTAGGTTAAATGGTGAAGGATCTCATGATCTACCTAAACTAATTTTTTAATAGCCTAAAAAATTTTAGATCTAAATTCAATAGATCCTCATATGGATTAGGATGGGGGATTGCATGTAGATCTTGATGCTATAGATGAATATCTACATATATCTATATAAACTTTTTCCCATGTATATCAACCACTAACCAATTTTAGGGTTCTATTGATGAAAAAAAAGAGGCCAAACTAACACAAGCCATTAAATTTGATACATATCTATGTTTAAGCCCATATTCATGGTAAAATAACCATCACAAAATATGAGTAAAGCCATATCCCACCCTTTTAGTTATGGTATGTTTTTGATATATTTTTTGAGGCCATACATGATCATCTGAGGGTCTAAAATTACATTTTAATTTTATATTCAATTTTTTTCTAAATTTGAAAATTGACTATTTTTATAATCAAACTTGAGATTCAATGGAAATTTGTCTAATAGGTTCATTTTAATGTTTATATTTTTCTAGATATTTTTAGAGTTACGTGCACTTATATGTGAAATTTAATAAAAATAACAACTACTAAAAATAGCAAGTCCTATTTTTTTTCTAAATTTCCAAAATTTACATGCCAACTCAAATTTTGTGTTGAGTCCTATTTATGAATAGTTTATAATTATTTGAATTATTCAATAAAAATTAAAGATGGTTATTGTTCAAAATCTTTATCTATTGGTAATTTTAGTGTCTTGATAGTATTTTGGTTCATTATTTGGTAAACAAAAGACAAGGAAGTTAAAATAGGTATCTAGTATAGTGGGAAGGATTCCAATAGGAAAATAACACTTGAATTAAAGAATAGGAGCTGAAGAAGATTTATAATATCAAATGGTAGTAGTAAAATCAAAGCAACTCACAAGAGCTAAGTTGTTTTCAACTAGAGGATAATGATGCATAAAAGAGGCCAAATTTTTAGAGGCCATAACTTTTGATCCATAGCTCCATTTGAGCCCATATATACATGAAAATGATCATATCAAAAATTTAAACACAGTCATAAAATGCCATTCTAGTTATGAGATAATTTTGATTTTTTTTGAGGTCATACATGACAATATGAATGTCTAAAATTGTATTTTAATTTTCTTTTCAAGTTTTTTCTAAATTCAAAAATTACCTATTTTTTTAATCAGACTTGAACTTCCATTGAAATTCAACTGATAGGTTAATTTTAGTGTTTAGTTTATTTTTGAATATTTATATATCTATGCATGCTTACATACAAAAGTTACTAAAAATAATAGGTTGAGTTTTATTTATTTTTAGAGTTTTGGATTTTGCATGACAACTCAAATTTTGAGTTGAGGCTTATTTATGCATGGTTTATAATTATTTAAAATAAATCAATGATTGTTATTGTTCATAATAGTTTCTTATTGGTAATTTTATTGTCTTGATAGTATTATGGTTTATTATCTATGCCTGAGCTACCTATCAAATTAATGTCATGACCCGCAATCCATATTGTGCAAAAACAAGAAGAGATTATTGGAGGGTTCCCTAAAATATAAAATTTAAATTCATAAGAATAATTTAATAGCCCCATAGTTTCCAATGTTGTAACCTAGGATGTAATACCAAACAACACCACATACCAAACACATAAGACCAATTAGGTTAAAGTGTGAATTTTATATTCTCTAATATTAATAAAACAACAATTAATTACATAGGAAATTTCATCTATGTATATTTTAAACATAGTAATGGATTGTGGCTATGGAACCCAATAATGCTATAGGTCTATTATGGATTTAATTTTCATGACTTTTGTCCTGGATCAATACATTCTATCCTCATTCCAAAATTTCTCCATCAGAGTTAGAAAGATTAAGTTAAAATTAAATATTTATTTAATTTTCAATTAAAAGAACATTTTAAGAATCACAATTATGCCAATAATTAAATATACTATATAATATATTTAATATATGTCAATTTAATTTATACATACCAACATAAATATTAATCAACTTTTAAGAAAAAAATGTTTTTATCTAATGGCAATGACGATGAGCGAGAAGTGAAGAATGGTCAAAATTTCTGAATTAGGAGGTGGGCACGAAGCCTCAAGTGATGAGGAAGGTGATGATGGAAAACATCATCACTAGGGTCTTGGGATAGAGCATCAAGGTCAAAATGGGTGATAAGCTACATTCTTAGAAACCCCGACTACGTGCTAGATAAATGATGCATTTAAAAACATAGGACCCCTACTAAAAGTAGAGATATGGCTTCATAAATGCCATTTATTATATGTAAAATACATTTCCTAGGGATATATAATGGAGATGGAATGAATAGTTAATTAGGACTTCACTCTCTTTTTTTATTATCCCCAGAATGGAAGATTTGCAATAGCTGTGGACTGTGGGTATATGGCTTGTCTTGATTTTTGACCATGTGGAGGTCAAAATAAGTGTCCTACCCCTATACTCAAGCCTAAAATTAGTCTTGAGGAATGATGTGGACTTTGTTAACCATCTTTTCTCCTAGTTTGGTGCCAAGTACGGGCTAGAGAGAAAATAATGCAAGGGAAGCAACTAGGTTTCCCCTCATTTCCTCTCTACCTTAAATATGTTACAAAAGGCCCCCAAAAGTGTTCCTTATTATGGTAATGATGGTGTAAAATTTTATTATGGGGTTTAGCCTTATTCTTTTCTTGGGTTTGAAAACACTATTTGTAGGGGAGGTGTCTATTCATCCACTGGTATGTTCATATTAAATGGTAAGGTTGTCCTTTTATGGCTTTTAATTTGGGTGGAAGATAGAGGATCCCATTCATGACTCTTGTTTTGGGGTAGGATGGGTATTAAAGGAACCCAATCCCTTGATTTTTCATGTGGCAAGGCCACTAGAGGAACCCATATTATGACCCTACTCATTTTCTTGGAAAATGAAAATTTACATCTATTTCATTTGGATAAGGCCATTTATATCCTATTCCTAATCTATGAAAAAGTCCTTCTGCTAGATCTAAGAGGATGTAGTTGTTCCATTCACAAGCTTATGAGATCCTTCAAACCCCTGGTTATGGGCTCCTTAAAATCCTCATGTTTCATATTCTATGGATGTGGTAGTTTCAAAACACCTTAGTATTTCATAAAGATGGTGGTTCCTAGTGGGAAGTTTAGCCCTTTTCCTATGTTTCAACCTTATAAAATATGTGTGGATGATTGATGGTTGAGTATAGATGATAGAGGGGTCCAATATAGTTCTATCATGGATGATAAAGGAATCCACATCTATGGAAGTGATGTGGACATCCCAGGAGGTGGAAGACCTACTTTTTTAGTTGATCTCATGCTCTGTACTTGGTTTTTTACTATGCTTTGCTAGAATGAGAATATTAGAGGGAAAAAAAACCATTTCACTAGAATTCTACTATCTAAAGGTTGTGCTAAATACCCTGATGGTGGAAGACCCCCTATGGGGGATCTTCTAGTGAATAGTGCAATAATTTATTTATGTTTTATAGGCTTAGTTGTGGGATCCCTCAAAACCCTCAAATTTTCTAGTCTCACCTTCCCCTTGGTTATAAGACCTCTAATTCACTTGTCTAAGGTTAGGGGAGCCTAAAAACCCTCTTTGATGTACTCTTAGGTTATGGGAGCCTTTAAACCCTTGGTTGTGGGAATCTTTAAAACCCTCATGTTTTATTAAAATGTTGTGACTCAATTGTACAAAAGCTATGTGGATAACCCAAAAGGTAGAAGGTTTCCTCTCTTTGATAAAATTTTACTGTAAAAATTCTCTTGTTTTACTTTGCCAGGATATGAATCTTAATGGGAAGATAAATCCACTTAATATAATTCTACTATATACTGGCTATATGAAAGATCCTTTCAATGAAATACCCCCTATTTAGACATTATTTTGATGTGTAGTACCCTTAGAGAAGTCACTGTAGAAGTTGTCTACCCTTTGATATTCATTATTTAACTCCACCTTTGTGTATTTCACATTATGGGACCCTTAAAACCCCTAGTTGTGTGAATCCTTAAAACCCTCATTGTTATTTTGTCTTGCCTTGGTCATGGGACCTTTACTATGCTTATAAAAGGTTGAGGGAGCCTTAAAATCCTCATGTATTTCCTACGTCATGGGACCTTTACCCCACTTATTAAACTTTGAGGGAGCCTTCAAACCCTCTTTGCTATACTCACAGGTTACTGGATCCTTAAAACCCCTAGTGTAGGAATCCTTAAAACCCTCCTACTCTCTTGTCTTACCATGGTTTGGGATACCTCTACTTATCTTGATATTGTTTGGGGGTGTCAAACCCTTGATGTTGCACATGGTAGTTAGGGGGATCCTTCATCCGCTTTATAATTACTAGTTGTGGGTCTAGTTGTTAAAACCATCATGCCTTAGTTCATAGCTTCAGTTTCAAAAGTGGTTTTACCCTATCAAATAAAAAAATCATCTTTTAAGAAAATTTCCTACATATTAAATACTAATGAAATACACATGTTAATTTAAAAAATAGTTTTTAATTTGAATCATTTGCATGTTAAAATATAAGTTCCCACAAATAATGAAGTAACACCCACTTGTATAAATCCTTATTAATAAATCCATTATATTAAAAACAACACTAAATATGATATATTACATCATCAATGTATGTTTGTAGATAACTAAATCTAGTCATAGGTAGTTGAAAATGTTAATTATTGAAATAATTGAACCACTTGACTTAATATCAAATATGTGACTCTTATTCACAATTCTTCTGGCTATTTATATATATGTGGGACTAACCCATTTTATTTTCATGGATAGTACACAATAATTTAAAAGTCTTTTTTCAAAGCACTTCGTATCATTGTTAGGCTACCCCTGTCCTCAATCCAATTTTTCCTTTTTTTATCATAAAAGTTTGTATAATGAAGACATGTTTGCTACCTCAAACCTATCCACTTATTGTAACAATATAATGCACCAAATAACTATTATCTTCAAAATATTTAAAGCATCATATAGGTCATTTTTAAAATTTCTCAAGTCAATGAAATGACATTATTTAATTAGACTCCTATAAATATAAATATAAATATAAGGTCTTTCATTAACAACACTAGATCTCTCTAGGGTTAGGAATTATACATTATTGAACATTGATAAAATAACCTTATTCTTCTCAATTTGAATATGAATTAGTAGGAGTAGTCACAAACCAAGTATTAACCATTCCAAATAAATTAAATAGTGAACTCAATGTCAAATAGTAAATCCATAATTACTAGCTACATGTATAGAGTAAAGAAACACACTTGCACAATAAAATTATGGAAGATAAATATGTGTGGCTTGATTCCATCTAAAAATTATTGATACATAGGAAATGATCAATAATCATCAATAGTGATTAAGGTTATCACAATCCATTACACTCCCCCTATTTTTTTGTGCAATTATTTATCTCACTACTACACCTAAGGCTTCCAAGTCAAGGAGAAAGAAAACAAAGGCTTTTTCATGACATCAAAATATTCTAAATATCCTAGTGCTCTCAATAGACATAGGTTTAAGTGGTGGTATAATCATGATTACTTATTTTTAATAGTAGACGAATCTAAAGTCAATGAATAAGACCACTTTGTGTAGCTATCCATAGAGTGCAACTTGTCTAAACACAAAGTAAAACTTTATTCCTAGACTCAATCTATGAAAAACTTATTTTATCCTCATTTTCACTATCAGATAACTACTATATTCATCCAAAAATTTCATTTTATTTTACATCATATTTATTCTTAAATGTCATAATTTATACTATAAATAATATTTTATTGTTTTATACCTACTAAACATATTTTTAAATAAAAAATAGGGTAAAACATATTAGTGAACCCAATCATTTACTTAAACATTTCCTTTTCTAATTTTTACCCTAGGGTTTTAGCTAAATTCATGATTCCCACACACTAAAGATAAATTTAATTTTTGTTTATAACAATTGATTGAGCATTTCACTAAAATTTAGTTTAAACCTAGGGGATTTGGATTGAATTCATAATTTATATACACATAATTATTTTTTCAATTGGTTTTGAATTTATTCTCAATATTTTTCTTGCTTTATAGAATTGTGTTATGATAGTTTTAAAACTCATAGGAGTTTTCATTCTAGGAAAAGAGGTTATTAGTTTTACCTGACGTATTGTGTGATGATAATTTATTGAATAATCAATCCATTAGACAACACTATATATTTTTTAATATAAATATCATCTTTTGACTATATTTTTAACCAAGCTTGAGGCATAATAGGGGCCTAATCACCAAAATGCAGAAATTACCAAGACACTAAGATAGATATAGCCAAAGCCAAAGATAATAAAACAAAATGCAAATAATAAAAATGTAGAGCCACTGAAAGATCCTAATAAAAAAAGATAAATATTAAATCCACTAACCAAAATGAAAATTATAGAGATAACATCCTATCTATCTTATAGTACCCCCACCAAAAATTCACAAGACCAACCTTTTTACTATGAGAGTGCACCTATCTTTGTTAGAAAGCAACACCTCTATAGTCCACTGAGTTCCCCCATCGATGGAGTTCAAAGAGTCTAGCTACAACCCTTTTTCTTTAATTTTCCTACCACTTTTACCTTTTGTACCAAATTTAGGTTCAAATATAAGACAAGGATGCTAATATATAGAAAAGAGCCATCTAGAGACAAGATCCTCTTCTTCTTCTTCCTCAGAAGAAAATCCGCCTCTTCTAAATATTTTGACTACAAAAATTCCTCTACCTTTCAAAAAACATGAACATGAGGAAGCACAGCCTCAAGATTCCTACTAAGTTCATCCCCCATCTTCCTGAGAGAAGAAGGCTACTTTAAAATGATTGATAGGACACCTTAATCTGCTCCCCTTTCCTCACCCTTAAGGTAAAATCTCTTATCTCCCTCTAAAATAGTCCAAGGAGAATCCAAGCCTATTAGTGAAGGAACCAAAGGAAAACAAAAGCTATTCACTAGATCATGTTTTGGATAGCCAATATTCTAAAACCATTTATTAAAAAAAAGGATTGACCCCTTTTGAATAATACTAAGGGCAAAATGTAATTTTATGGCCATGCTAATTACATTTAAAATAGCTGAAAGACAACAATTTAAAGTTGATAAACTAGGTCCAAATTCTATGAAAATAATAAATATTAATGGAATGATGAAGTGATTTAGATAAATCCACCAAAACACAAGCCCTCGCAAACTATTGATGTTCATTCAAAATTTGATTAGTTTTAACAAACATACCACTTTTATTAACTAGCCATTGAAGTAGCCTAGAATCATGAAATGCTAAAGGAAAATTATAGATTCTAACCCATACCAGAGCATTCAAAATAACTAGAATATATATATCAAAAAAAGGAGTCCAAATGCAAAAAAACACCCCTACTTCCCAATAAATCAAGGTCTGTTATTCTAAACAAAGTCCATTTCTTATTCAGAATGAAAGATAAACACTAAAAAACCATTGGGGAGAATTAATATGGAAATTTCTATGAATAAAGGCTAGGTAGACTTAAACCATCATGATATTTTCTGCCATGAAGTTTATTTTCCAATGCATCTTCCACTAAGGGTTATACACCTAGTTTATAAGCCAATGATAGTTAAATAATCATCTAAAATCTCAAGAATAAGTGGATCATTTGAGTAAACTAGAGGAACATCCCTAAATAAAGTTGGATCCACCACTATCTTCTTTTGATCTCTTTTCTCCATACTCCATTTGACACAAATTGCAGCCTCTATCTCTACCACTAAAGGCTCATATGTGAGTAGTTGGTGTATCAATACCATTGAATTATTGAGGTTAAGTTGATCCCAAATGATGGAGATTTTGTAGAAATCCCTATAGGTATGAAAGGGATTTGACATATTTTAGCATTCTGCATAGACCTTAGATTGGAAAGACACCTTACTCAAGATCACTACATCTTTTGTTAAACTCAACCCTATAGATTCACTCACATTCAATAATTTCATTCCATCACCTATCTAGACATGCTTCTTAGAATACACTTTAACCACTCTATTAGATCCTTTCTAGACTGAAGCTTGCCCATCTAAATTTTGTTTAAAGCTTGCCTTACCTATGTTGTTCTTGCCACCACTTCTCCTACCATTGCTTCTCCTTCCATCACTATTTCTAAGCCCTATCCCATCACCATCACCATCATTGTGATTAACATCTCCATCACCTTGTATTTATGACAACACTATATATTTACTTTAGCTTTCATTTACCTAAAAATTACATTATAAGTGTATAGATTTTTTTTATTTTTAGCCATATGAGGCTCCTAGACATTTAGTTTTTTAGTGAAATGGTAAGCATTTTACCCATAAAAATTACTATAAATATACTTAATAGATGGTATAGTGTGGATAAGGGATGGTGGAATAATTGATAGTTAGTGCACCTTTTGGCCTTGGTCACTATTTATGACTAGAATCATTATATCTGAGAACCTACAAATCAAACACACCCTACCTAATTATAAAGCTTATGCCATTTACTAATCAAAATTTCAAAATCAAATAATAGATAATTAGTGATTTTTATTCTATATTTTGATTTGATTAATTATTTCATCATTACATTCTAAGTGACTTTCTAAGCTATTATTTAGATTCATTATATATTTACACAGATTGAATTCAATTATAATAATATGGCTAAAATGAATAATAAAAATATGAATTCTTCCTAAAATAAAATTAATCAAATTTCTTATTTGAGATACTAACTATCACCGCCATGAATTAAATGGTGTGCATAACACCTTTTTCTATTACTATTCTCTCTATGGATCCCAAAATGCATATTACGTACCTTATTGATGAAATTAACATGATTTTTGAGACTTATAAAAGTAATATAGATTAATGTGATGAAATTAATGATACATAACTCACTTGATATATTAAATCCAATCCACATAGGACTCATG
>JARHVA010005285.1:560000-592500 GCA_037957365.1 Torreya grandis | reverse complement strand
AAGGTGATGAGTGGAAAACAACATCTAAGACTAGTTATAGATTATATGAGTGGATGGTGATGTCATTCAAATTATCTAATACACCTGGCACATTTATGAGGGTGATGAACACATCACTTCAAGATTACATTGGTAAGTTTATGGTAGTTTATTTTAATGATATTTTGATATTTAGTAAGATCAAAAAAGAGCACTTAAGGCATGTGAGAATGGTATTAGAATTTTTAAATAAGGAGAAGCTCTATGAAAATTTGAAGAAGTGGAGTTTTACGAAGAAAAAATTAGTATTTTTAAGATTTGTAGTTTCAATAGATGGTGTTAGAATGTATGAATAAAAATTCAAGGCAATTTTTGAGTGGCCTATTCCAAAGAGCATTATAGAGGTAAGATGTTTGCATGGTTTAGAAATTCTTTACAAAATGTTTATTCAAATATTTAGTATAATTATTGCACCAATAACAAATTTCATGAGAGGAAAATAATTTGTGAACAAGAATAAAAACAAAAAGCTTTGAATTTTTTAATAAGAAGATTATATAAGAATTGATTTTAGCATTATCATATTTTAGCAAAGTGTTTGCAGTTGATTGTGATACTTCACATGTGATAATAAGTTCTATGTTGACTCAATAAATAAACTCAATATCATATTCTAGTGAGAAATTGAATTAGGTAGAAAATAATTATTCTACATATGATTGTGAATTTTATGTCATAGTACAAGTATTAAAACATTGGAAGCATTACCTAGTGCCTAAGGAGTTTATCCTATTTATATATCATATAGCTTTGAAGTATGTGAACTCTCAAAGAAAATAAAATAGAAGACATACAAAGTGGATTTATTTATCACATGGATATACTTTTATTTTAAAACATAAATCAATAAAGTATAATCAGGTAGTTGATCCTTTGAGCAGGCAAATGGGGTTAATAACTGTTATGGTGAGAGAAGTAGTTGGATTTGAAGTTATCAAATAAGTATATGATTCTGAACCATATTTTGGAAATATAATTGAGTAATGCAATAATCCAATAACAAGGGAGACCAGTAACACTTATGATGAGTACCTTATATAAGATGGTTATCTCTTCAAAGGGAAATAATTATGTACTCCAATTGTGTCTTTAACAGATAATATTTTAAGATTATTGCACGATGGTGGTTTGCCTACACATTTTGGTAAGATAAAGATAATAAATCTGGTGGAGGAGAAGTATTTTTGGCCAAAAAAGAAGAGAGATGGGACAATATATGTTTTAAGGTGCAACATATTTTATGTGGCCAAAGGATATGCATAGAACACAAAGTTGTACATGTTACTACCAATTACAAGAGAACCATGGATATATTTGAGTATGGACATTGTGTTGGGGTTATCAACCACACAAAGAGGTAATGATTTAATTTTTTTTGTTATAAATTTTTGCTATAGGATTGTTCATTTTATTGTATGTAAGAAAACCAATGATGCCATTAGGGTTGCATAATTATTTATTAAGAATGTTGTGAGATTATATGGTGTTCTAAAAACCATTACATCAAATCGGGAACTAAATTTACTAAGTCATTTTTGTAGGACTTTATGAAAAATATGGGAACTAAGCTACAATTCAGTATCCTATACCACCCACAAATAGATGGATAGATAAAAGTTTTAAAAAAGAGATTGAAAAATTTGTTGAGAAACATAGTTAAAGAGAATTCAAAATTATAGGAATTGGATTTAACATAGGGTGAGTTTACATATAATAGTTCAGTGAATAGATCAATTGAAAAATTAACATTTCATATTTTTATGGTATAAATTCTATTGGTGTTTTAGATTTGGTGCAGTTACCAATTACAAAAAAAGTTAGTGATGATACAAAAGTATTTACAAAGCATATATAACAATTTCAAGAAGAAGTGAGAAAAAAGATAAAGTAAAGCAATGCAAAATATAAATCAGAAATAGATGTCAGAAGAAGGTCAAAATTATTTGAAGAATGATATTTAGTGATGGTTTACTTTAGTAAAGAAATATTTTGCCCATGCACATACAACAAATTAAAGTATAATAAGATCAGTCTATGTAGAATTATAAAGAAAGTCAATGACAATGCTTATGAGGTGAGTTTACTAGAGAATTTATATCTCTCAAGTATTTAATGTTTCAAATTTATATTATTTCTATGAATAAGATGGCGAAGGGGAATAAGATGAAAAGGTAGTTTGGTAGTAGTAAGTAACAAAGATGATGAAAAAAAGATAATACAAGTTCTACATAAGAAAATATTGGACACAAGGAAAGGAAGTTATTACAAGTATTTGGTATAGTGGAAAGGATTACAATAGGCAAATAATACTTGGATTTTAGAATGGGAGATGATTTTTTTTGACAAAATAAATAGCAGGAGTACAATCATAGTAACTCATAGGAGTTGAGTTATTTTCAACTAAAGGAGAATGATATGGAGCTCAAACTTATAGAGGCCATAAATTTTGATCCATTGCTCTATCTTAGCTCTTGTTTACATCAAAATAACCTTCTAAAAAATTTTAATTCAGCCATAAATGGTTCTATCCCCTGAGGTGTATTTCAAAAACTTTTCAAAGGTTATACGTGACTATATGAGGGTTTGCAATTAAACTTTAAATATTTTTTCAAGTTTTATCTATTTTTAGAAATAACTTATTTTTTGAAACGAACATAAACATCAATTAAAATTTATCCAATAGGTTAATTTTAGTGTTTAGGAGATATGTGGAGATATTTAGAATTATGTGTGCTTTCATGCAAAATTAAAGATACCTACTACTAAAAATAGTAGGTCAATTTTTTATTTTAGATTTGAGAATTTTGTACACCAAATCTAATTCTAAGTTGAGATTTATTTCATGCACTTGTATGAAATTATTTCAACCAATACAAATTGAGATAGATTATTATTTAAGAATTTTTATATTCTCTACCTATTAGATTTTGTTACCTTGATAATATTTAGGTTCATTAGTATTCATTTACAAAAGACATACCAAGTGATGGTCATGGAATAGCACATGGTGTTACTCAATCTATAGTTTTCTTAGCATTATTTCTAAGTAAGAATTTCAATTCTTTTTGGTGTACTAATTTTACGGTATGATCAAATGACACTTACCAAAAAAGTTTAATATAATTATTTCTTGTATGTGTATAATATATGTATTATGTTCCTAACTTTATTGTGTTTGAATTTAATAATTTGTAAGTCTAATATCACAATTATCTTATTTTAAAATAAGTAACATAAAATATGAAAATTTGATTTGCATACAAAACCTAAAAATTATAAGCAACTTACATTTAATTTTCAATTGTTTTGCCTTGTGTTAGAATAGTCTAGTGGGTGATTTTCTGGTAGAGTTTTTATTGTCAAATACTTGCTACTGTCAAGAAGAATGTATAAAAGCTAAGAATATTTTTATTTGTTTTGCTTAAAATATTTAGCATATACGATCTATCAGTCAAATTCGATTAATTATGATTTTTATTTAAATATATTTTTATATGTATTTTTTTAATACTTAATTTATATATTTTTTAATAAAAATTAAAAAAAAGAAAAGCATTTAACTTCATTTTGATTAGTGAAAATATTTTTAATATTATTAAAATATAAATCTGTAACATTATAAATAATATTTGTAAGTTTTACTGATAATAAAATAATTATAATGTCAAATTTCACAACTCAAAAAGATAATTAAAAACTTTAGAATGAAAACATCATTTAAAAAATAAATAATTATTAATAATAAATCATAACAATTTAAGAAAATTGTTAGATAGTCTTTTATCTAACTTTGACATTTAGAAATTAACTTCCACCATACTCCCACTGCCACTTAATGTCTGTTTTCCTTCCGAATTTAAAATGTGTTCCTTGTTATATTATTCTTCATTACTCCATTCACATTGGCTACCAAAATGTGCCTGCACACTTTGGTGACACAAATACATGACTTTACAGTTTTATTTTTTTATTAATAATAATTAAAAAAAAAATTATTTTATTTATACTTCAACTCATATCAAATCTACTTTAATCAAAATATAGAAGCTAATTAAAAAACATTATAACTGTATCTACTTTTTGACCATCGAATAACATTGTCTGCATGGACTTTAGAGCCATATTCATCTCCTCTCACTCTAATGGAAATTCGGTTATGGTCTCATGTATCATATGATATTTTAGTTTATATTTACTTGTCTTAAATTTAAATTACCATTACATTTATAGTATTAGGTTTCCAAGAAAATTGAAGATAAATTATTTGAATAGATTAATATGTTAGGATTCAATTAGTAGATCTGTTACTTTTTTACTTCACCTTTTATAAATCTGGTCGACAATGTTAAACAACATTAGATCAAGGTTTTAATCTGAAGTTTTATATATATATATATATATATATTTATTTATTTTTTTTGAGATTTTTATTTTTATAAATATTTTAAGTATTTATTAAAATAGGGTATTATAAATTTTTAGTAAAATGTAATTTTTTTTATTATAGTCAATATTAATAATTATATAGTTTTATTTAAATTTTTAAATATTAATTTTAAAATATCTATTCATAATTATTTAAATATATATTTTTAGATGTAATATAACATTGATAATTGGTTTCCCAACGTTTATTAAATAAATAATTAAATAAAAAATAATTTTAAATAATATTAAAAGACTTATATTAAAATATTTTAATAATACATCAATAAATATTGAAACATCTAATATGATAATTTAAATACTCAATTCATATTAAAAACATTTACATTAAAAAAATTTAAATAATAGATTGATTGATATTAACAATACCCCATAAGATAATTTACATAATCAATTTATATTAAAAGGAGTGATTATATGGATTTAAGTTAGAACCATTGAAATTATTATACTCATTTTAATTTTAAAAAAATATTAAATTTTATAAAAAAATATATTTTGAACCTTTTATTTCTTTAATATAAAATTTGAAGTGTGATTTGTATAATTATATTATTATATAACTTCTTATATTATATTTTAATTATTTAATATAGTATAAAACATTCTAATAATTTTTAAAAAAAAAATTATTGTATTCAACCTCCCTTAACTTTATAAATTTCTTTTGCTATAAAAACATCCCAAAAGGAGTTGCAAAATCATCCTTTTCTTTTTATTTAAATTGAAGGTCTTTAAATTTTCCATTAAGATTTATTTTGATTTACTTAGTATTTGTTTTGATTTACTTTACACAGCCCAGGTTACTTATTCGGTAAGGCTAAGATACTGAAAATAAATAATCTTTTTATTACAATATGAATATTTTCCCAGGAGTTTCTTGAATTATTTATGTATATATATATATATATATATATGATTTTTTAGTTTTTTAATATACGAGCTAAGCGTGAAAATAGCTCATCATGCTTTATACTCCATTTCACATCGAGACACGTTGTTTTATCATATATTTATATTTGTAATTTTCTTATACAAATCAAGTGTGGAAATGGCACATGAAACTTTATGCTTCGTTTTACCTTGACACGACCTGTAAGCTGGGTGCCATTAGGCACCATGGTGTCCTTTATATTCCTTGGCGTGCCTAGGGATAGGGTCTACACAGGAGTGTGGGTGGCCATGCCTCCCTTAAACCATTTAATGGATGTGGTTGCATCCTGGCCACCCAATTATCCTCACAATTTTCTTTTTTTAATATCTTGATTTCATCTATTTCTTTAATTACAAGATACTTAAAAAGAATACATATGATATTCACATCTATCTGCTGGATTATCCTTTAGGTCTGTATTTCTTCCCTTCAAGTCTTAGATATATGCTTATGTTTCTTCTTTTGGTTAAGACTTTTGTACAATATTAACTTCGCGGGACTAAACGCTCATCATGTATTCGATATATATTGTCCCAGGCTTGGTGCAGTAGGATTCTATGGTGGTTATTCCTGTAAAGTTAATTTATGAAAAGGGCTGTCAAAATATTTATGAAGTTTCTTCTTTTGTTCCATACGTTTATCTCACTTGTATTTATATATTTCTGGGCATATTTTACCCTTAAAAGAGGAGAGTAGCAGCTTAGCTTCAGGCAGGGTTCCTCCATTGAAACATAGGAAGATGCTAACAATCACAGTGAATTTGTAATTTTATTTGTATCTATATTTTATTTTTCTAATTTAAAAAGATAAAAAACCAATCAGTCCCTTTTTTTTTTCCCTTCTTAACGCGGTTGTGTAAAAAAAGACAAATTATTTAATTTACATTATACAAAGCTTCTTCCTATCAGGCATATGAACTATTTAAATTAAACAATTAACCGAATGAGAATCATTTATACGTGAATATATATTTAATTAATTGCTATATGTGATAGTTATTTTATTTTAATTAAACTAATATGTTTTAAGTATAGAATGGTTAGTTATCTCATTTTAAATAAAATAATATATTTTTTATAACAGTAATTGGGAAAGGACTTAATATCATTAATCATTCATTAAGTAAAAAGTTGTTAGTGGCTCAACAGAAAAATGTAATGATGTGTAAATTTATTTATTGTCAGTCTTAATAATTTAGTCATTAAAAATATTCATAACTTGACATTAATGATCTTATATTAGTAGACACATGTTCAATCTTGTATATTGTATCTTATTTTTATAGACATAAAGTATGAAACATTTAACAATAATTTAAAGTTAGAAGAATATGATTTTGGCATTAATTATTCAAATATAGAAAATTTAAAAGTAAATTAAAGTTAGAGTACAGAGGAAATATGGAGCATTTTTATAACCAACTTCTAGTTAAACAAAAAAAAAATATAAAATTGATAGTTGTTCTCTTATTTTAGTTAGAAAAATACAAATTAAAAGATAATATATTAATTAGATAAAATTTGAACATTGTTTTATACCACATAATGCCAATATATTGGGTACAAGAATATCACTCAGCGATGCAATTACAAAGAATTAAATATATCAATATTTTAGAAAATTTAATTAATTAAATTGTTAATATTTTTACTATTTAAATAATTATGATAGGAATGAATAATTATTTTTATTAGTATATAGTTGTTGAAATTAATTATTTATATAAAAATTATCGAGACTCAAAATAGAGAATAATTAAAAAAATTACACATATATGATTATTATAATAAAGAATTTAAGAGTTTCTAAATTTTAACTTTAATATTTTAACTATGAAATGTATATTTAAAATTATATTACTATAAGTGATACATATTAATATTATATTCAATATAAAGAAATTTGTTAAAAAAATACTTATAAAATATTTTACAATTATTATATAAAAAATAATATAAAATTATTAATGTAATATATATTTCAAATATTTTTATTAATTGAAAAAAAATAATAATTAAAAAATAAAAATTATAATAATATAAAATAATAATAATAACTAAAAATAGCACAAATTAAAACATTTCCAAAAATATACCATCGCTTATTACAATTACTTTATATTTAAGAGACTAACACAACCCAAAAAAATTTAAAAGAACACACCTTTACTTATAAAGGTATAGACCTCAAGGAATGTTATAAGTTGGATAAACATTCGATAACAACATCAATAATATAGCTTTAAACTTCTGCAAGTCCAAGATTTCAATTTGATAATAAATTAATTTTCTTTTCTACTATATAATTCCATCCTCTAGCTACATCTAGCACGGTCTTCCATAACAAGAGTAATGTAACAATATCATGAAATTTTGTAAATAAATGGGGCGGGCAAAGGAGTGGAGCAGGGGGTGGAAGAGGCAAGAGAGAAGGGAAAGGGGGAGAGGGAGGGTTGAGGCAGTAGCTGAGGGTAAATCTCATGTCCGATCTATATGACTTCAACAAAATTTTATGGCCCTCATCAACCACTATGTTCTAAAGATGACTTATATTTTTAAAGATTGAAAAATATGATTTGGATAGATAATTGAAGTTAATAGGTATGGTTTTTAATTTGGTTAATAAAAAATTCAACTAGAAGATTATTTAATATTTTTTTAGAAAAGATAATAAAATGGGTATGAAAAATATGAAAAACTATATTTCTTAGAACAATGTCAATCTGATGCAAGAAAAGACAAATTCAAAAATTCAAGTAAGTTTTCCATTTAATTGAAGATAACTTCTCTCCTTTTTGAAACTCCATCTTCCTCTTGACATTAAATAATTCTCTAAATAGTATTCAACAAGCCCTTTTTCTTCGCCTTTTCTCCCAGTACAACTCTTATAAAGAATTCATATAAATCCTAAATTTTACACAGGTTTATGTATAATGGAATTGTAAAACCATCATGAATTTTGTACAACATTTGGATTTGCTAATTTAAGGGTTCCTTTTTTATACTTATTCGAGGTTTATTTTAAAATCTCAATAATTTGATACAATCATAATTTAAAGAAATGTCTATAAATTACCATAAAAAAGAGATATATGCTCTTTTTTTTCCAACCTGTAAAAAAAATACAAGTGTTTTGTTTAAGGCTTAAGATCTGCATCTTCTTAAAACCTCCTTAAAAAAGATAAATTTTTGATTTTATATCTTTTAAAAAGTCTCAAAAATTTAACTGTAAAGGACAACTCTCTTTTTGGAAAATTAGAGACAAAGAAAATTGTTTTTTTTGTTTTAAAAATTAAATTTTCTATTTAAAAAAAAATACTAAAATTTGAGAGATATGGAGCTCCATCAAGGTTTACATGCCTTAGATTTGTCATCAAAAATGTTTTCTTTTTATCCTTGCACAATGGTCCAAATTTGAAGTCAAAGACCTCAACAATAATATTTTTAAAATTAAAACACATTATAATTAAATTAAGCAAATGGGGTTTGAAACACATGAGAGGTGAGACACATGGAAAAGAAGACCCTTTTGACAAATCTATAATAAGGTTAGCTTGGTCAAGGTCACCTTTTATTCTCCCATTCTCTCCATTGAATACGTATCACCTGCATATTATTTGCACCCATCAAAATGTTTGCACAAAATAATAATAACATTAATCATATAACATTATGTCTCAAATTAACTTCATGAAAATTATGTGAGTCTATTGATGATGTAAAAATAATATTTACATGTATACTTCTTTATATATATATATATATTCAATTTACGAATATATATATATATATATATATATATATATATATATATATATATATATATATATATATATATTCAATTTACGATTGTTCCTTTTATGTATTTGTAGGCAAGGAATACAATTATTCTTTACTAGTGAATTAGTCTCTAATCATATCAAAACAATAATATATAATCATATAATTAAAAAAAATTCATTTAAATTGATAATTAATTAATAAATATTATAATTCTATACAATTATTCCTTTTTGTCATATATTTGTAAAAAATATATATAGAATTTCAATAAGCCAATCACAATAAATTTAAGCTAATTCTCATGTTATGGTAATGTATAACATCATACACACCATAATATAGTATAAAGATAATCTATGATCGAAATATAAATAATATAATAGTCTATGATGAGTTTGGGAACAACCAATATACGCAATATGATTAGAGCAACCAATATTTGCAACACTATTCCTAAAATATTTGTAAACAATATTTATAATATATTTGTACAAAATATTTATAATATATTTGTATAAAATATTTTTTCTAAAATATAAAAATTTATAAGCACTAAAATATTTTTAAGGAATTTTAAATAACTTGGAAAATAATCAGGTGTATAAAAAAAGTAGGAGTTTCTGAAAAAAAAATAGAAAACTTCTTATCCACTAATGTCACTAACAACAATACTATCATGAACAACAATACTATTAGTTAAATGTTTAATAAAGCCATTTGAGGATGGTTATAATGGGTTTACACTTTCAAATATTCATTTTAGCATATGATGATAGCTTTCATATCGATTCTTTAGTTTTAAAGTATATATTACAATATATTTCAATATAAATTCATATGCAATAACAAGACAACAGTTGAAATTTATTCACCAAATGGAATTGTGGTATTGTGAGCATTCAATTTATCATAATTCTGAGAACAATTATATTTTTATCTCCATTATTTTCAATGACTACGTAATATTTTTATACAATTCCCAAAGCATTTTTTTTTACATTAAAACTTTGATCCCTTTTTATAAAATGTTTTTCTTGTTTGCACTTGGTATGCATTTTAACATGACTAAAAATATTTTCATAGTCTAAAAAAATATTTCTTGAAAGTACATTCAATGTATTTAATAAACATAGGTTATCAAGAATATAATTATGAATGAATTTATTTCTATAAATCTTATGACATGGATTCCAAGCTTATATATATAATAAAACATGTTTTTAAATTTACAATTTAATTTTTATCAAATATAATGTATCAATATTGGGTGCCTATGTTAACCACAAAAATCCTTGAATATGTGTAAATATTATTTTTATCTTGCATCCGTATTATATATATATATATATATATATATATATATATATATATATATATTATCTCCAATTTACATAGTAGTTATTTTTATATGAATCATATATCACTAATATTTCTTGAGGAAGTATTAGATAATTATTTAGAATCAGAGGAATATTGGTATAGTTATAAAAATAAAGTTTTTCATTTAATATTTTTTTTTCAAAAATAATTTGTTCTACTCAACGTCGTATATATATATATATATATATATATATATATATATATATATATATATATACGACGTTGAGTAGAACAAATTATTTTTGAAAAAAAAAAATTAAATGAAAAACTTTATTTTTATAACTATACCAATATTCCTCTGATTCTAAATAATTATCTAATACTTCCTCAAGAAATATTAGTGATATATGATTCATATAAAAATAACTACTATGTAAATTGGAGATAATACTATATATTCTCCACTGATTATCTTGATTTAGATCTTCAAGGGACTTAGAAGGTATTGTACTCTGAAAATTGGGTTATTTTGTGTCATGAACATTTAATATGGAAAATAGAGTTAGAGAAACTAATTGATCAATCATGTCACTTATTTCAAAAATGCATTTTTTGTAATATAATCTTATCTTCTACAAAGTGAAAGTAAAGACCCCAAAATTACTATTAATATTGAAATTATGATAGGATAAGATTTGAAACAATAACTCAAAATTGATTCGTATTGAATGAATTTAAATATTTACAAACCATGCATCAATAAGAATCATCTCAGGATTAGAGTTGACATGTAAAAATTTGAAAAAAAAAATTAAAATATAAAAAAATCTATGTTTAGTAGATGTTATTTTTAGCAAATTTCACATGCAAGCATGTGCAGCTTTGAAAATCTTTCGAAGTACTCTAAAAAATAAAATTAGCTCATAGGATAAATTTCAACTGAATCTCACATCCAATTATAAAAATATGCAATTTCTAAAAATTAAAAAAAATCCTAAAAAATTATGAAACTATAATTTTGGACCATCAGATGGTCTCGTTTAACCTCTAAAAATTATCAAATAATGCCTCTATGTGGAAAGATTAACTTAGTAAATTAAAAAAAGTTAGAGATGGTCATTTTTCCCTATGTAAGATCTCAAATAGAGCTACGGACAAAAAGTTATAGCCTCTAAAAGTTTGGCTTATTTTTTTTTTACATCATTCTCCTCTGGTTGAAAACAACTTAGCTCCTATGAGTTTCTTTGAATGTACTATTACAATTTTTTATTGAAAATCTTATTTAGCTCCCATTATGTAATCCAAGTGTTGTCTTCTTTCTACAATCCTTCCCAATGGACCAAATACCTGTTATAATTCCCTTGCCTTATGTTCATTGTCTTCATATCTAAACCCTGCACTATCTTTTTCTTCTTCTTCTTTGGAACCTGTTACTACCAAATTATTTCTTCATCTTCGTCATCTTCACCATCTTATCCATGGAGTTCATATAAATATGAAACTTTAAATAATAGAGAAATATCAAAATTGTATGGTAAACACACCTCATAAGCATTGTCATTGATTTTCTTCACAATTTTGCATGGACAAATTTTATTGTACATCAACTTGTTGTATGTGCCTTTTAGAAATTTTTCCTTCTCAAGTAAACCATTACCAACTCTCCTGATTCAAATACCTTGGATCTTCTTTTGATATATGTTGATGCTTTATATATCTCATTACTTTCATACAACTTTCTTTTTACTCCTTGTAACTACTGTATATGCTCTGTAAATTCTTCTACATCATCACTAATTTGATCTACAATTGGTAATTGTACCAAATCTAAAATACCCATAGAATTTCTCCCATAGACAATTTAAAATAGTGATTTTTCTATTGATCTATTCATTAAAATATTAAATGCAAACTCCATACTTAAATTTGTCTATGGTCCTTTTGGAATTGGTAATGGTATGTATAGTCTAGTATTTTTTGCATGTCCTTTACCCACCTAATATATCATGCACCTAGAATCATACCTTGTCACATCTCTATACATCTTTGGATAGAAATACTTTTCCTCCACCAAAGATATTATCTTCATCTTACCAAAATGTCCATCCAAAACTCCACTATGTAATTATCTTGTTATATTATCTCGTAGAGACCCAACTAGAATGCATAATTGTTTCCCTTTGAAGAGATAAATTTATTGTATAAGATACTTAAAATACCCATAGAATTTCTCCCATAGACAATTTAAACTAGTGATTTTTCTATTGATCTATTCATTAAACTATTATATGCAAACTCAATATGTGGTAAAGCCAAGTCTCATTGCTTAGGCTTCTCTCCCACTATGCATCTCAATAAAATTTTCAAGCTCCTATTCACAACTTCTATCTATCCATCTATTTGTGGGTGATATGCAATACTAAATTATAGCTTAGTACCCATATTGTTACGTAAAGTCCTTTAAAGATGACTTAAATTTTCTTATCCCTATCTGAATTAATAGTTTTTGGAACACCATGCAATCTCATAATATCTTTAAAAAGTAATTCTGCAACTCTAGTGGCATCATTGGTTTTCTTATATGAAATGAAATGAACCATTTTAAAAAATTTGTCTACAAAAATAAAAATTGAATCATTACCTCTCTGTGTGTTTGGTAATCCCAGTACAAAATCCATACTTAAATCTGTCTATGGTCCTTTTGGAATTTGTAATGGTATATATAGTCTAGTATTTTTTGCATGTCCTTTAGCCACCTAATATATCATGCACCTAGAATCATACCTTGTCACATCTCTCTACATCTTTGGATAAAAATAATTTTCCTCCACCAAAGATATTATCTTCATCTTACCAAAATGTCCATCCAAAACTCCACTATGCAATTATCTTATTATATTATCTCGTAGAGACCCAACTAGAATTCATAATTTTTTCCATTTGAAGAGATAAATTTCTTGTATAAGATACTTACCATGATTAGTATTTTTCCAACCTATTCATGGATTTCTGTATTGCTCAACTACCTTACCAAAATATGTATCAGTATAATATAATTATTTGATAGATTCGAATAAAACTACTTCACTCACAATAGTAGTTAATAATTCTACTCTCTTGCTCAATGCATCAGCTACCTGATTCTATTTTCTTGATTTATGTTTCAACATAGAAGTATACCCCTACAAGAAAGATACCCATTTTTCATGCCTACTATTCAATTTTCTTTTGTGTATTCACATACTTCAAAGCCTCATGATCTATAAATAAGATAAACTCATTAGGCACCAGGTAATTCCTCCAATGTCTTAATTCTTGTACAATTGCATAAAGTTTAACATCATAGGTAGAATACTTTATTCTTACCTTATTCAATTTGTCACTTGAATATATTATTCAATTTTCTTCTTGACTCAACACAACATCAATTCCTATAAATAAAACATCACGATCAATCTCAAATGCTTTGTTAAGATATGGTAATGCTAAAATTGGTCTTTCTATACTCTTCTTCTTCAAAAATTCAAAGCTTTTTGTGGCTACTCTAGTCCATAAAAACTCCTTCCCTCTCATGCAATTTGTTATTGGTGCCACAATACTACTAAAATTTTTACAAGAAGATTGAAGCTCTATTTGAAGCTCTATTGATAGCTCTGAACACAATGGATTTTTCATCTTCATGGCATTCCTTCATCCATTCTCTCACATTGTGATGAAATTTTCACTAGCCATTTTGGACAAAACTATTTAACCACATTAACACCCAACTGAAGATGAGTTCTGGGTATCATCCCAAAATGGATGGGCAAAATAAAATGATAAAAAAATGCTTGTAAATTTGTCTTCACTGCTTAACCTCAAAATAACAACATTAGTGGGCCAAGTGGCTCCCCTTCATTTAATGGTGGGACACTACCTCCTACCACAATTCAATGAAAATGACTCCATATGAAGCAGTCTATGGTCAAGCACCACCAGTGCTACTAATACACATCCCCAATAGTTCATTAATTTAAGCAATCAACATGATTCTTCATACTTGATATAAAATCATTATCACCTTAAAGGACAATCTCCATATGACATAAAATCAAATGAAACAATATCATTATGATTGTACTTTATAAGTAGGTCATATGGTTTTTCTTCCCCTGTAGCCATACAA
Organism: Torreya grandis; assembly: GCA_037957365.1. Classification (NCBI taxonomy): domain Eukaryota; kingdom Viridiplantae; phylum Streptophyta; class Pinopsida; order Cupressales; family Taxaceae; genus Torreya; species Torreya grandis. Next base: position 577,814 of record JARHVA010005285.1, on the reverse strand, counting down.
GCAATCCTCCATAAAATTCAAAGGGATTCATAAGCTGGCTCCCAAGTTATATGGACCCTATAAGGTTCTCCAAAAGATTAGGTCAATTGTTTTTAAGTTGGAGTTGCCACCTTCTTCTTGATTTCACCTAATATTTCATGTCTCTTCTCTAAAGAAAGTTCTTGGCATAAACATCAGATTGCAGACTATTTTACCAAAACTTGATAATGAAGGGTCCATCCTTATTGAGTTAGAGGGAGTCAGAGGTAATCCTAGATAGGTGCACATGCCACCTTTGTTCCTGCTCCATCATAGAGGTTTCAATTCAATGGCATGGAATGCAATCAGAGGATGCAATAAGGGAACCAATATTTCAAACTCAACATCAATTCTCACAACTAAATCTTTGAGGACAAAGATTTTTCTAAGAGGGAGGGGATGTTAGGAATCTGTGTTACCCATTCTCTTTATTTTTTTAGTTTAATAGTTGCTATAGACACATATGCTTTGTGAGTCATCTCGTGAGTATTTTTTAATCTCACACTTAGTGGAAGTAATAGTTGCTTATATTAGGCTTAATATATAAATAAGTGTTGAGGTCAAGGATTACATCCACAAATTTATTGTATTGAGTTTGCTCAAAGGAGAATTGCCCCCCCCCTCAAAGTGGCATACAATAAATTCAATCTTTTCAAGTGTTCTTCTAATAATCTAAACCTGTTAATTATTACTATTAATTCTTATTATTTCATGCATTTTTTTTAATTGTTGAAAGAGGTTCCTCTCACCTCTATTAGTATCAAACCCACCTCTAGTGGTATTAAACCCACCTCATCCCCTTACTATAGGGGATATACTTCTTCTTAGACAAAGAGATGTTCTTCTAAAATTCTATCTATTTTGTTTTTCTTCTACTTTCAAAGCTAATTGCTAATATTCTTTCATGAAAATTATTCTATGCATGCTTAATTCATATTGAAGAATAAATCTCAAACAACTTACATACATTGCAGTCATCAGCGCTTATGTTTCATCATGCTCCACTCATATGTAAATCTTATAAAACTCATATGTATACTCTTGTATACTATGATCCTTTTGACTCAAATTCTAGATTATTTTGTATAGGATTTGTGTATGATCTATAGGAATAAATTTCTCTCTTAGCTTCTTCTCCATCTTTTTCCATGAATTAATTTTCTCTTTATCTTTTCTATGTCTCTCTTTCTGTAGGTGATCTCACCAAATCATTGCATGACCTTTCAATTTCATGCATAAAAACTTTACATTCTTGTCTACTCTCATAGTCTTCCACTCGAAGAAATTTTCCATGCTATTCACCCAATCTATCTACTCATTTGGTTTTAAACTACCTTCATAATCTGAAACATCAACCTTAGTTATTTCATTTTTTCTTTCTAAATCTCAAACCATCCTCTCTTCCATTGATAGTATATGATCTTATTGTTCTTATTCTTTTTGAATTTTTTCATCACAATCTGTGTCTTCCTCCATTTCATCACCACCTTGTATTCATCTATGCAATACCTCTTCATCCTCTCACCATTTCTTACTCTTACAAGATTAAACATGGCTCTGATACCAAAAAGAAACCCAAAAGTACTATCAATACTAAAATTACAATAAGTCAAGATGTGTAACAATAACTCAAAATTGATTCATATTAAATGAATTTAAATAATTATAAACCATGCATAAATAAGACTCAACTCAACATTAGAGTTGACATGCAAAAATTCAAAAAAAGACTAAAATATAAAAAAATCTATTTTTAGTAGCTGCTATTTTTAGCAAGTTCTACATCCAAACACGTGGAGCTCTAAAAGACTCTCAAAATACTATAAACATTAAAATAAGCTTTTAGGATGAATTTAAAATGAAGTTCACATTTGGTTATAAAAATATGTAATTTTAAAATTTAAAAAAAAAAAAAAAAAAAAATCCCTAAAAAATCATTAAACTATAATTTTGGACCTTTAGAGGGTTTCGTTTGGCCTTCAAAAAATATTAAAATATGCCTCTAAGTGAAAAAGTGACTTTTTAATATGGTCATTTTGATGTGTGAAAGATGTCAAACGAAGCTATAGATCAAAAGTTATAGCCTCCAAAAGTTTTGCCTATTTTTTGTGCATCATTAAGTAAAGTGCATCATATCTTTATAAATTTTATCATTGAGCGTTGTATAAAACCATTCTAAAACATCCAAGAAAAATTTGAAGAAATGTTCTAAATAATTATTTTGAAAAAATAAATAATGTTTCTTCAATATAATAATACATCATGAACTTAAATATAAATCCCTGAATATTTGGTTATTATCCTCCAAACACACATATTATATATAATATCAAATAAAATGTATATTCATACACCTAACGTTTTTGAAATAATGTACTCTAATTATAACTTCACTTATAGAAAACAAACTAAAAAGTTCCATATAAAATAAATTTTTGAAGCAATGTAATCTAATTATAACTTCACCTATAGAAAACAAACTAGGAAATTCCATATAAAATAAAAATTATGTATTTTTTTCATTTACAGGAGACATACCAAATGTTAGTCATGGGATAGCATATGATGTTACTCAGTCTATTTATTCCAAATAATTTTGTATTTATTCTTGTTTTTGTTCATGTATTTAGCATAACAAAGATGAATGAGCAAAATGAGTAAAGTGGTTATCATATGTAGTCAAAATATATAGTTTATGATCCATCTAAAGTTGGTTTAATTCATCACGATTTGCCAATGTTAATAAATACACAAATAAGTATAGACAAGGCCAATGCATTATTATCAAAAAGAACATCCCTATAGTATGAATCATGTGACATTTTGTATTCTAAAACATTTTTAGAAAAAAATTGCTAACATAAAAATCATATGTATTTTCTTTAAGATATTGTATTTTCTTAAGTATTAAATCTAATCTATTAATTTTTTTTTAAATAAATTTTACAATGACATTATTATCTAAAGGAAAGGTAATAATATGTACATTATATTTTTATTGGTTTCCAAAAATAAGTTATACTCAAGAAATTAGGTTAACGTATGTTATTAGAGAAACCATATTAACACATGTAGAAGTACATGTTCTCTAGTATCCATATTGTTGCATTTGGAGAAAATCTGAGTTTTTCATTCTTAAAAGAATATATAAAAAATGAATAATCTATTTTATATTTTATTTTTGTTGTGTAAATAGTTCTTCATGCATCAAGAGCATGTTTAAATAGATGATAATTGATTTACATTATGGAGAAGTCGCTTATATATCTGAACGATGTTTGAATTATATGTGTAAATAAAACATGTGTTTTCTTTTATTTTAGCAATAATAAATGGATAATCAATAAGATTTTACTTCAATATAATATACAAAGCTTTAGATGATGTATCCATAATATTTTGAAAAAAAAAATGTAATTAAAGATTAATTTTGGATTTGTCATTTATTTGGTTGCAAGGACTAGGCTGATAATCATTGAAGAATTATATATGTATTGATTTGTAACAAGTATTCCTTCATATGTAATTTCCAAATGTAATTAGATACTTTAACATTTTTTTTATTCCCTTATGTGTTTATTCATAATATATTTTTTGAGTTGTTATGAACAAAGTTACTTTTTTGTATAGTGTTATTTATTCTTCATGTATTATTTTTGCAGTTTTTTTTTTTTTTTTTTCATTTATAGAGTATACATTTTAGATTTTAATTCTTTTTTTTTTTTTTTTACATCAATAGAATTTATGTAAAATTTTCATCAGATAAATATACTATTATATAAAACACAATCATTACATAAAATATTTAAAATGCAATAAATTTTATTGTTGCATTCAATAAATTGTAAAAGATAAATAATATTTTGATAATATTTTAATTTTTAAAAATATTTTAAAATAAAATAAAAATAAAATATTTAATATATTTTTAAACTATAATTAAAAAAAGATCTTTTTTGAATATTCATTAATTACCATTAACAAGGTCAATTATTTATACAAATTTTCAATATTTAAACATAAAATGGTATTTTATGATATAACAAAAGTCTAAATTATATAAAAGAATAAATAAAAATAGAAACAATCAATTTATAAACATTAAAATTATAATATTAAAAAAAATAACAAATCAAATAACATCATTTAAAATTATAAGAATATTTTTTGAAAATTCTATACATTAAAAATGACATATTTAATTTAATCCCTCTTATTACAATTTTCCATCTTAATTGATATTATAAATATGAATTCATTTTTCATATTAAAATTAATTATTTTTTATATAACTTCGTCATCAACAATAAGTTATAAATTGTTTGTTGCAATACCCATAATTAACTCAATAACTTACTCAAATGAGTTGACTTATTCAAAGACAACGAGTGGATTTAACTCACTTTTTACATCACTTAATCCAAATCGAAGATAGTATTTTTTAATTGCATTTAACAATGTCCACACCACAATTGGAATAATTCCAAACAACATAATTTTTTTATAAACGTTTTTATTACATGAAATTTCACCGACGAGCGAAACAAGTGTAATTGAATTTATCCTTGACAAGTTTTATCACAATTTATTTCACTGAAGCCCATTCCAATTTCTTGAAACTTTCCATTTGACTTGTTTCAAATAGTGTTGACTTGACAATCAAGTTCCATGGTAACAAAAATATTTGTTTTGGAAAATTCGATCTTGTAGAATCTATCGAGTGAAAAAAAAATTCAACTTTTATAATGACGATTAATAAATAATTTTTTATTGGACATATTCTCAATATTTTATTTATGAAAATATAATGTTAGTGCCTTTTTTTACAAGAATAAATACAGTTGAGTTACAAAGAATTTAATATATTTATAAGCTTTTTGAATTCAAATTTTCACTCTAAAATATTATGTAAATATTGTTTTCCAATATCATTAATTTAAAATGTTCCATTTTTCCTCTTTATATTATTTTGACATCAGAAAAATTACAATAACCACATTAATAATGTCCACTATATCTCTATTTAAAATTTATATAATATTAACAATATTCTTAAAAGTGAATTATTACATTGATATATATTTATTATCTTCAACATAAATATTTATTTTCAATAACAATTATAATTTTATTTTACATGTATTTTATAAATGATTATCTAAATTTTATTCTTATCGGAATAATTTTATTTTATACCCTATATTTTTTTCATTTTCATATTGTTTTTAAAAAGCAACTAGAAACTCATTGAAACATATTACATATATTTTTCCCTTGTCACTTTTTAAAAAAAAAAAATGCAAAGAATTATCTAAATGTCAGTATTCATCAACACTCTTCCCTTTAATAACAATTTTTTTTGGGCCAATAGTTAACTCATTGATAGGTAAAATAGTTTTTGGAGCATTAATTTTTGGGAAGCATTCAATACTTTTTTGTATACTAATTTCTCTCTATGATCAAATGACATTTGTCAAAGAAATTTATTATAATTATTTTTGGTATGTGTTTATTATATGTATTGGGTTCCCAACCTTATTTTATTTGAATACAATACTTTGTGAGTTTAGTATCACAATAGCTTTGTTTTAAAATAAAAATAATTATTATTTAAAAAATATATATATATAAAATATGAATATTTGATTTGAATATAATAAAGAAAAATTAAAAGCAACTTAAATTTAGTACTTAAGTATTCTACTTTGAAAAAATTATAAGTTATATGATAGAATTTTTTTTTAGCTCATTAAATGAAATAAGAGATCTAAATTTCATTTATGTTAAACTCTTATTTATATATCTCTCAACATTTTTTATTAAGTTTTAATATTAATTTATGTAAGGATCATTTTAATTTAATTCTATTTATTTTATTTTATATATTTCATTTTGAAAATGTTTATTTTAAATTTATGATATAAATAAATAAACATTCCAAAAATAATATATTTAAATATTTTTAATATAAATTTATTTAAAATATATAAACTAATAATATTCATTTTAGATATAAAATCCAGTCTCATTGACTTATTTTAAGTTTTATGAAAATTAATATAATTTGTATCTTTTTCTTGTTGGGTTGGATTTCGTCATTGTTGTCCTCTTAGCAATCATCCACATTATAAACATTAAGATTTTGACTATAGTGACAAAAAGATTCCATAGGGGATAACACCACAACAATGCCTACGATAACATAGGAAATTATGAAGAGACACATTGGTTGGATCTCTCGTTTTGTCCGCATTTGTAAATTCCCATGTTATAAATTGTCTCTCTCCACGGGTTCTTAAGTTTTAATTCCTGAAACTGAATTGCTCAAACCTATAAGTCAAATTAAGAAAGAGATGATATTACATGCCCACTTTCTGTTAATTTAATTGGTTTCTTTCTGTTAGGGCTTCCCCCTGAATATGGAGTTAGAAAAGGGAAAGGTCGAGTACACAGTGGAAGGATATGTCGATTGGAAGGGAAATGCTGCTTGCAAGGATAAACTTGGAGGATTTCGAGCAGCAATGTTCACTTTCGGTATAGTGATCCAATTTTTCTATCTGAATCTAGATTTTTGTTTTGCTTATGTAAACATGTTTTTTTTTTTCCTTTTTTGCGGGGGGGGAAGCGGGGCTCCATGAAGTTGTAAACCGAGAATTTGATGTCATTGTGGAAGTCACAACCTGCACGCAATCTTGACAGGTCAACTTAGGACAGTCAGGTTAACTCCCTCCCATCTTCCACAAAACGAATTGCCTCATAATTTAAATTTATATTAGTTATTTCCATTCATTCACTACTAGACCACACCCATTAGAATTTGAATAAATATTTTGTATAGGGTTGGTATATGGTGCACCCATCTACTACTAGACCATAGTCATCAGAATTTGAATTTAGATTTGGTATAGTGTACATGAGTAATCGATCTCCTTCTCGATCAGTTTAATTTCAAAGTATCCTTCCACTTGAATATAGTGTAACATCCATCAGATTTTGAATTTGTATTTTGTATGGGCCAGTTGATATATATGCTGTACCCATCTAATAGTAATCCACAACGATCAGAATTTGAATACAAATTTAGTATGGGTTGGTATAGGATGCACCCATAGTTTAGTAGACTAGACCCATCGGAATTTAGATTTGGCATGAGGTTGGTACGAAGTGCTTGAATAATTAATCTTCTTACCCTTCAGATTAGTACAAAGTTATCCTTCTCCGTTAGCTCAGTACCACACCAATCAGAATTTGAATCTGTTTAGTGTGGATTGATGTGTAGGACGCATCTACATACAGATCGAACACATCAGACTTTGAGCCTAGTTTCCAGATGGGCTCGGTATAGGTTGCACCCATCTACTACTGAACTAGACCCATCACAGTTTAAATTTAAATTCTGTATGAGGTGTATAAATAATTAGTATCTTAAGTTTTTATGTGCTCGTCTATTACTTAGGACATCTAGACTTTGGATGGAGTTGGTAAAGGGTGTACCCATCTACTATTGAACAATATTTATCAGAATTAGAATTTAAATTTAAATTTTGTATAAGGTGTATGAATAATTAGTATTCATAGATTTTATGTGCTTCATCCTTTATTTAAGACATCTAGACTTCAAATGGAGTTGATATAGGATGTACCCATCTACTACTGAACTATAGCCATAAGAATTTAAATTTGAATTCAATATCCTAAGATTTTAGGTGGCTCATCCCTTATTTAAAACATCATAGAAAATGATCCCTAATAGATTCTTTATAAACCCATATTTTCTACCTGTTAAACTTCGTCCCCTTCAATTGAATCGAGATTCTGATAGTGTATGGCTAAACTGAATTTGAAATTTTTTACCCAATTTGGTTTGAAGCAGGATCAAGCCCATAGAAAAGTCACTTACTCCACTATATAGTTATCAATCTTAAAAATAAATACATGAATGTGCTCATATTTTTTCTTTACTAACATGTTGCATAACTTGTCGTGGTGCAGTTATGATGGGTTTCCAGAACATGGCATTTGTTTCTCTGGCATTAAATTTCAGCACATATCTAATAAAGTATATGTGTTTTGACCTTGCGGATTCTGCTACAACGCTAACAAATTTCGTTGGAACTGCCAACCTACTTTGTTTAGTGGGAGCCTTTATTTCCGATTCTTATTTGAGCCGATTGAAAACCACTGTCATCTCTGGAATTATAGCATTCGTGGTATGTATGTAATTACAGATTCGTTTAATGAAATTAGATCAACTTTCGTAAATTTGTGTAGGAATTAAATTTTAATTGTGGATCAACATTTGCAGATTTTTTAATTCTAGATCACGCTTTGATTGCTGCTCTTGAGTACTCTAAATTGGCTGTATATTTTTAATTCCATTGACTTCTTTTGATTATTTGTGGATATTAATAATATTGATCAGCAGATTTCTCTACTGTGTGTTTATTTTTGATCGATATGTTTGAATCACTATTCATGATTCATCCTCAAAAAATTGGTAGATACATAGATTTTATCTTTGAATGAATCACGTATAATGATTCGAAATGCATATTTACGAATTTCTTAAAAATAAATCATAAATAATGATTTCAAACGTGTCTATCAAAAATAACATACAATTTCACTCAGAAATCTATTTATCAATCACATGTGAATATATCAAATCTCTTACTCATAATGTTTTTTTATTTCATTTTTGTTTACACTGAACATGCGATTGGAGTTTCAGGGATATGTAGTGTTGGCAATACAAGCCCACTTTCCAAGTCTCCGGCCTAATTTGACGGGGAACGAGTGCGACCCCACGACTACAAAAATAAGCAGCGGACAGGCTGGGGTTATGTTTCTGGGGTTATATCTGATTGCAATTGGCGCGGGGGGTATATTACCCGCCGGGGCAACCCTGGGAGCAGACCAGTTCGACGAAAAAGATCCAGTAGAAAGGAAACAAAAGTCTAGTTATTTTAACTGGCTCTTGTTCAGCATTGTGTTAGGGGGAAGTGTGGGAATCGTATTTATTGTGTGGATTGAAACTACGAAGGGGTTATACGGGGCAGGATATGGGATTTCAGCCGTGGGTATACTGCTTGGTATTATCTGCATTATTATGGGTACCAGCATTTATCGCCACAAGGTGCTTGGGGACAGCCCGCTCCTCCGTATTGTACAGGTCAGCCCACCATTGCTTTTTAAAAATATCAAAACAATGACAAAGAACAAACGTTTCTGTGGACTTTATATGGGACTTAGGATAATTGAGCTAAATTATAAAAAAATCAGGATCATGCGAATATGGAAACTACTCTTTCATAGGAGGCACAATTAGGTCAATATATAGGTTCGTATGGAATTTAATAAGAGTATAGTTATTTGGAAACAGATTGTGTACACATAATTTTATTCATAGTTTATATATTATTTTGTGTTAATAGTTTTTTATATTCTTAAAAAAATAATATAGTTTAATTTTATTTAAAATATTTTTTATTTATTATTTAAAAGAATTTAATTATTAATTAATTAAGTGGTTTATTATTATAATGAAATTATAATTTGAATATTTTTTAAATTTTGATAATTAGTTTATTATTATTTTTTTGGGTATATTTTGATGACATTTTAGACCTCTAAAATCAAATGATGGGTTAACTAAACTTTAAAATAAATAGTTAAATTTTTTAAAAATATTTATTGATGTCACTGATTGAAGAAGCATCAAAATTTTAAATTTAATTATTTGTTTAGAAGATTGTTTTTATCTCTAATTTAAAATATTATGTACTATATTATATTTTTATTAATTAAATTATAATTTTAAATATTTATATAATTATATTTTATATAATATTAATTATTATTTTTCAAAAATTTATATTAATAATATTTTTTAAAATTCATATATATCTATAAAATTATATATATATATATATATATATATATATATATATATATATATATATATATAATTTATAATATATAATTATTTTAACAATATTTTTATTTTAATTTTAATAATTAATATAAACTAAGAGTTTTGGCTTATCATATTCTAATAATTTTTTTTTTTTGGAAAAAAATTATTAACTTTCTACTCTAATCAAATATTTATAGAAAAAATCCCAATATAAATATAGGATGGGGTAATCCATCTCTCTAATTTTTTTTAAATAGCTTTTATGTTTCCATATTTATAAAATATAAAATAGTTTTTTGTTTAATTATTTATAAATATATAGGGATTAACATTAATTGTTTCATTCCCAAAAACTTCAAAATAATAATAATAAGAAATGTTTGTCCTTCCAAGAAAGAGAGTTAATTACAGACACACCTCCTATATTAATTTATAATCGTTGTTTATCTTCAATGTTTCTCAGGTTTTCATTAAATCATTTGCCAATCGTAAGCTTTCTCATCCTGAGAACGGAGAAGAATTATTTGAGCTCAAAGACAAAGCATCAAAATTACAAATAGAATTCTTGCCACATACAAATAGCTTGAGGTAATTGTGGGTTTAAGCATTTTAGAATTTACTATATGGTAATTGTAAGACTCAGATTTATTGTCGTTTTCATAATACAATTTCATTTGATTGTAGAATTCTAGACAAGGCGGCGATTGTGCAAGGGAACTCCAAAGGTGGATATCAATGTACAGTGACACAGGTGGAAGAAACAAAAATCTTGGTTAGGATGGTGCCAATCTTCTCATGCACAATAATTATGAGTACATGCCTGGCTCAACTACAGACACTTTCGGTGGTGCAAGGATTAAATATGAATATGAAGCTTGGCAATACTATAATTTCCCCTTCTTCCCTGCCCATTATTCCATTTGTGTTCATATTGATTATAACTCCTATCTATGAAAAAATATTCGTTCCACTGGCTCGTCGTTTCACAGGGCTTGAAACAGGAATAACATATTTACAGAGAGTAGGAGTAGGGCTTGTGCTGTCCATAGTTTCCATGGCAATAGCCGGGATCGTGGAAGAGAAAAGGAAAAAATACTCAACTGCGCATGGTCCAGATCACCAAATGAGCATGTTTTATCTCTCATTTCAATATTTTGTGTTTGGCATTGCTGATCTCTTTACTTTGGTGGGTTTGCTGGACTTTTTTTACAGCCAATCTCCAGCAGGAATGAAATCATTGTCTACTTGCTTTACTTGGGTTTCTTTGTCGCTGGGGTATTTCCTGAGCACGGTGCTAGTGAAAATTGTGAATGCAGCTACTCGGCATAATACAAAGAGTAAAGGATGGCTCGTAGGGATCAATTTAAATGTAAACCATGTCGATCTTTTCTACTATCTGCTTTCTGTTCTTAGTACTCTCAACTTTATTGTCTATATTTACTGCGCGAAACACTACGAGTATAGGCCAGCGGCTAATGACCAGAATTTTGAAGAAGCTGGTAATTCTGTTACAAGTACAAAGAACTCTCCGCATTATAAAAGTCCAACGAATTCCACCACTTCCGACCAGAAAACCTCAATTAGTTCAAACACTCCCGAATATAGAGCTCCAATGGATTCGAATGGAGAAGCTCCAGTGGATTCAGACCACAACGCTACCATGGATTCTCTATCTGACAAGAAAAGCGGAGAGAAAAACTCAGTTTAAAAAGTGAATTATCTGATTTCTGCCCTTTTATATAAAAGCATGTGAATTATCGGTACCTCTGTTATCAGTTTGTTATCTTGTAGTATTATGTAAATTTTATATAATTTATAATTATATTTTTAAATACTTATTAAGCAAATTAAATTAACATAGCCAATTATGGATTAAAAATCTCTGTTAATTCTTTTCTTGTAATAGCAATGCTTTTTTTTTATAATAATAATGATTTAATGGGATTTATAGAACATTTAATATTTTATAAATTATAAATATATTATTTATAGTTAATGATTATTAGTTTTTGTCAAATTTTTATTATTACATCTTCATTATATTTCTATTTATTCTTTACTTTCTTCTTTCTCATTTCTCCCTCCCCCGTCTCCCTTGCCCCCCCTCTCCTCCCTAATTTATTAGGTTTATGGGATTATTTTCAAATCGATATACTTTACAGCTTTAAGAATGAAAAATGTATATTACCTGGTTATGGATCTCTGAATTCATGTATTTTTTATGTCAGTTTTTCCCATTCATTGTGTATTAATTGGCTTTTCAAAAAAGTTCGAATTTAAATTTTAGAGAGTTTTTAAATATAAATATGTATTAGTGTATATAGGATAATGAATGGATTGAATAAATTATATATATAAAAGACATTTTAAAGTTCCAAATCATTTAATTAAAGTAATATCCAAACACATATAAAACATTTATTTCTCTCCATACATTCATTATACCATAAAAATTCATATGATAAGCTCTACATTCATTAAATTACCTACCTGAACATGTATTATACTTAGTATGGTGTTTTCATTTCAAAAGCTAATAATAATCATCTAAGGATAAAAATAGCCTTATATGTTTAGGGCACTAATAATAATCATCTAAGGATAATAAGAGCCCTATAACACATCCCCTCTTTATATTTGTGGTTTCCCTATAAATTTTTATAGGAATAGATCATTTTATCGAAGATCTATGCCAAATTTTAGAAAATAGGTGGTAGTTTTTAAAGCCCCGAAGGTGACAATTAAGACCATAAATACATTTTCACACATTTTAGATTACAAGTATAGTTTTGGTGAGCAATATTTGTTCACTCATGTTTTCTTTGAATTTTTTCCATTCTATTTTTGGCCTATGTTGTGATGTTTGTTTAGTTTGACTATTTTCGTATTCAAACAAAATTAATATTATTCTTAAACATTTTTTATCATTTATTTTTTAATTAACTAATTTATTTTATTTTTTATATATTTTAGTTTTAATTTTAAAAATGATTAAAGTTATTTTTAATGTTTTATGATTAGATGTATTGTATATTACTATAAAACTACTTTCCCATATTAGATATTGGCAAACCCCTAGTTTTCTCTTACATCCATTACACTCATTACGATAATAATTTTCTTCATTTATGGTGGATCTTGTTTTTTTATTAGGATTATATAATCTCGACACCCTCCTCCCTAAGGTTAGATGATGTAAAAAAAAAAAAAAAAAAATAGGCTAACTTCTGAAGGCTATAACTTTTGATCCGTAATTTTGTTTGAGCTCTTCCACATGTCAAAATGACCATCTCGAAAAGTTTATTGTTATCCTAAGTTACATTATCTAGTTATATATATATATATATATATATATATATATATATATATATATATATATTTGAGAATCTGAAATTACCATTTAATATTTTTTTCAAAATTTTCTATTTTTATAAATTATATATTTTTAGGACCAGATGTCAACTTCAATTGAATTTTGTCTCATAGGATAATTTTAGCGTTTAGAGTATTTATGGATATTTTCATATCTACGTGGGCCTTTGAAAACTTATTAAAAATAACAGGTGCTAAAAATAAAAGTTTTCTTTAGATTTTAGTTATTTCAAATTTTTACATGTCAACTCTAATTTTGAGTTGAGGTTTATTTAAGCATAGTTTGGATTTGTAATTATTTAAATTAATTCAATGTGAAATAATTTTAAGTATTGTTTCATATCTTTACCTATTGGTAAATTTATTTTTTTCATAGTTTTTGGGTTGATTATCTAGTATCAGAGCATATTTGAATCTTGGAGAAGTAAGACATGGTGAGAGGTATTACACAGATGAACTGGACTATACAAGAGCTAAAGAAACAAGTGTAAAAATTAATTACGATTATCACTAGTTAAATAAAAATACAAGGTGGTGTTGAGTAGGATAAAGATCTAGATGAAAAAAAAACAACAAGAAGAAGAACAATAAGAGTCACCACCATTGATGGAAGAGAGGATGGTTTAGGGTTTAGAAGATAGAAATGAAGGAATCAAATTTGATGTTTTAGATTATAGAGGCATTTTAAAACTAGAGGAGTTGATAGACTAGATGAATAACATGGAGAAGTTCTTTGAGTTGAAGACTATGAGAGAAGACAAGAAGATAAAGTTTGCATCCATAAAATTGGAAGGTAATGCAATGATTTGGTGGGACCACCTATAGAAAGAAAGATAGAGAAAAGGTAAGGAGAAGATTAATTCATGGAAAAAGATGGAAAAGACACTGATGGAGGAATTTCTTCTTGTGGATTACACACAAACCATATGCATAAAATTCTAGAATTTGAGGAAAAAAGATCACAGTAAACAAGAATATAGAAATGATTTTTATAAGATTTTTATATGAGTATAACTTGATAAAATAGAAGAGTAAATAACTGCAAGGTATTTAAATGGTTTAGAATTTACTATTCAAGATGAATTAAGCATGCATAGAATACTTATCATGAAAGAGGCTTATCAATTAGCATTGAAGATAGAAGAAAAACAAAATAGATAAATTTTGAGAAGAGCGTCTCTTAGTGTAAGAAGAGGTGGATCCCCTCAAATAAGGAGATGAGGTGGATTTAATACCACCATAGGTGGGTCTAATACTAATAGAGGTGAATCATCACATGGTCCAAAAAGGCAAGGTGAGAATAAGCAAGTGTTTTAATACCAACAAAGAGGAAGAGGATTTTAGTAGGATGAGGTTACGATGGTGATATAAGATAGTTCTTGAATCAATGTAGATCTTATGTTTATTATATATTTGGAGATGAATAACATAGAGCATTCAAGTGTTCACACTATCAAAATCAAGAAAGAAGACAAAAAAATTCCCAAAAGTGAATCTAGTTGAGGTTGAGATAAAAGAGTAAAATAGTAAAATTACACCAACAGATGTTGGAGAGAATCTCATGATGAGAAGAACAATGACCATTCCAAGGAAGGAACAAGTGTAGAATAAAGAAGATGGTGATGCATGGCTATAATCAACTATTTTTTTAACAAGATGTACTTAGGGTGGAAAGGTATGAAAAGTAATTATAGAAGGTGGTAGTTTTAAAAATATAGTTTTAACAAATATGATATATAAACTAAATTTATAATGTGAAAAACATCATAATTCTTATCAAATTTCTTGGTTTAAGAAAGAAAATGAAGTTACAGTAGATAAAATGTGTTTAATCAAGTTTTCTATAGGAAACATTTATAATGATGAAATATAGTGTGATGTTATTCCAATGGATGTATGCCATGTGTTATTGAGAAGACCATAGTAATTTGACAAGAAAGTAATTTATAATGAAGCAAAGAGCATGTACACTTTTTGGAAAGGTGGTACAAATGTAGTTTTGTTACCTCTTAAAGAGAAAGAGAAGGTAGAAAGCATGCTCTCTACTAAAGAATTGATCCAAGATATGAAGGTGGTAGGTTTTTATTATGTATTAGTAGCAAAGAATGAAGACATGAAAAGAGTGAAAACACCAATAGAAGAAATAAGAGTGTTGGAATAATATGCAAATGTTATTTCTGATGAGTTACCAGATGATTTACTATCGAAGAGAGATATTCAACATCACATTGATTTGATTCTAGGATCAAATATGCCTAATGAAGAAGCTTATAAGATGATTCTAATAGAATATGTATAATTAAATAAACATGTTACTAAATTGTTAAAACATAATCTGATAAGGGAGAATATGAGTCCATGTACAACACCAACATTGGTAACTCCAAAGAAAGATATAGGATGGAGATTATGTCTAGATAGTAAAGCAATTAATAAAATTACAATCATGTATAGGTTTCCTAGACCTAATTTAGATGATATAATGGATGTGATTATAGGAGAAAATTATTTTACCAAGATTGATCTAAGTGGTTATTATCAGATTCAAATTCATTAAGGAGATGAGTGGAAAATTGCATCCAACACTAATGATGGCTTATATGAGTGGATGGTGATGTCATTTAGATTATCTAATACACCTAACACATTTATGAAGGTGATGAATACAATGTTAAAAGAATATATTAGTAAGTTTTTGGTTGTTTATTTTGATATTCATTAATACTAAATAAAAACACTTACAATATTTGAGAAAGTTACAGGATTTCTTAAGAAAAGAGAAGTTGTATGCAAATTTAAAGAGGTGAAGGTTTATGGAGAATAGTTTCATATTTTTGGGATTTATAGTTTCAACAAATGGCATGAGAATGGATGAATAAAAGATAAAGGCAATTGTTGAGTGGCCTATTCCAAAAATCATTACAGAGGTAAGATGTTTCCATGGTTTAACAACTTTTTACAAAAAAAATATTAGAATTTTTTTTAGTATTGTGGTACCAATAACATATTGAATGAGATGAAAGGAATTTACATCGACTAGAGCAGCCATAAAAAACTTCAAATTTTTAACATTACTATATTTTAACAAAGTGTTTGAGGTTGATTGTGATGCTTCATATATGGGAATTGGTGTTGTGCTGAGTCAAGAAAGAAATCCAATAGCATATTTAAGTGACAAATTGAACAAGGTAAGAAAAATGTATTATGCTTATGATGTTGGAATTTATAGAATTGTACAAGAATTAAAACATTAGAGGCATTACCTAGTGCCTAAAGAGTTTATCTTACTCAAAGATCATGAGGCTTTGAAGTCTATGAATACATAAAAGAAGTTGAATAGTAGGCATGCAAAGTGGGTTTCTTTCTTGCAGGGGTATACTTTTGTGTTGAAATATAAATAAGGAAAAAAAATCATGGATTTGATGCATTGAGCAGGAGAGTAGCGTTACTAACTACTATGGTGAGTGAAGTAGTTGAATTTGAAACTATTAAAAAATTATATGATACTAATCCATATTTTGGCAAGGTAGTTGAGTAGTGAAAAAATCTATTAATAGGTGGGATAGATGTTATTTAAGATGAGTATACTATATAAAAAGGTTATGTCTTTAAATAGAAACAATTATGCATTCTATTTGGGTCTCTACGAGATAATATAATAAGAGAATTACATAATGGTGGTTTGGTTGGACATTTTGGTAAGACAAAGACAATAGCTTTGGTGGAAGAAAATTAGTTTTAGTGAAAGATGAAGAAAGATATTACAAGTTATGTTTCAAGGTGTAGAATATGTTAGGTGGCTAAAGATCATGTACAAAATATTGGACTATACATGCCATTACTTATTCGAAGAGGACCATGGCTAGATTTGAGTATGGATTTTATGTTGAGATTACCAAACACATAGAGAGGTAATGATTCCATTTTTGTTGTTGTAAACAAATTTTCTAAAATGGTTCATTTCATTCTATGTAAGAAACCTAATGACGCTAGTAGAGTTGTAGAATTATTTTTTAAGGATAATATGAGATTGCATAGTGTTTCAAAAACTATTACCTCAGATAGCAACATGAAATTTCTAAATCATTTTTGGAAGAATTTGTGGAAGAATATGGTTACTAAGCTATAATTCATTAGTCCATATCACCCAAAAATATATTTATAGATGAAATTTATGAATGTGAGCTTGGAAGTTTTTTTGAGATCCATAATGGGAGAGAATCCAAAGCAATGGTACTTGGCTTTACCACAAGCTGAGTATGCATATAACAATTCAGTGAATAGATCAATAGGAAAATCACTATTTAAAATTATTTATGGGATAAATCTTATGAGTATTTTAGATTTGGTATAATCACCAATTGTAGATCAAATTAGTGATTATGCATAAGCATTTTTATAGTATATGAAATAGTTGTAAGGAGTAAGAGGCAAGTTGCAGGAAAGTAATGAGAAATACAAAGAATAAAAAAATGTCAGAAGAAAATCCAAGGTAATTTTAGAAGGAT
>JARHVA010005285.1:490000-555000 GCA_037957365.1 Torreya grandis | reverse complement strand
TAGTCCTTTGGCTCCATTATTGCCCCATGAAGTGAAACTATGAACTGATACTAGTATGAAATGTGTGTCATATGAGATGGATCTTGAATATCATAAATATGATATGATATATCAATGTTTTCATTTATAGCTAAATCTTACTAGAATCTAGGCCACTCTTGGCCACTCTAGAAGATAGAGATTAGGCTTGTTTGAAAGCCACTCTAGAACTGGTGCACTAGGTTTATATGAAAGCCACTCTGAAAATGTGGAATTTAATATTAAATGAAATCAAATCCAAAATTATGTCAACCACCTATAGATGGAATAAGGATTGAAACTATTAAGAATGCTTGGGTAATGTTGAACTCAAAAATAAAAGAAAACAAATGTGTCATGCACATTGCCCCCAATCGCTAGTGTCTAAAACATGGATTCTAATCTAAAATTTATGCCAACTATGATATCTAAAATTGGAAGTGAGATCTGTTGGTTGAATATTTTTTCCATCAACATACTGATAAACAAAATAGGTCCGATAAGCCAAAGTAGGAAGATTGGTCATCCAAATGTGTAGGCTTACCACATCAAAAGGGGACTAATCCCTCCTCTCATCAAGTGGAGGTTCCCTATATATATATATATATATATATATATATATATATATATATATATATATATATATATATATATATATATATATATATATAAAATAATACTCAAGGGTAGGATAAACCATCCTTCTCTCTTTCTTCAGAGATGATGCATGCAAATCAAAAGAAAAATCTCAAGGGAAATGATAGAAAGCACTCCTCTTCTTTTAGAAGTACTATTCAGCAAACCACAAGAATACTCCTGGTAGTAATTGCAAAATGTAACCAAGGACATAGTAACTAGAAAATTGAGATGTAGCGCAAAGTCTCCACCTGAATTGCCCAAGAGTGAGATACGAAGGACAATGGGGGCATAAAGTCGTCCCAAGGTCCTTTACACAGAAACAAAAAGAAAACACACTAAAGGCAATTATGGGGGCACAAAGTCTCTCAACAGTTGACTTCAGGACACCTTCCTAACTACTTTCACTAATTTTCTTATTGAATTAAAGGAACAGAAAATATATTAAGGAAAAAAACATAAGAACAGTTTCCCCAACAACAAAGATATCACAACACAAAGTCTAAAAAGTCACTTGCTTTCTTATTCCAATAACAAAGGATGATCAACAATCTGAGCTCAAAGTCTCAATAATGAATTTCAATTTGGGCAAAGTTTTGTTTCTGATTGTTAGAGAGAGATCCTTTTACAATAACAAGAGAGTCGCTTATATAGTCTCTCAAGAAGGACTTGGGAATAGTTACACATCATATTGCATTGAATTTTGTTAACAAGACATGCTAGAATTTATGGGCATTTTCCCATTTGCTTTTATCAATGCAAAAAAATGGGTCACACTATTGAAAATTTTCATCTTTCAATGTCCACCTAGTGATCTACTTCTAGAAACATGATGCACAAATGTTTCTGATCCTTCCTCATCGTTAATCCTTTTCTGGTTAATTAAATCAGGTCTTTGATTTAATTTGATGCTCTGTTCCTTAGTCATTTCCTACTGATCTTAGCCTTGAATCCTTTGAATGCATTCAGGTCCATAGATTTAAACCTACAATGATCAATGGCTATTTCATTGTCACAACTTTGACATCTGCAAGAACGTCACTTTCCTCGGCAATTCCTTCAGCTTTGTCATTTGATCTTTCTTGGAGGTGACATGCCCTTTGGGGCCTTGAGAAATAGTCTGCTTTAGGTTTGGAAGAGCCCCCTACAAGGGTATCTACCCTTTGGGTGGTCTTTGAATGGCCTTCAGGCTTCTTTTTTCTAGCGAGTCGCTAAGTTCTTTCACTCTTCTTTAAGGCTTTTCAAAATCAATGGCTAGTTCGCTGCTCTTGACTTTGACGTCTTCATGGATGTCACCCCTTGGAATTTTTTTAGATTTCTTGTTTTTCATCCTAATGAAGTGAAGGTGACCCTTCAACTTTGGGGAAGTGTCCTTTAATTTGGTAGTCGAGAGTCTCCTGCAAGGGCACCTGCCTTTCAGGGTCCTTCAGCGGCCTTTTGTCTTCAGAGTCCTTCAGAGATTTCCCACGGACCTTTTCCATGAACATTTTCCCGTAGACAAAAATTTTGAAAGAATTGTTTTGGTTGCTTTGTCTTTGGCTTTCAGAAATCCTTTCGAGATTTTCTCCCATAGCTTCCCCGAATTTCTTCAGACTTTTTGTTTGAAGAAATTCCTTCAGACAGAAGTCTGAAAGAATTCATTTCTTTTCTTAGTATTTTTTCTAAAAGAAATCTATTTGTCTTTTGGTCTTTTCAATTGGTCCATGTGCCTCCTTCCTACCCTCTGTAAGGGTATCTGCCCTTTGAAATTTGTCTTAGTTAATTTTATGTGAATTTTAAATTGTGACACGTGGCATCATCCAATAAGTTCTATCAGGTTTTTGCTCACTACCCTCCACAAGGGTTCTAGGCCTTGGTTCACTACCCTCCACAAGGGTATCTGATTATTTGGCTTTGGGGCAACCCCTTGAACCTACCGATAGAACTAAATTTGGTTCAACGATTCATTCCCTTTGACCACTTGAACCAAGATTCTTTGAAATAAGCTTCATTGAACCCGTTGAACAACCTTGAGCACATTAAACCTTTGAACCAAAGTGGTTCAATGGTTCATCAGTTCAATCAGTTCATTCTCTTTGATTTGGCTATGTCCTTTTGATCCTCATTAATCCAAACACATTAAACCTATTGAACCTTGAACCCATTGAACCTTTGAACCAAAGTTGTTCAATGGTTTAATGGTTTAATGGTTCAAGCCTCAGGAACTTGTTCTTTTGATTGAACCTGCTTGTATAAGCCTTTGAACCTGTTGAACCATTAGTTTGTTGAATGTGTTGAACTCTTGCTACTGAACCACATTGAACCGTTGAACCTTGATGGTACAAGGTTCAACGGTTCAATGGTTCAATCCTTGCTTAGAAGCTTTCCAATGAACTCTTTTGGTTGAACCCTATCATTGAACCAACTTTGAAATCACCTAAGTGTTGAGAGCTTGCTTCTTTCCTACAAAGTCTATAGATTTCAACCTGTGAAGTCCATTGAACTTGGCCTACATGGTCCATAGATTTTCTTCCTACAGAGTCTGTAGATTCTCTTCCTATAGAGTCCATAGATTCAAGCCTGTAGAGTCTATAGATTCAAGCCTACAGAGTCTATAGATTCAAGCCTGTAGAGTTCATAGATTTTTTGAGAAGCTTAAAAAATAAGGAATTTGAATGCTCAGAACAAATTTCAAAAAGGGAAGAGACAATTTTGGTCTGTAGGACCAAAATAGTTCAAATGTTGTCTAAAAAATGAGTGATATTTTTGGGGGACAATAGCTAGCTCTAGTTTGGGAACTTCCTTCAGTTGAAAACTTGGAATAGCTGAGAGGAGTAGAGACTAGAATCTCCAGTGCCTTGAAGTATGCCATTGGGCTATGGAGTCATGCTATCCAAAAACGGAAGGCATCAAAAATGGAAATAAACAAAATTAAATCAAATTAAAAACTATAAAAATATACATATGTACAGATGAAATGATCTGATACTTCAAGAGTTGGAGTGTTTCAGATGCTACTTTTTGAGAGGTAGTGAAAATAGTGCTCTATCCTAATAAACCAACAAGAAGATATTTTGTCCCTAGAAACGGTGATAGGCAAATGGAACTCTCCACCAGGAAATCAATTTTTTGCATCTTCCTCTTAGTTTTTTCTTCTTCTTGCCCCATGGCAGGATGTGGTCTTCAATTTGAAAGCCATAACTCCTTGCTTTCTTGGTGAAGGGTTCCTTTGCCTAATTTTGATTTGCAACAGCATGGTCCATTACCATAATTGGTTGTTCTTCTAGTTCAGTCTAGTGCATGATTGGATTGTCCACATCAAACTCTTGACAAACTCTCAGCTTAGCATCTCTTTTTATGTAAATGAGTTTGATCTCTTCATCTTGACCAATTTTCAATTTGAGCAACAGAGATTCACATCTAGCTGTGTTGTTGGTGTTGCTAAATTGAAAATTTCATGAAGGAAGAATATCTCCTTAAGGAGATATCAACAAAGTCCTAACTCCATTGTTAGTGGAAGAATTTCTACCATCAAATTCTAGGATCCAAGCATCATCAGAAGCTGATCCCCTATCAGATTTCTCTTCATTAGAGATGGAAGATCCTTCCTTATTTATACTGTGCCCTACCATTTCTCTTGACGTCTCATTTGGATCAATTTCTGGATTGTTAGGTATAGAACTTTCATCTGTAGAAACATGAACATTTTATATGGTCAAGAAATAATTACCCCCATATGAAGACTCAAATAAAATTTGTGCTGCAAGAGCCGACATTTGGGTGACCACATTATTTGCCTCCTTTTTAGGGAGCAATCTCTTCATTATGCCTTTGATAGGGATTCTTTCCTCGGTCGGGTCCATGCTTAATTCTCCTCCCATGTCTTTACAAAAATTTTGTCCAACAAAATGCCATAGGATGCTAGGATGTCAGCCACCAATACAGTCATCTTGATTCTCTTATCTAGAAAGGCTGCAAATCCAAATTAGGCATCTTTGATTTGCCCCAGCAATGGTACTTGTTTGTTTTCCATGGAGAAACATCTCCCAAATGTCTTGGTCAATGTGAGGCTTTTGTACCATTGGATCAGTGGTGCTTGTAGATGAATATTCAGAAGATGATGAGGGTCTATTTTTGTTTGGATCTCTTCTTATCTTCCCTGCTAAGATTAGATCATCTTCTACCTTAGTGGTCAAAAGTTGAACTGCAGCAAGATCTATTTGACCAGTACGTCTCAAAAGAAAACTCACTTCAAGTAACTGAGAATTAATGAAGAAGCATTTGAGATTCTTAGCTGTAGGTCAAGCAATTACAGGAATTATGTTCCTCAGTTTGTCAAATTTGGCTATGAAGTCTCTCATTGGTTCATGAGGTTCTTTCTTCATCTGTGTAAGTTGAGCCAAAAGTTCATGTGCATCTTCTATAGGTTTGAATCTGGCTTCAAAATTAGTTTTGAGGGTATTCCAATTATTTACTGACCAAGCCTATAGATGATAAAACCAATTTGTAGTAGCACCTTGTAATGTTTCTACAAATATCCTGACTACTACATCTTCAAATTTTACTCCAATTACACCATAGGCTATTCTGAAGGCTGCAATGTGTTCATTAGGATGAAATTTCCCATCACCATAGAATTTGGGGAAATTCTTCCTTGAGCTATGTGGAAGCTCATGTAGAGGTGGAGTAAGATTGAGAGGACCAAAAGAATTACCCCAGGGGCCTTGGACTACCATTATAGGATTATGAAAAGGAGGAATAAAAAATTGCAGAGGGGTAATTATTGGCAAAGCTTTATCAACAGTAGAAGTGGATACTTCATTTGGCAATGGAGATCTAACTTTAGTAAGAGGAAAGCTCTTGGTTCATTAGAGGTGAGATGGTGAAGGAAATAAATGAAAATTACTTTGCTGTACCAACTCGAATATAGGGTCAAAAATACCTTTATCCCTTTGGCTTCATGTATACCTTGAATCTGCCAGATTGTGAAACAAAAATGGAAAAGAATTGACCTTACTTTAGTTTGAAGCTTGAGGCTTTAAACTGCACGTTCTTTTCTAGTTGCTCTGGTTTTTACAGACCAGATAAAATAATGGAGTTGGAGGATGATAGTAAGGCTATAAATGGCTAATGGGTAAGACATGAAATGAAGTCACCAGAGTCTATAACGGATAAGGATTATAATGATAAAGGGTAAGACACAGGTGATGTTTCAATCTGAAACTTGAGGTTCCAAATTGCAAAAAAATATGTATATCCCCAGCAGAGTCGCCAAAAACTTTTGGTTGAATATTTTGTGGATCAACGTACTGATAAACAAAATAGGTCTGATCAGCCAAAGTAGAAAGATTGGTCATCCAAATGTGTAGGTTTACCACATAAAAAGGGGACTAATCTCTCCTCTCATCAAGGGGAGGTTCCCTATATATATATATATATAAACAAAAAATAATACTCACGGGTAGGATAAACTATCCATCTCTCTTTCTTCAAATATGATACATGCAAATCAAAGGAAAAATTTCAAGGGAAATGATAGAAAGCACTCCTCTTCTTTAAGAAGTACTATTTAGCAAACCACAAGAATACTCCTGGTAGTAATTACAAAATGTAACCAAGAACGTAGTAACCAGCAAATTGAGATGTAGCACAAAGTCTCCACCTGAATTGCCCAAGAGTGAGATACGAAGGACAATGGGGGCACAAAGTCATCCCAAGTTCTTTTACAAAAAAATAAAAAGAAAACACACTAAAGGCAATTATGGGGGCACAAAGTCTCTCCACAGTTGACTTCAAGACACCTTCCTGACTACTTTCACTAATTTTGCTTGTTGAATTAAAAGAATAGAAAATATATTAAGGAAAAAAACATAAGAATAGTTTCCCAAACAACAAAGATATCACAACACAAAATCTCAAAAGTCACTTGATTTCTTATTCCAATAACAAAATATGATCAACAATCTGAGCTCAATGTCTCAATATTGTCTTTCAATTTGGGCAGAGTTTTGTTTTTGATTGTCAGAGAGAGATCCTTTTACAATAATAAGAGAGTCCCTTATATAACCTCTTCAAGAAGGACTTGGGAATAGTAACACATCATGTTGCATTGAATTGTGTCAAGAAGACATGATGGAATTTAGGGGCATTTACAAATTTTCTTTTCTCAATGCAGAGAAATGGGTCATGCTATTGAGTGTTTGCATCTTTCAATGTCCACCCGGCAATCTACTTCTAGAAACATATTCGATGTAGAAATATTTTTGATCCTTCCTCATCATTCCTCCTTTTCTAGTTAATTGAATCAAGTCTTTGATTTAATTTGATACTCTATACCTTAGTTGCTTCATGCTAATCTTGGCCTTAAAGCCTTTGAATGCATTTAGGTCCATAGATTTGAACCTACAAGGATCAAGGGCTATTTCATTGTTACAACTTTGACATCTGTGGGCACACCACTTTCCTCGATAATTCGTTCAGCTTTGTCATTTGATCTTTCCCAGAGGTGACCTACCCTTCAAGGCCTTGAGAAACAGTCTACTTTGGGTCAAGAAGAGCCCCCTGTAAGGGTATTTGCCCTTTGGGTGGTATTCGAATGGCCATCGGGCTTCTTTATTCCAGCATGTCGCTAAGTTCTTTGGCTCTTCTTTAAGGCTTTTCAAAATCAATGGCTAGTTCATTGTTCTTGACTTTGATGTCTTCAAGTGCATCACCCCTTGGACTTTCTTCAGCTTTCTTGTTTTGCATCCTCCCAAAGGGAAGATGACCCTTCAGCTTTGGGGAAGTGTCCTTTAATTTGGTAGCCGAGAGTCTCCTTCAAGGCACCTTCCCTTTGGGGTCCTTAGGCAGCCTTTTGTCTTTGAAGTCCTTTGAGACTTTCTCACAGACTTTTTCTATAGACATTTTCCCATTGACAAAAAGTTTGCAAGAATTGTTTTGGTCGCTTTGTCTTTGGCCTTCAGAAATCCTTTCAGGCTTTTCTCCTGCATCTTCCCCAAATTTCTTTGGACTTTTTGTCTGAAGCAATTCCTTCAGACAGAAGTCCAAAAGAATTCATTTCTTTTCTTAGTATTTTGTTAAGGAATTCCCTTTGTCTTTCGGTCTTTTCAATTGGTCCATGTGCCTCCTTCCTACCCTCTGCAAGGGTATCTACCCTTCAAAATTTTCCTTAGTCAATTTTATGTGAATTTCAAATTGTGACACGTGGCAGCATCTGTTGAGTTCTATCAGGTTTTTGCTCACTACCCTCCGCAAAGGTTCTAGGCCTTAGTTCACCACCCTTTGCAAGGGTATCTAATTATTTGGCTTTGGGACAACCCCTTGAACCTACCGATTGAACCAACTTTGGTTCAACGGTTCAATGGTTCATTCCCTTTGACCACTTGAACCAATATTCTTTGAAATAAGCCTCATTGAACCCATTGAACCTTGAACCTTGAACCCGTTGAACCTTTGAACCAAAGTGGTTCAATGGTTCATCAGTTTAATCAATTCATTCTCTTTGATTTGGCTAAGTCCTTTTGATCCTTGTTGAACCAAATGCATTGAACCTGTTGAACCTTTGAACCAAAGTGGTTCAATGCTTCAATGGTTCAAGCCTCAAAAACTTGTTCTTTTGATTGAACCTACTTGTAGAAGCCTTTGAACCTATTGAACCATTAGTCCATTGAACTTGTTAAACTCTTGTTGCTGATGTTGAACCTTTGAACCAATTGAACCTGTTGAACCTTGATGGTTCAACGGTTCAATGGTTCAATCCTTGCTTAGAAGCTTGCCAATGAACTCTTTTGGTTGAACCCTATCATTGAACAAACATTGAAATCACCTAAGTGTTGAGAGCTTGCTTATTTCCTACAAAGCCCGTAGATTTTCTTCCCGCAGAGTTCATAGATTCTCTTCCTATAGAGTTTGTAGATTCAAGCCTGCAGAGTCCGTAGATTCAAGACCGTAAAGTCCATAGATTTTTTGAGAAGATTGAAAAATGAGGAATTTGAATGCTCAGAACAAATTTTGAAAAGGGAAGAGACAATTTTGGTCTATAGGACCGAAATAGTTCAAATGTTGTCCCAAAAATGAGTGATATTTTTGGGGGATAACAAGATCCATCATGCCGCACATGTTTTCCCCTATATATAGATTATATAAGTAAAAGTGTATTAAAAACTATTGATTTTAAACTAGTCTAACTATGTAAAACTGTAATTGAATCTACTTTTCTACCTGCTTTTGGAATGTTTGGTTTTTTTGCTATTTGGATAGGAGCACCAAAAATGGATAATATTGATACCATTGCTATTTGTCTATCTCAAAACTATTTTTTTGAGCCAAATTTGGTAACTATTATGACAATTTCACTATTTTCCTAGTTTTTTCTAACTAGATATTATTTTGGGTGTTTTGAATGTTGCCTTTTTTACCACTAGGAGCTCTGATCTCTGTGACAAAACCTCTATTTGTTACCCCCCCTTTCTAAGGTAGGAATAAAGACCCTGCAATGAGTGTCCTAGGAAGAAAGATCCCTACAAGTGTGTTATGCTATAACTTTATATGATATAATAATGATAATTGATAGGATATCTCAATATATAACATGATTTATAATGAGTGATTATTATATCAATAGGGATATGCCTAGATAGATAAAATAATGTAATAGCATGTGTAATGTACTAAACTAAAATTGAAAGTGTTTGTTATCAATTATTAGTTGTTAGTTCGCAAGGAGGGATGGAACATGATGTCCATCATGGCATTTAGGATAGAAATATAATGCATGATTGGGATCATGGCATTGAAAAAAATTAGAATGTAGTCAATCAATAAACACATAAAGTAAGAAGAAAGAAGCACACAAGAGTGGTCAAGGGGACAATAAAATAAGGGAAATGGCCACATGTCACTCAAACTGGAAAGCAAGAATACAAGGCATGTTCAAATTCCACATACACATATAATTAAAACAAGAAAGGTTGGCATGAAATCCATATTCACATTGAAGTGTATAGGTAAAGGGCATTGGAAAATGTCATAAGGCATACACATGAGTAGAAGCAAAGGACATTGGAAAATGTCCTAAGGTACATTCAAGAGACAAATAAGAACTGAGAAATGCAATCACAACAAGCTACGGTAACAAAGAAAAGAAATCATGTAAATACTAGAAATACAATCATATCTAGCTAATCAAAGTACGAATGTGAATGTATGCAAGACATAGTACTATAAGACTAGATATACGCTAAGAAATACACAAGTGCTATATATTAGTGAGTGTCGATAGTGTAATCCATGTAAGCTAGTAAGTAATGTACATCAATATGATAACTAGAGTGTGTGCTGTAGGAATGACATAACCTGGATGGTGTAGTCATGTAGAAGATGCCCCCAATGGGTAAATATATTGATATATGTCTTGAATTTAGAATTAGGACGCCTCCTTAATGGGTAAATATATTGATGTATGTCTTAAATGTAGAATTAGGATGCCCCCTCAGTCAGTAGAGTAAAACAATCAATGATCCAGATATCACTGCACACACGCAAAGAATATCAAGTGAAGCATGGTAATGTAGATAAATTAATAAGCAATATCATATAATAGCCAAAGTAAATCAAGCATGGTAGAAGAAATGTAAAGCATTGATAATGCATACAATTGAAAAAAAATAGGTATTTTTTAATATAGTTGTATGTTTTTTGGATTTTTTGATATTTTTGAATGTTTTTATACAATCAAGTATAAGAAACTCTTTATAGGTAAAAATGAGGAGAAATGAGACTAACCAATGAGTCTCATGGGAGACTCCCTATCATGGTGTTTTGTATCAAGGAGAAGAATCATGCATGATCGTGAAGCACAATGGAAATGTTGAGACTGTGGCTCGCAAATATGTATATGTTGTAAATGCTTTGAAATCTCTGTAGTAGAAACTAATTGTGGGGCCCCTCTATATCTCTAAGAAGTGGATGAAACTATATGGCTCTTAAGGACCCATCTAGTAGTAGGAGAAGCTCTCTGAATATGTGCTCTATGAGTAGATGCATGAGATCTCAATGATACTTCCCTATGTGTGAACATTGTAGTTGGAAGATGTCTATAATCTTGAAGTTATGTAGGTGTATAAAATCTTTAAGCTAGTGATGGATACCTCCACTATGTCTGAATCAAAAATAGAGGAATAACTATAACTAGTTGAGAAACTAGAACTGGTGGAGAAACTAGAATTGGTGGGAAAATTGAAACTGGTGGCAAGACTATAACTGGTGAATGTGGAGTAGTAGATGGCTTTGAAGTGGGAAGTGGTAACTCATATGGAACTCCACCAACTGTAACAACTTAATTAGTGTGAATGAATTTCACACATCCATGAACTATAGAAGGTACTACTTGAAGTTTATGAATTCAAGGTCAACCAAATAGCATATTAAAAACTCATGCACTAAAAACTATAGTTAATGGTGTGGCCATGTGTTTTGGACCAACATGTAGAGAAATTACAATCTCACCCAATAAACTCTAGATGTGCCCACTAAATCTATTGATAATTATGTTCATCGGTGTAATATCCTACTTTAAATATCCTAAAAGTTGTAATAATGTCATAGCGCACATGTTCACACTGGATATATTATCTATGAGAACACTATGAATAAAATGATTATGAATGTAAGCTATAATAAAGAGTGCATGATAATCTAAATCATCCTCAATGATCTCCTACTCTAAGAATGAAATAGAAGGTCTAGCTATAACTCTATGATTATATACACCAATCATGTTGCTTAAAGGATGTAACTCAATTGAAGGTGCCCTATATGTATCTGGTGGGGGATGTGCATGATATACTTGGTGAACCCTTAATGTATCCCATATCTCTTATTTGGAATGTTGTAAAAAAGGATCAGAGAATATTTTCAATGCTTTATCCTATGTTTTCTTTAACTGAGGTGGCTTAACTGAGGTACCAAGATCAATATGATTACCATCTATCAAATTTTATATCTCGTGTGTCAAACTAATTCATATATCTATTGTATCGCTTGGTGCCCTATGAAACTTTCAAAATATATTTTGATCATATACGTATGGAAGAGGCTTTGTTGGGTCAACTTCCTGATGTGATGTTATATACTAATAGCTACTACAAAACTGTGGATGTGGGAACTGGTAGATTGGTAAAGGTATGTTGAGAATGTGATAATAAAACCACTCGTTAAGGGATCTCAAAAGCTGCATTAACTATGGGTTGATTTTTACTCTTGTTATCATTGACCTTTAATTTGTATGGGACTTTATTGTTCCTCTTGTTTTTGGTGTCTTAGATACTTATATACTTGAGTTTTCTCATTGAAATTAACTTGACTTCTCTTTCCTTTAATGTGTGACACAATTCATTAAAGGAAATGAATCATTTGAACATAATTAATTCATACAAATCTGGTAGAAAACTTTGTTTGAAGAGATAATGTAACTCTTGATCAGATATAGGGCTAGTCATCTTATCCAAGATAGTCTTATATCAAAGAACATAATGTGTGAGATGCTCATTCAGCCTTTTTTGCTATTGTGCAACTTGGGCATATGAAACCTTATCATCAATTTTAATGCTTAAATGAGATAGGAACAAGTCATCTAAAAGATTTAATGCATTGAGTGACTGATTTAGTAGACTATAGAACCATTATAAAGCATAATCCTTTAGGCTTCATGGAAATAGCTGGGTAAGTAGCTAGTCATTTGGTAAATATTCCAAACATGCTAAATGAAAATCTCTCAAATTTATCTCTGTATCACCCTTTCCATCATATAGAGTAAGCTTAGGTTGAAAAAAACCTTGTGGTAAAGTTGTAAAAGTAATGTGATGTGCCAATGGTGTATGCAGTAGAGCAAAAGAATCCAAAGCCTATGTAGGTCTAGAGGCACCTTGCTCAAGATGTAGTGCCTTGGATTTAAGAGATCTCATCTCTTTAATAAGGGATGCCAAATTAGGAGACAAAGATGGATTAGTTGTTGTTGGTGGTATATAGGTAGCTTGGGATGTTATATGGGGTTGTTGAGACATAGGTACCCCGATAATGTCATTTGTAAGTAGTTTTTATATGGTTTGGGAAGAATGATCATTATTCACTCTTTTTTATTCTTCTTGTAGTATTTTAAGCATGTCATTTTGCATGTCAAGGTGTTTAGTTAATTGTTCTTGAAGTTCCCTTTTATCAGTTTTGTCAAAACCAGTATATTAGACCATTATTAAAATAGGAAAACAATTTGAGATTTGATTAAATTTTTTGCAATAATTTGTAATCGACAAAGTGTTAGAAAATGAAATTATTGAATATATGAAATGTAATATCCTAAAAATAAAGAATTGAAAAATGCATAAAAAAGATATGAAGCTCATGAACATGCAAGGTGATACCTCAAGAAGCAATGGGACCTAGTGTATTTAACTAGGGTTTGAAAAATGATTATTTTAACAATTTACTATTAAAATTTAAAGTTAAAAGAGAGTTTTTAATTTAGATATGTAAGCAAAAAATCAATAATTTATTGGAAAATTAGTGAATTGATGGGACCTAGTATATGCAACAAGGGTTTGGAAAAATAAATATTTTTGAGAATTACTCTTGAATTTTGAAATTTCAATAGTTTTTTTGATTTAATTATGCTAGTAAAAATTCATAAAATTATTGAAAAATTACCAAAAAATACTGGGACCTAATATGGGGAACTAGGATTTAAAATAAAATTATTTTAATATTACTACAAAATTTTAAATTTTAATTCAATTTTTTTATTTTATTATACAGGTAAAATATCATAAAAATATAGGAAAAAATTGTAGGAAATTTACCCTAAGTTTTTTAGGGCTTTTATGCACAAATGAAGTAAGTCAGGTTCACCGAATGATTTAACAATTTTGGGAATATTGGTGTATTATTATTAATTTATTTAAAGGTTTGGAATAAGAAATTTGTAAATAAATATGAAATAATTAATCTATTAATTTTTCTAAATTAGATTACAATTTTGACCCTTCTAAAAATAGTTATGAGAACTAGAAAAGAAGACTTAGTTAAAAATAGACTGATATGACTGAGACAAGGTCTGATATTCACTGTGTAAGACTAGGACACTATCAAAAATTGAGATCTAACCTTAATTTTATGATTGGATAGGAGCACTAAAATTGGATATGAATGGCACCATCACTGTAGTCCACCTCTGTTGTTAATATCCTAAGAATCTGAGCTTTCTAGGTTTTGATCATTAGGTTTGTGTGAGATTATCTATGAGGTTTCAGTATATAGAAGTCTATAGAGCTTACTATAGAGTAGATTATCTCCTCAAACCCTATACTCTATTTTTATTTGACCAATTTTGAGAAAGAAGGGGGTTAGTGTGTGTAAGATTCACTAAATGTGTATCCACACCCCTTGTGTGGGTATGTTGTCTATATACCAATACTCTAAAGAGGCATCAAGCCATATGTATTTCTTCCACTTGATGTGATTTTTTAAAATGAATGTATGAATATGAAAAATGCTAAACTAGATGTTCTTGAGGTGGCTAGGGACTGGTATAAGGATTAGAATAATCTTGTAAGTGTATTGACTAGCTATATACAGAGAGTAAGAAAGATTTCTTAAGTAGTCTTATTTGTATTCTTGTTTACTTAATGCTATTTTCCAACCCTTTCCAAATGATCTTTGAATGGGATTTTATAGAGGTATATTGGTCATGAGTTGAATGTGCTCATGTTAGACCAACAAGGAGAAATATTGGGAACTGGAAGGAACTGACCATTGGGTCTAAAAATGCACTTAGATAAGAGCATTGAAAGTGGACAGGAGTGGCACCGACACTATAGTCTAAGTGTGGTGTTATTGTTCTGATCTAATGGGGCCCATGGGGACGGATTAGTCATGGGAAGAGGGATCTAGCTCAGCTAGGATAAAGTCTAGAAGGCTACGAATACTAAGAATCAGTGAAAAGATGTTTATGAGGA
The DNA here is from genome assembly GCA_037957365.1 of Torreya grandis. Classification (NCBI taxonomy): domain Eukaryota; kingdom Viridiplantae; phylum Streptophyta; class Pinopsida; order Cupressales; family Taxaceae; genus Torreya; species Torreya grandis. The sequence continues at coordinate 540,361 of JARHVA010005285.1, read as the reverse complement.
CCATGAGAGTAATCAAGAGGGACCTATGTGTTGGGTGTCACAAGCCACACTCAAGTTACCAATTTTTGTATTTTATATGACTAGAGATCTTCTTCTTTGCATTAATTATTTGTATGCTTCATTATTTTTACATTTCTTCTTATTTTTTACTTTTTGGGCTCCTCTGAGATACATGGAAGGGTTCCTATGGCACACTTTTATGTTTGTTTAATATTATACAACATCGACTTCCAATTTATTTCTTATTTTTCTAGATTTATATGACATCATTATCCTAAAGGAGGTTTTTCTTAGCATCCTTGGATCCTGACGCTTCTACACTCACATCTTCTTCCTTAAATTTAAATTTCATGCCTTTAGCTTCATCTTTCATCTTTAATCTCTTATGTGGCATATTTTTTTTCTCCTTTCCCATTATCACCATTTTTACCCTTTTATTCATGTCCCCATCTTTATCAATACTCTCTCTAATTTTATCCCAGGCTAGAACTTTACATTTTTACCTAAGGTATCTAAGTATATTACCATTGAATGATATCTCAGAAAGAGGGTCACCAAAGATAACATATTCAAATTTTATATATTATTATCTATTTTTATTTTTTGACTTTAAATATTTTTATGATTGTGTCATTTTAAAAAAAATTAAATATTTACACATCCTTTTGGAATATATATGTCACTTTTGAATGTAAAATATAAATAGCTCATCTAGTGTAGGTACTGAAAAAAATATTTTTTATAACCTCTTAGTAGTATGTATAACATGATCATATTTAATTTCAATAGGGACAAGTAAAACAATTTTGGCCATAATGTTATCATGGTGATTATTTATTTAAAAAATAATAACCATTAAGACATTAATACTAGAAATAAAACTATGTGTTACATAATATTATAACATTCATTTCTCTTATCAATAGAGAAAAACTAGCCCCTCCTCTTCCCTTTTATATCTAGTTTGAAAATTCCTATAGTTGATCCAAGGCTTGGAACATATTGTGAAAGTTTTTTATCTAAGGTAGATGCCTTAACATTATTTTCTAAATAAGAAAATGATGGGAGTGATATGTAAGAAGTGACCAACAACATGTCATCTCAATAGTGTCATGGCATTACCAACAAAGGATTACAATTTTTGTAAACAATCTTCAAGCTACTTTCATTGTGTGGATGTGGATGGGCCTACATCTAGTAAGGATATCTAGTACTTAGAATGAAATGGAATCTAGGTGGTAGGGGATATTAAAGAGAATAATCTACCTCTTTGAATAGGGGGTACTAAAAAGAGATTTTTAGAGGTAGTTTCCATGATATTAAGCAAATTTTCTCTAAAGCCACTGATCCCTACTAATTCAACTCTCACTATGATATTTGGTAAAGAAATAATTCAATAATTTCTTGAAGGGGTGGAATGGTTCTCCTCCATGTTTCTAATTTGAATATATTTTGTTCTTTATCTTAAGCTCTTGGACCTCCATGCTTGGATTTTTGAATAGTGGCTACCATTTATGAGAGGTATGGTAGAAAATTACCCAAATGCTAAAATATTACTCATTATGGCTTTTTCGTGCATTGATCATTTAGAATAAATATAATATAGGAGTTAGATTTTTGAAAAGAATATATTACTAATGAAACCTTAGTTCCCTAACTTCAACCCACCCATTGAACCATTTAATATCATACCCATTTGGGTCCATCTTCCTCATTGTTAAGGTGTGGAGCCTAAAAGCTTCACATATGAGTGCATTACCAAAGTTTCAGGTTTACACAGTCACCGGCATTGGTCAGGAGTGACCGACGCCGGTCCAGAGAAGTTGAAGAGACGCCGGCATCGATAGATTATCGACCGACGTCGGTCACAGGCAAGCAGGCAGGAATCGGCGTCGATTACCTGTGCGTCCAGAATGCTATTTCTGAGGACAAAAGTGAGTGTTTGCATGATGAGTTTAAGTCTTAGTCTTAAGTTCACGTTTCTATTATTAGTAAGATTGTTTTTTAGAGCCCTTGTTCAAGAGGCTTAACTGTTGGTTGTAAGTACATGCTCAAGTTTCCTAATTCTATATGTAGAATTAGATCTTCTTAGCTTAGTGTGATTATTGTAGTAGTTCATTGTATGTGAATGTTGAAGAATAAGTATAGTGTTGCATCAATCTAGGTTGTTGGAGTTGATTGTACTTGAGAGAGAGAGCTCTTAAGGGATAGAGATCTAGAGAGAGATCTTGTGCATCTGAGAGAGGTGTGGAAGAAAGAAGTTTCTTCAATTGTATTCCTTTTGTAAAGAGTTTAATACAAGTTTTCAGGGTGGTTTCTTGTATCTCTTGTTCTTTGCTATTATCTGATTCTAGTTACTTATCTATCTGATTTAATTCTGCAGTTTATTGCTTTCATAAGTGTAATCATATTGTTGGTTGATCCCCAACAAGTGGTATCAGAGCCTTGGTTGTAGGTTTAGAGTTTGATATCCAATAATCGGTATCAAAGCTCAGGTTCACTAACAGGCGGTTCAGATCTGTGTAGTGTGTATTGATTACAGGTTGCTCACAGGAGTTTCTACAAGGATTTTTGTTTGAGTGGGAGAAGCAATGGCAGATGAAAGTAAACTGAGAATGGAGAAGTTCAATGGCAAAAGCTATCAACATTGGAGAATGCAGATAGAGGACTATCTGCATCAGAAGGATCTATACTTACCATTAGGTGGGATTGCAAAGAAGCCCACAGACATGGAGGATGAAGAATGGGATGTTCTTGACAAAAAGGCTCTGGGGTCTATAAGACTGAGTCTAACATCTACTGTGATATCTAATTTATCATAGGCAAAAACAATGATAGAGTTGATGACTACTCTAGCAAATTTGTATGAAAAACTCTCAGCTTCCAATAAGGTATATCTTATGAAGCAACTATTTAATTTGCATATGCAGGAAGGTGGATCTGTATCTAATCACCTGAATGATTTCCATGGTATTGTAAATCAATTAAGTTCAGTCAAAATTGTATTTGATGATGAAATAAAAGCTCTTTTAATATTATGTTCTTTGCCTGAAAGCTGGCATAGCTTAGTAATGGCAGTCAGCAATACTGCATCTGCATCAAATATTTTTAAAGTAAAGGATGTTGTTAGTGTTATCTTGAATGAGGAAATTCATAGAAAAAGCACAGAAGAGACATCTGGGAATGCTTTAAGTTTTGAGAGCAGGGGACGGGAAAAAGAGAAGAGCAAGAAAGGGAGATCAAGATCTAAGTCTAAGGGGAAAGGCAGATCCAAATCCAGAAATGGCAAAAGGCCACAATGCTGGAATTATGGAAAGATGGGGCACATAAGTAGAGATTTCTGGTCAAAGCCTAAGGAGGACAATCAACACGAAGAAAAAGAAGAAGCAAAGGTTGCAGGTATTGCACAAGATGCTTTAATATTCTCTTTGCATAATAATATAGAATCTTGGGTGTTAGATTCTGGTGCATCTTTTCATGCTACCCCTAATAGGGAATATTTCTGTGGCTATATCCATGGAGATTTTGGAATAGTATATCTAAGGGATGATGAACCCTGTAAAATTATTGGCAAAGGTAAAGTGCAGTTGAAAATACAGAATGGCAACACATGGGTGTTGAGAGAAGTTATGCATGTTCCTAGCTTGAAGAGAAATTTGATTTCTGCAGGAAAGTTAGGGGATGAGGGTTGTACAGTAACTCTCACAGCATAATCTTGGAAGGTGAACAAGGGTGCACTTGTTATGGCCATAGGTAAGAGAGTAGGTACTCTCTATTTGTGTAATTATGTTACTAACAATTCTCCATCTGTATTATCTACTTCAGATGTGGATGCAAAATTGTGGCACTCAAGGCTTGGCCACATGAGTGAGAAGGGGATGTCAATTCTTAAGTCTAAAGGTAAGCTTTCAGATTTGAAAAGCATGGATCTAGAATTTTGTGAGCACTGTGTATTTGGAAAATAGAAAAGGGTTAGTTTTCTCAAGACTGGGTCTACAAAGAAGAAGCATAAGTTGCAGCTTGTTCACACAGACGTGTGGGGACCGGCTCAGGTAGCTTCTATTGGAGGATCACAGTACTATGTTTCGTTCATAGATGATGTTACAAGAAAGGTATGGATCTATTGTATTAAGAATAAATTTGATGTATTTGAGACTTTTAAGATTTGGAAAGCCATGGTTGAGAATGAAACAGGCAAAAGATTAAAGTGCCTAAGATCTGACGATGGTGGAGAGTTCTGCAGTTATAAGTTCAACTGGTATTGTTACATGCATAGAATTCATAGGCAAAGGACAGTTCCAAGGACACCTCAGTAGAATGGTATTGTTGAAAGGATGAATAGAACAATCATGGAGTGTGTAAGATGTATGAGATTGCATGCTGGTTTGTCTTTAGAGTTTTGGGTAGAAGTTGTTGACACTGTAGTGTACCTAATTAATAGAGGACCCTCTACAGCTCTGGATGGTGGAATTTCAGAAGAGGCTTGGATAGGTAAAAAGGTAGATCTCTCTTTTCTCAAAGTTTTCAGTTGTGAAGCCTTTGTGCACGTAGATAAGGAAAATAGAAAGAAGCTCGATGCTAAGTCTATGAGGTGCACATTTATTGGCTATGGCTCAGATGATTTTGGTTTCAGATTTTGGAATCTAGGAACTAACAAGATAATTACGAGCTGTGACATTGTTTTCAATGAAAAAGTGATGTATAGTGATCAGCTGAAGAAGCTGAATCAATCTGGGTAGAGCAATAGTGAATTGGATGAGGTGACGGTCCAAAATGAGCTCGCGGGAAAAAGAAATAATCACTTGCAGGAAAACACAAAGACCGACATCGACAGGATAGGAACCAGCGTTGGCAGAATAGAAATCAATGTCGATCATACAGAGACCGATGTCGGTAGGATAGGCACCGGCATCAGTCAAGCAGAACTAGCGTCGGCCAGTAACAGGTTTGGAGGTGACTGAGGTCGGTCACTGTCAGATAATTTGGGTGGACAGTGTTTTGTGAACGAGTCTCAGACACCCATCAGGAGGTCAAAAAGGGTAAGTAAGCCTCCAATTAGATATTCTCCTTCATTATACTATTTATTGATAACTGATGGTGTAAAACCAGAGAGTTTTGAAGAAGCAATACAGGTGGAGTTCAAGAGTCAGTGGGAGCATGCATTGTTGAGGAGATGGAGTCCTTAAGAGAGAACCAAACATGGAATTTGGTTGAATTGCCAGCTGGTAAGAGGACACTGAAGAACAGATGGACCTATAGGTTGAAGGAAGGTGAGAATGGATAGATGAGATATAAGGCCAGATTGGTAGTGAAAGGATTTGCACAAAAGCCATGTATTGATTTTGGTGAGATTTTTTCTCCTGTTGTTAAAATGACTTCTATACGGATTGTACTATCTTTGGTTGCTATTGAGAATTTGCATCTTGAGCAGCTAGATGTTAAGACAGCATTTCTTCATGGAGATTTGGATGAGGAAATTTATATGGAATAGCCAAAAGGATTTGAGGTCAAAGGTAAGGAGAAGTTAGTGTGCAGATTGAAGAAAAGCTTTTATGGCCTCAAGCAAGCTCCTAGACAGTGGTATTTGAAATTTAACAGGTTTATGACTGAGCATGGCTACAGTAGGTGTCAATCTGACCATTGTGTGTATTTTAAGAGATTGGATAATGGTAGATATATTATTCTATTGTTGTATGTAGATGATATGCTAGTTGCAGGATCACACATGTAGGATATCTCTGAGCTTAAGGTGAAATTAGCTCAAATGTTTGCTATGAAGGATTTGGGAGCAGCAAAGAAAATCCTTGGCATGAGCATTAAGAGAGACAGGAAAAATCACAAGTCGATATTGTCTCAAGAAGATTATGTGGACAAGGTGTTGAAACGGTTCAATATGCAGGATGCTAAACCGGTAAGCACACCTTTGGCTGGACATTTTAAGTTGAGTAAAGAACAATGTCCTAATTCACATGATGAGGTAGAGTACATGAGTAAGGTTCCATATTCTTTTACAGAAGGGAGTTTGATGTATGCAATGGTGTGTACTAGACCGGATATTGCCCAAGCAGTGGGAGTTGTAAGTAAGTATATGGCCAATCCAAGTAAGGAACATTAGAAAGTAGTTCAGTGGATCCTTAGATATCTGAGAGGAACTAGTAGTAGGCACTTGTGCTATGGAGGTTCAGATACTTCTCTACATGGTTATGTAGATTCAAATATGACAGGTGATTTGGATGGCAGGAGGAGCACTACAGGTTATGTTTTCACTGTAGGTGGAATGGCAGTTAGCTGGATATCTAAGTTTCAGAAGGTTGTTGCCTTGTCAACTACAGAAGCAAAGTATATTACAGCGACTGAAGCTAGCAAAGAGATGATATGAATGACATGATTCATGGAAGAGCTTGGAAGGGAGCATGGGAGTTGCAGATTGTATAGTGACAGTCAGAGTGCAATCCATTTGGCTAAGAATTTAGATTTTCATTCAAGAACCAAGCACATATAGCTAAGGTACCATTTCATACGGTAGGTATTGGAAGATGGTGATTTGAAGCTAGAGAAGATCCATACAGATAGAAATTCTGCTGATATGTTAACCAAGCCAGTTACAAAGGAGAAGTTGAATCTTCATTCCACTTCTGTTGGTCTTCATGATTGAGTTGAAGATGAAGGAGCTAGAAGATGTTGCTGTACAGGTACTGGTGCAGCTGTTTATCTCCAAGTGGGAGATTGTTAAGGTGTGGAGCCTAAAAGCTTCACATATGAGCGCATTACCAAAGTTGCAGATTTAGACAGTCATCGGCGTCGGTCAGGAGCGACTGATGTCGGTCCGGTGCAGTTGAAGAGATGTCGGCGTCAGCAGATTATCAGCCGACGTCGGTCACAGGCAAGCAGGCAGGAATCAGAGTCGGTTACCTATGCGTCCAGAATGTTATTTCTGATGACAGAAGCGAGTGTTTGCATGATGAGTTTAAGTTTTAGTCTTAAGTTCACGTTTCTATTATTATTAAAATTGTTTTTTAGAGCCCTTGTTCAAGAGGCTTAACTGTTGGTTGTAAGTACATGCTCAAGTTTCCTAATTCTATATGTAGAATTAGATCTTCTTAGCTTAGTGTGATTATTGTATTAGTTCATTGTATGTGAATGTTGAAGAAAAAGTACAGTGTTGCATCAATTCAGGTTGTTGGAGTTGATTGTACTTGAGAGAGAGAGAGAGCTCTTAAGGGATAGAGATCTAGAGAGAGATCTTGTGCATCTGAGAGAGGTGTGGAAGAAATAATTTTCTTCAATTGTATTCCTTTTGTAAAGAGTTTAATACAAGTTTTCAGGGTGGTTTCTTGTATCTCTTGTTCTTTGCTATTATCTAATTCTAGTTAATTATCTATCTAATTTAATTCCATGGTTTATTTCTTTCATAAGTGTAATCATATTGTTGGTTGATCCCCAACACTCATCTCCTGATTTGGTTTTCATCAAACATGTCTTAAAGGTATAGGAAATACTATAAGTGAATTTCAAAGTGCTGACCCTACCTTTTATTAGTTTTTTCATTATACCTATCCTATAATCTTAATAAATAATGACTCCTCCAAATAACTATCTAAAAAATGAGCTAAAAGTTATTGACCATTTTTGGACCCAAGCCCTCAACTATGAGGGCATACCTTTATTTTACTATATGTATTATGATATGATCCATTTAAACAAATATTTGAGTAGATTAAAAAGTAAGAAGGATGCCACTTGGTGGAAAGATTCCCTTTTGAGTCATCTATTTATAGGAAATGAAGCATCTAATTAGGATGGATCAGAACCAAAAAAGTTTGAAGTTTGAGTGGTATAAGAGGTCATTTCCCCAATCTACCATTCCAAAGTTACATTCTCTCCCTCTAAATATTACTTCAAAATTAATATTCCTTTCCCATTTGATTTTGAATTATATGGCTAGAAGGGTTGGACTATGGTGCATAGGAAGAAGAGTGCAAGAACCAACAAATATCATAATGAGCCAATGTTGGATCCTATTAGGATATCGATGGGTTTAAAAAGGATTTTAGAGTAATAGTTTGTTGGGCCCTATTGAGTTTTATTGTCCCTTTGTGTTTTACATAGATTAATATTTGTTATTTAGTCATTCTTATTTATTGTATTTCAATTGATTCATTGCTATGTTTCATATGTTATTTCATTGTACTATCTTTCATGATCTACTTTTTATGATTCAAGTTGGTGGGACCTTGTCAAAACCACTTGTGGTTCCTTTGTTAGATTTTTTAACTTTCAATTTCAGTTTCATGTTTGTTACTGGGAGAGGTTTCCCTCAAGATCCTTCATTTTAATAATTTTTATTCTCCATTATATTAGGTTGTGGGACTAATCAACACCCTCACTTATGATTCATATCTCTAGCTCAGAAGCGTTGACTAATAATTAAAAAAATGTTAATTTATCTTCTTAAATCTAATAACACATGAATTGAGTTATGACAATTTGATAATGATTGTAAAATTTTATGGATTATATATTTAAAGCACAATTGGCATCTAAAACTATAATAAAAGCCTTAAAATACACTATATTTTTATTAAATTGAAATATCAAGAAATATGTTAATGGTATACCTTCAACCTTGTGTATCTCTAAATATATTGACCCTAAAACCTAAAACATAGATGGAACTATTAAAGTACATTTTCCATATCTTTTTCATATTAGTACACACATAAAACATATCTTGTAAAGTGTCATTCATAAATATTTTTTGTAACAAAGGAGCCATAGTTATTTGACTTGGAATAACTTTCCATTTTATTATTTTTATTGTATCAACTTAAAATCAAACTCCATGAGTAACAAGAACACCTAGCTATGAATTAATAAGGTATGGACTATATATAATGTGCCTCAAAGGATCAATCATTGTAATAACTGGAGTCTCAATATTAGTCATGTAATATTTAAATTATTGTGTACGGAACATGCTAACTAACCATAACTTTTCCATTTAGTTTTATTTATTTTCATAATTGACCATTGTGATGAAAAAAATCCAAATCATTCTTACTAGAGTATATGGTATTTTGAAGAAAACCATATAGTCATGACACCACTTATCCATTTATCAATCTCTATTCTTTGTCATTGTATGGTGCTAAAAAAAATCCAAATCATTCTTACTAGATTATATGCATAACAATGGTCTAAAATGGATAAGTGGTGTCATGACTATTTAGTTTTCTTCAAAATAATGTTGACATTAAATTTATGTAATATTTCTAATAATGGTTAGTTTTCTCACCTAATTATGATATAAATTACCAAATGGAAAAAAAGCTTTTTAAAATTCTTAGTATTCAATCCCATATGTAGAGGCATGTCAAAAATAGCTTTTAATTTATTAAAATCCACCTTGATACTACATTGTGTGGTTACCTAATATATTCAAATATGATGCACCAAAGATAGAATTCTAAGGATTTAACCAAAAATAATTAGTTTCAAAATTGTTCAAATATTCTTTATAATTATTTAGCATAATTGTTGTGGTTATTTGATTTTATAAAACTATAATAAATATAATCCCTAATTATGCCATGCATGTGATAATGAAATATGTTATTCATATCCCTTTAATAAGTATAACTATTATCTATGAGTTTGAAAGGATTGGAAACATAAAAAAAGCTTCCCCATGGGATAATAAAAGTAGTCTTATCTTGATTGGCACATTTTATCTTAATTTAGTTGTAGGTGAGGAATTTATATACAATGGAGATCGTCTCATACCGAGTGGTAGAATAAAAAATCATATCAATATTGGCTTGTGGAAAGCCATCTTTGGGAAAAACATTATTCATATATATAAATTCATTACATATGAATATTCAAATATTAAGTATTTCAAATATAATAACTTTTCACATCCAGGGTGAATACTTAATCTTCTAGATAAAGCACATGTAGCCATTGTATCTCATATTTGTCCAATAAATAAAATTTAGGATATATCTTTAGAAACTTTTTCAATATTTATTTAAATAATACATTGACTACTAGAATATTAACCATGATGAATGGATCAATACCAAATATGTTAAAATATCCCCAAGTAAATAATTTAGTACAATCTATCAAAATAAATCTGTGGTATTGATCTTATTGTGGTGTAAATTATGATTTAAGTAATAAAATATTAGAATCTTCTTTAATACCATAGCTTACATTTTTTGTTTCTTACATAATAATTGGTACTCAATGTAAGGAGAGGTTGTAAAATAATATCATTCATCTAGTGGTACATCATCATTGATATGAAAAGGTTCACATTTTTCAAAATTATCTTCATGAATAATCTTATGAGATTATTTTTCTTTATGATCTGAAAGGATAGTAAATCAAACTAAGATCCCACATATTTTTAAAGAGCTTCACCATTATTAATATTATTAACTCTAAGTATCTCATATCATCCATCTTTCATCAATTAGTATTGAATTTAAAACTTATAAAAATTTAACATGACAAAAATTATTTTTATTTGGTTTATATACATGGAAAAGTGAGTACTTCATGTTTGTATACACCTTATTTTTTCAGTTACAAATGATTTACTTTACAAGACTCATGCATCCTAAGATATTATTTTGGTTTACATATAAATATGTTGTTGCACTATAAGTGCATGATTTATGGAACTATGAGATGATAAAATTACCATTATGATGTTTTTTTATTCTCATATGTGAATTGATCACTAAAAGAAAAAAATAAAATGTGGGTATGATATGATAAATTTGAGCAATATATTTCCATACACAAATTATACACTAAAATCAACTCAATTACCAATCTAATTCAAAATTGAAAACCATTAGATTAAAATACAATAAAATGAACATTTAAAATAACATTCTAATCTAAAGCCAAATGTTTCCAATTAAGATTCAAAAACAAACTAAAAATTATAGATGTTGGATTGCTATTATAGACTCTGATTTTATGATAACATGATATGGGCTTGAGAAATTTAGTAATAAGCCATGGATTATTGAAATATTAAGGACTTGATTATATTATTAGATGAATTAATGGATTTTGGATTAATATATTTCATTCACATTCAACTCTTTTTTTGGAATGGAGGGAAGCATGTATTTAAATAGGCAATGGAGGAAGATTTTCCAATAAATTATGAATTCATTGGAAGCCTCAGGAGAATAAAATTGTAAAGAGGAAGGAGAGAATTATAAGGAATTGATAATTATTTATAATTATCTAGAGAGAGAACTCTCTAGAGAAGGAGAAGGGTGTAGACTAGGTATTAGGCATGTAAAAAAGTCTAAAGAATAGGTGTGTAGGTATATTTTAAATAATTGTGTCAAAATTATAAAAATATCCTAAGAGGGAATTAATTATAATATGATTAAGATAATTTAAAATTCTACAAAATTTCAACATATCCCAAGTAAGGATGTATACTAGGAGAGCATCAACCTAAAATAATATAATGAATTAATAATAATAACAAAAAGTATGGATCAAAGTTGAACTCAAGTGATATGATGAAGGAGATGAGAGATAACCATTATGATCAAGTGATCAAAAGATGAAGGGGATGAATTGAGCTATAATGCACCAAATCAATGAGCTATAATGTGATTGATAATGATGATTCCCTTAGCAAGGACATGTGAAAGGGAGTGAGATACCATTATAAATTTAAAATCCTAGTCATTCCCCAATCAAGGTATAAAACTATAAATTTTGAATGGTGAATTAATAAATTAGTGGTAATGGATTATTGATGGAGAAAATATGAAAGTTGTGACTTTTTAGGTGTAATTGACAAGTGCAGGTGATTGATAAAAGGATTAAGGAGAAGATTACGAGGATGGTGACTGATAAATATACTAGTTAATTAATTATTGATATTATATCTCAAGGATTTGATAGATGCAATAATTAAAGATGATGAGAGACTATAGAGATGTGATGAAAAATATTGGGGAAAGAGGAGAGAGTTGTTCAGCTGACCTCAGGGATACCATGTGACTAAGCCTTGCCTTCATAGTCTAAAAAGACCTCAAGCCAATGTATCTCTAACTAGATGATAAATGAAAAAATATACTAAATAAGGATGTCAATAAGTGTTAGACGTGTCATTTTTTACATAGAGGATGCGAATCATATGTTAGACATCAAGATAGAGGACTAGGATAAATGATAGGAGATGAGATGTTAGATGTTATTGATTAGAGGGATGATAGATGCGTAACTAGAGGATATAGATGAGATGATAAATTGCTTGGAGTAATGATTGGATATTAGATGAGTGGACTGTGATGGTTAGTTTGATGATGGGATTAATATGATTAGACATTTAGACATGTGAGAGAGGATAAGATAAATTATTTAATTATAGTCTATTGTCACTCCATCATTATTGTAATAAGTCTCATCATGGTCTAAGCAATATAATGTAAATATAGCACTAGGTGGTGTGTCTCATGATATAAGTATGATCAAGAGGAAATTATGCTAAAGTGCATGATTATAAAAGGATAAAATGATGAACTCTACATAGGGCACCCAAAAATATTATTATAGATTTTTGGCTCCATCATATCATCCTCATTCATTCCACCCTTGATGAAAGAGATGTGATGCAAGACTAATAAAGGAGTGATAAAAGAAGATATACATAGACAAGAACTAAAAAATATGTAGATATATACATGATAAAAGACACATAGACAAGTCAAAAAACATATAGCATACAAGTCACACACACAAGTATCTACATGTAGTGTCGTTATGTCTTGTCTAATTTTACTGATGAGAGTTAATGGGATGAGTGATCAGGTGATGAGTTAGACCATGTTATGTGAATTTTTATTAAGGATAGGAACTTGGACAAGGTATGGACTTGGAGTATACTAGGGACTTTGATTAGGATAAATATGTGAAAGACATAAGACAAGATGACTAGGATTTTGAGACAAGGTAATAAGATAAAATGATAAGACCATTAGGATATAAGACAAGTTAGAATGATAATGAGATGGAAAAATTAACACATAGGATAAGATGAGTGGGATACTCAAGACATAAGACAAGACAACTTAGAGGTTTTATGGATTTTATGGATTTTATAATTTTTAGGGTTTTTGGGTATTTGAATTTTTAGGTCTTTTGATAATATATATGTACACTATACAAATGGGGTTACTAGTAAAGTTAATATTGAGCCTATAAACCAAGATAACAATAAATGAAATAATGGATGGAAGGATAAAATTATGAGGGTGATATTGAAAGAGGGATGAGAACCAAGGAAGAATGCACTACGGATTGCTAATGATCACATCATGAAGCAACTGGAAATCTAGTTGTCTAAGTGTCTATTAAATGATATGCCAAGATGATTCTAGAAAATTTACTAAAACATATTCTAATCCCTTAGGAAGGTCAAGACTAGAAGACATTGTGTACACAATATGATGCAATATATGATGTCATATGATGGGTAGAAATAATGGATAGAGGGATGATATGGAGGGATATTAGTTGGATGAAATGGATTTACCCCCAAGTGTTGAGGTGTAATGTGGACAATATAATATTATACCATGATACTCAAAATTTGTTTCCATCATGGTACTTTCCCATGGCATCAAAAGACTTGTTTTCATCATTAGATGAATGAATTTTTTATATATACTTTTGACATCTCAATTTATTAGATATGGGTGTGTGTTGCAAGAATGTTGACACTTTATTCTTCTTCATCCAACACCTATTCTAGAGATATGTGATACCAAGATCCTATTTTAAATGTTGGATGCCCTAGTGACATTTGTTGACTCTTTATTGAAACCCCTCCAAACATCTAGACTGGGTGTCTTCGTCACTCCTATAAAATACAATGTTGCCCAAGTTTGTGAGGTGTAGAATGGATGGATTTAGAGTTTGCATTTGATAGTGAAATATATTACTTGATTGGATGATAAAATAATGACATGATGGATTTATTTAGAAGTGGGCCTAGAAATCTCACACATCATTAGACATGTTGGATGTTTTGTATTTAATTGGCTCCATATGACAAAATACTTTAATAGATAAAAAAACACTTTACCTTTGTGGATAATCTTTGATTTGATTATCGAAAGGATTATTAGCCATATTTATGTTGATTTTGACATTATTTTTACTTTTGGACTTGATTATGTTTTAATTTCATCTTATTCTTGACTTTGGGCTTCACTAAAGTAGGTTGATATTTGACTTGATAGATGATGGTTATTTTTCCTTTGATGTTCCCCTAGTTCCTCAAGTAGGATTTCATTGATGGAAGATACTTTTTAATTACGTTTATGGTTTGAATTTTCTTGATTTTGCCTTATTATATTAAAGGTGATTTGATCAACAAGTATTAATTTTTAAATATGATCTTGAACATTTTTATATGTGGCACATACAATGTTACTCGAAGAAGGGTCTAATGATGTATGTTCATGTCCATCCCTATAGAGGGAGGTGATTAAATGTTCATTCATGGGAAGAAAAGGACCTATGATGGATGAATGTGGGGGAGATGGTAGGATGAGATCAATGAGTGGTGATGGGGTAGCATGATACTCATAAGGGTTCCTAGGAGACTTAGTTTCAATATTGGAGAAAATATCGTCAAGATCAACAAAAGGATTGTGAAGACTATATGTAAGACATGTATCTAAGGTAGGCTTAGATTCATCGACTGATAAAGCTTATAAGAACTCTATCATGACTTCACCATCCTATTTGGGATCAAAATATATACCTTTTGGTTGGTTGACATTAAAATTTGATGTATATACAAATAGGTAGGCATCAAGGGTTGTAATATCTATGAGGTGGGATGTTTCTGATGAGGAATTTGATTCGTATGTTGGTGTTGAACATGATTTTAATGTAGATAAGACTGGTGTTGACTCTAATATTGACTTTTATGTACATAATGTGATGCTTCTATTAGAATATTCATCCTTTGCAAGTGGCCTTTAAAAATTGGGTGATAATGTATTTGACAAAGATAGGTCTATGGAAGGAATTATGAGAGAGGGGAGCACTCATTTTATGGGAAATGGACTCATCATTAGTGGAGGATTTTTAAAATATAGGTGGACCATTAGAAATGGACTTGGTATCTTGACCTTAGCTTAGAAAGGGAAGGGCTTGATCATGATCAGGAATAGAATCTTGGCATATCTATTCTCATTAACCCTTCAATGTAGACTCATTTAATTAAGTCTCTATTTTGATGTCACCACCATCGATGACGTCTTGGATATAGTTTTCAAAAATTTGACATTGATTAATGGTATTCCTTAAGGATTATTGATATATATATAGTAGTGGTTACTTTTATACCAATATGCCTTAAGCTTGGTAGGATAAACATGTCATATGGGTAGATAGACCATCGTTACTATGGAAATAAGTTTGTGGAAGAGGGATTATAAGGATAGATAAAGAGGAGTATAGAGACTTTCTTCACTTTTTAACTTAGGTGATGGAAAAGAAGACATTGGATTAGATGGTTGTTGACATGATTTCGTGGGTAAATTAGTATTAGAAGGTGTTGCCAATGTAGGATTCCCTTTACTAGTGGAGGCATGGGTATATGATTGGATACGACCAGTGGATGAATGCTTTTAATGAGACTAGATGGTATGGAGGATATGATTATATAAATGTGGATGGGTGTGGACTAGGGGTAATCTTAGTTTTATGGGTCAAATTTTGTAGTATGTGGAGTGCTTATCTGAAGGAGGTGAGAAAGGAGTACATCTGTATTGGCCATGAGGCACTTCTCAATTAGGGTATTGACCAAATTTTTTATATGCCATCGATCAAGATGGGATAAAGTATGAATGATGTGGTTTTCTTTCCCCAATTGAATGGAAAGATTGAGGGATGAAAATGGGTTGTGTGGAAGAACAATTGGACAAAGGTTTTATTTAATTTCATGTCAAGCTTGAATAAATGATATGAGATGTTGGATGGGGTAAGCTAAAATTAAGTAAACAAATTTAGGATGTGAGCTAGACTTTGATGATTTAGACATGATTTGATTGAGCAAACTACTATAATCTCTAGGACTCAATTGGGGTGAGGCTGGCCTAAGGGACTAATTTTGACTAAGGTTGATTTAATTTTTTACTAAATCAAGACCAAAATGATTGCCTTAAATAGGATGAGATTATTTGATTAATAGGTTGATAGGATTGTGGTCATGACTCAAACTTGATTAGACACAAGCAAACTTAGTATTGAGACCCTGATGTGGAAAGCATTATTTGCCAACATGGATGTGGATAAACATATGACTATAAACTTAATTAGGTGACTAGTATAGTTAAGGGGATGACAAGTTGGGGGCAAATTGGACTATGACTAGGCTCAGTTATAAGGGATAAAGTGGTCAACAAGGTGATTAGGCTAGATAAGGTTAAGAAAAGTGACGATGTGTTGACTATGATGAGGTGGGTTTTATGATGGGGAATACAGTTTGGACTAAGACTCTAAGCATGAGTTAATCAATGTAATGTGAGGATATGATGATAAAATAGACTAGGATGTAACCTAGATTGGCTATGGATAAGGTGTATTTTAGTCTCAAGTGATAAAGATGACACTAGGGAAAATTAACACTAAGGCTAAGTGAGCAGTGTGAGATTAGACTATGATAAGATGTGATGGAGGGGTGCCAAGATTGGATTAACGTATGTGACTAGTGTTATATGGATGAGTCTAGACTAGTATATGAATAAGATGAAAAGGGTGATGAGAGATACGATAATTACAAGATGAGATAACCTTAAAAGGATATGCATTAAGGTACATAGAAAATATACATAAGAGGATATTCTCAAGGATGTAAGATGGTATTGACAAGGATGTACATGATGATATGATGATGAGATAAGGATATACCTAATGATGATATGTGAAGGAGACCTACATAGGTGTATATAGTCTTGCATAAAAGGTTGATTCGACTCAAAAACAATACTATTCTATTATGACACACACAATATAAATAAAAACACAAACCTATCACTAGAAAACTAATTTGGGAGTGTAACTCGATGACTACACTATCTAATAGCTTCATGGGTGAGATTGTAGGCTAGTCACCCATTATGGAATCCCCCAAACACTATCAACCACATTTTCACATAACATTATCTATGGAATCCAATATTGACTTTGACAATAAGTCACTCATTATGATGGATGGTCTTAATCTAAGCTATAAAGAATTATTAGGGTCATCTATGATATACAGTAGGTACATAGGGACTAACTCTGTATAGGATGCCATCTCATGTTTGGGTCAAATAATTAACTCCTCACCTTCATGGGATCCTATATAAGGTCTCTTGTTTGGCCTAACAATAGTTATCCCTAATTTTTACACTTCACCGACACAACGAGTGTTGTTGAATTTGTGGTGATGAAATCTATTTCACCAACCCCTAAGACTAATGGTAAGTGCATGGAGATCAAATATGTGTCATAGCTCCCCCTAAAATATAAAAATATGAGGGTCTATTAGTGGTTTTTAATCCTCTGAGACTCACCTTAATGATGTAGGGAAGAGAACATACACCACTGTATCCCTTGGGTACAAATAGTAGACAAAAAATTGATTAACCAACTAATTAAGTGTAATATATACAAAATATATATAAGATGGTTTTAAAAATGCCAAAATCTTTGACAAGGATCTTGTAAAGCAAGTGATTAGTAATTTCAATTTGGCAATCTCGAAGGGAACTTGCAAGATGTTAGACAAAATGTGACCTACAAAGCAAATGCTTAGCAGTCTTAAGGAAGACAAAAATGCTACTGAATTTTCTCCTATTAAAATCCTAATCAAAATGTTAGTCTAATAAGCCTCAATAAAAGTACTGCAAAAAAATGTAGGTTTTACACTATAACAATTTAAATGAGGTGCCCAGATGCAGGGGGTCTAGGGTCAGCATCCCCCTTCAAGGTCAAAGTGAAACACCCCTTGCATGTTTAAGGATTAGCACCCATTATGGGGTTTAGGGGCACTAATTTGAGGCGTACGAGTTGCTTATAATGACTCAAAACTAAACAAAAATGAACTAAGATGAGCACTAAAAAAGACAATTTTTGAGGTAAATAAAGGTCAATTTTAAATTTAAAATTACTACTACAATAATTAAAATCATAGATACACAGTCACTATTAGTTAAAATTGCATTTATGAGAATCAAGATTGCTTATGGCAAGTCAAAATCACATAAAAAAACAAGCGATAATGCAAACTACAATCACGGTTACTGGGCGATTAGTTGGTTTAATAGCTTTTGTCTTTGATGGTCATGTGCCTGAATTTAGAAAGTGTTTTCCTCTATTTTTATGATTCTTTTCATTTCCGAAACTGGAATTTAAAACATTTTGATGTTATACTAAAAATAAACTATATAAACATGATGGAAAGGAAATTGTATATTATGAATAGTCAGTCATATCGAAATATGAAACAAAAGATAGACACAAGATGCAATAAAAGATTTAAACCTATTCTCTTAAGATTTTGAAACTGTAATCAACATGTACTTTTGATTACTGTAATTTGAAGGTGTTATATAAATAGATTACCATCAATAAACTAAAGCATTAGTCAGAGAATAGATTTTAGTTTGGATAGCAGGCATATGTTTTATTTTCCCAACGTCATGTTTGCCAAACTAAAAGCTGCGTATATGCCATCATGATGAAGGAGAAAAACAAGAAAACAAGAACTAAAACAAGATTGCTACTGCAATTCTTCAAAAAAAAAATTATTCATATTCTTTTTTCCTTGCTTACAATGATGTGCCCAAGGTGTCTTTATATAGAATTTTAAAGCACAGATAACTAAAAATAAACTAATTGTTTAACTACCTCTAACTTATTGAAAGAACTAACTGTTAACTGCTTAAACTAATTGATTCCTAACTGTCAGTTAACTAACTAAATGTTGACTCCTGCATGCATGAGAACTAAGGTGGAACTGGTAATTAAATTGTCGATGGAGAAATTATCCCATGTAAATCTTTAGTTTTCTAACACTCCCACTTAATTTCTCCAATAACAACTTCAGCATTTACAATGCCTAAATTTTGTCTTAAATAACCAAAGGTCTCCTTTGCTAATGCCTTTGTGAATATATCTGCCAATTGATCTTCAGATCTATAGAATTCTAGATGGATTTCTCCATTGTTTACTAACTCTCTGATAAAATGAAATCTTGTATCAATGTGCTTGCTCCTCTTGTGAAAAACATGATTTTTTGATAATGTGATTGCTGATTTGTTGTCACAAAAGATTGGTGTTGACTCCTTCTATGCTTGTAATAAATCTTTCAATATTCTTCTCATCCAAGTTACTTGACATGCTGCTGATGTGGCTACTACATACTCTTCTTCAGCTAATGAAATTGTCACTATAGGTTGATTTTTGGATGCCCATGTGACCACACCTGTGCCTAAGGGAAAGGCATGTCCAAAATTACTCTTCTTGTCATCAACGTTACC
Source organism: Torreya grandis (assembly GCA_037957365.1). Taxonomy (NCBI): domain Eukaryota; kingdom Viridiplantae; phylum Streptophyta; class Pinopsida; order Cupressales; family Taxaceae; genus Torreya; species Torreya grandis. Next base: position 520,769 of record JARHVA010005285.1, on the reverse strand, counting down.
TACAAAATTACTATTAGTAAAACCAATAAACTAAAATCATTAGTTGTGGAATATAAAATTCCATATTCTGTAGTTCCTCCCACATATCTCAATATCCTTTTTCCAACTTGCCAATGTGAGTCTTTTGGTGACTCCATGAATCTTGAGATTAAACTGACCCCAAACATGATATCTAGTCTAGTAGCTATAAGATACATCAAACTGTCAACTAGTCTTTTGAATGTTGTAGAATCAACATTAGATCATTTGTCTTCTTTGCTAGGTTTGGTCCCTATAGCAACTAGTGTAGGTGATGGTTTACAATTCAGCATCTTAAACCTCCTTAACACATCCTTTTCATATTTAGTTTGACAAATAAAAATTCTTTTCTCTGATTGTACAACTTCTATATCCAAAAAATACTTCATTAATCCCAAATATGTCATTTCAAATTCTTTCTTCATTGCTGATTTAAAAGTGTCTACAGACAAATTTCCAGTGAAAATCAAATCATCAACATATAAACACACAATCAAAATCTAACCTTCTTTGTTGATTTTTGTGTACAAAGTAGGCTCACTATTGCTTCTATTGAATCCATTGTTTATCATATATGAATCAATCCTGCTATACAATGCTCTCGGTGCTTTCTTGAGACCATAAAGGGCCTTCTTCAATCTGTAGACTTTTTCTTCATGTCCTTGTACTTCATAACCTGTGGGCCGTTTCACATACACTTCTTCATCTAGAAAACCATTCAAGAAAGCTGATTTTACATCCATTTGATATACATACAAATTATTTTGAGTAGCTATTGATAAAACCATTCTAACAGTATCCAATCTAGCAACTGGAGCAAATGTTTCATTATAGTCAATTTCATGTTCTTGTGCAAAACCATTTGCTACTAACCTTGCCTTGTGCTTTTCAACATTTCCATCTGCATCAAATTTGGTCTTATAAACTCATTTGACTCCAATACAATCCTTACCTTCAGGTAGATTAGTTAGATTCCATGTTTGATTTCTTTCAATGGCATTCATTTCTTCATCCATTGCTTTTATCCAATGTTCTTCATTAACTGCTTCTTCATAATACATGGGATCATGAGTGAAAAGAGCAAAATTTGAAACCAAAACTAATTTCTCTTCTTCTTGATTATAAATCTCATTCAAATTTCTCATTTTCTTACCTTTCAATCTTGATCTTAAAGTGGCAAGAGTTGGATCTGATTCATCACTTACTTGTGAATTTGGAGTAGGGTGACATGCATGACCAGATGATTCACCTTGTTCAAACCTCCTAGGTGTTCTTATTAGAGTGCTTGTTCCTACTTGTGGAGACGATTGACCTCATTGCAAATTTTGTTCTTCAGATTCTTCTTCATCATGTGGAATTGGTGCTCCAATTGTGATGGTGATACCATCCCATGCTTCTTCTTCCTTAAATTCAACATCTCTGTTAATAATCACTTGCTTTGAAATAGGGTTATACAACTTATAAGCCTTATATTCTTCACTATAGCCAATAAAAATGCATTTCTCACCTCTATCATCAAGTTTTCTTCTCAATTTAGATGGTATAAGAGAATATGCAATACAACCAAAAATTCTGAAATGATGTACACTATGTTTCTTACCACTCCACACTTCTTGTGGAATTCGATCTTTGACACTCTTTGTTGGGCTTCTATTCAAGATATATATTGCACATGCTACTGCTTCTACCCAATATTTATTTGACAAGTGTTAGGCCTTCAACATGCTTCTAGCCATCTCCATGATTGTTTTGTTCTTTCTTTCTACTACACCATTCTATTGTGGTGTGTACCTTGTAGTCAATTGCCTTTTGATGCCATAATACCTGAAAAAATCTTGAAATTCATTAGACATATATTTACCTCCTCTATCTGATTTAAGTACCTTGATATAACGGCCACTTCGCTTTTCAACCATTGCCTTGAATTCTTTAAACTTTCCAAAGGCTTCAGACTTATTTTTGAGGAAATATATCCACGTCTTTCTGCTAAAGTCATCAATGAAGGTTAGAAAATAAGTACTACCTCCAAGTGATGGAGTTTACATTGGTCCACATAAATCACTATGGACTAGCTCCAATATTACATTTGCTCTATATGATGCTCCTACTGTAAAGCTCTCTCTATGTTGTTTTGCTAGAATACAATAGTCACATGAACTTCCTAGCTTTTCTATTGGTGGTAATCCCTTCACCATATTTTTTTTCTGAAACAAATTCAAACCTCCAAAATGTAAATGTCCATACCTTAAGTGCCATAGCCATGATTGGTCTAGTTGCATGGAGTTGAAGTGGGCTTCCTCTTCTCCTTGGATGCACTGAATTCGAAGAGGGAACATCTGATTCTTGGTCATCTCCACTTTTCCTATCAACGTATCACTTGGAAACTTGTCCAGTATTGTGCAAACATTATCCATAAAAAATACTCTGTAACCTTTCTTTACTAACTGTCCAATACTCATAAGGTTATGCTTTAGTCTAGGTACAAAATAAACATTAGGTATAAACCTTCTTACACCATTCTTTGCCAAAACATTTATTACTCCTTTACCCATTACATCCACTTTGATATCATTTCCTAATTTAACTTCAGATCTTACAGAATCATCAAGACTAGCAAAAAATTCTTTATTCCCTGTCATATGATTACTACATCCAATATCTAAGAACCAAATATCTCTAGCCTTTTCTTGAGTAACATGACAAGTGAGAAATAAGCTTCTAGGATTAGAACTAGATTCACATAGATTATAACTAGATTCACCTATGTAATTAGCATTCTGCTTGTCCACATATCCTTGTTTCCTTCTGCAGTCACTTGCATAATGTCCATATTTTTTGTAATAATAACATTGAATATTAGATTTATCAAACCTCTATGAACTTTGCTGGAAGTGATTGTTGCCATGTCCTCTATTGCTATAGTTTTGATTACTATTTTCACCTTGATCAGGATTGTTCCTTCCATTTTTGCCTCTGCCTCTTCCTTTGAAGTTTGACCTTGCTCTTCCTCTTCCTCTACCAAATGATACCTATGACTTGAAAGCATTCTCAAGAGAAGTATTGTTTTTTCTATGCATTCTGGATTCATGTGTTAACAAAAAACCCATTAATTCATCTACAGATAACTATTCCAAATCCTTGGTTTCCTCAATAGCTACAACTATTGCATCAAATTTACTAGGTAAACTCCTGAGTATTTTTTATATGATCTTTTGATTCGTTATAGTTTCTCCATTAGATCTAATTTGATTCACTATATTCAACACTTGACCCATAAAAAGTCTATAGATTCTGATTCATTCATTTGCAAATTTTCATAACTTCTCCTAAGAGATTGCAATTTAATAAATTTTACCTTTGTATTACCTTTATAGGTAGTCTCCAAGATTTTTCATGCCTCTCTGGATCTCGTTGCCACTGCTACTCTGGAAAAAATAGATTCATCTAGTCCCTGTTGGATTATAAATAAATCTTTTGCATCTTTCTTCCTATTCTCCTTAAGCTCGTCCTTTTGTGCTCGAGTTAATCCCAGATGGGTTGCCTCATCTTGTGATTCTACAAAACCATTTTCTACCAGATCCCAAACTTCTTGTGAGCAAAACAATGTTTTCATCTTAATTGCCCAAAAATCGTAATTCTTACCAGTAAAAATTAGAATTTGAGGTTGAGAAATATTGTTGTTCGCTGCCACGTCAATTGCTGAAGCGACTAATTTTTCCTTCTTCCTTTTTTTTGACTTTAACCACTGATGCTTTTCCATGATCTAACTTTCCATCTACTAAATGTCAAACCCTCAATCCTTCTTTTTTTTTATTTTTTTTATTTATTTTTTTTTAATTTTTATTTTTAATAGACTGCGACCTTTGAAAAATAAAAAATAAATAAGGACTATGTGCAGCCTCCATGGATGCGCTTTGGCTGTGCTTTCCCTGAGCTTGCGATTTGACTTTCAAGTCTTCCACGTCACTCCATCGTGTGTTTCCAACAGTCGGCCTGCGATCTGTCACTGCCCCTCACGCCAAACAGCTAACGGCTCTCTTCAAGACTGCGCCCTATTCTCTTCACGGCTTCTCTCCTTTGGCAGTGTGCAGGGTCAAACACCTTGACCTATCAGACAGCTGCGCTTCTTTCCTGTTTGCTTGGCGATCGCTTCTCCCTTCACTGCTGAACGGCGACTGCTGCACTCTCCAAACTTGTCGCTCCTTTGGCTACGCTTCACAAGGATGACTCTGCTGCGTTTTCTTCTGCTGCTGCTTCTTACCCACACTCTGCCTAATCTTCAGGCTCTGATACTAGTTTGAAGGAGAAAAACAAGAACACAAAAACAAGAAAACAAGAACTGAAACAAGATTGCTACTGCAATTCTTCAAAAAGAATTTTTATTGATCTTCTTTTTTTCTTGCTTACAATGATGTGCCCAAGGTGTCTTTATATAGAATTTGAAAGCACAAATAACTAAAAATAAACTAATTGTTAAACTGCCTCTAACTGCTTGAAAGAACTCACTGTTAACTGCTTAAACTAACTGATTCCTAACTGTCAGTTAACTAACTGAATGTTAACTCCTGCATGCATGAGAACTGAGGTGGAACTGGTAGTTAAGTTGTGGATGGAGAAATTATCTACAGTAAATCTTTAGTTTTCTAACACATGATTTCCTTAACCCATCAGAAGACAGTCATCATTTGCACAACACAAATAGATTGTGATAGGCTATTATCAATTAACATTGTGTTTAAAATTTGTTTATACTTAGGTCAAAATTATCAATGAAACAACAATATTACTTAGAAACTGACAATACCGTATGGGAAAAAGCCCTTAATACTATATGAGACTAGACAGTGATAAAAAAGAATTACGACGATGATAATTATATGAGTAATCTAGGCTATATATATTTAGAACAATGATGATCAAAGTCTCACTCAAATGCAGGATTCAAACAATATTACTTTATTAAGTTTAGGATTGAGTATATGCTCGCCAACTATTTGGAAAAATGACGGAATAAGCCATCTTCATTACAGTTTACAAAAGACACGGGTCGCAAAAAACAAATATCTAACTCGATCAGTTTTTACCTTTGCCTGCATCCTACATAGACAGTTTGATACAATGCCTCAAAGAGGCAAGAAATAGGCATGTGGGCTATGATTCAAATGCAATTCGATGGGTGTAAAATACAAACCCTACCGCCTTCCCTAAATTAAATATATTTTTATGAGACACAGAAGCTATATTCCATCCTAGTAAAATGTGGAAGTCTCTGAAAGGCCGTAGAATTTTTAAATGTAGAATTTGTTAGATGTGGCAGCGGCAAAGGTCATAAACTATGAACTTAACAAAGGAGGTAAAAAAAAAATGAAAACATGATGACTAAACAGAATGCCCTTTGTCAAGCAAAGATAGGATCACAACTTCCAAAAGACTATTTGACTGATTCAGCTTTGATAGCGTATCTATAGGCTATGCCGAAATAAGAGCTTGGAAGTAACACCTATTAATTCTTAATTGAAAGCAAAAAAAATATAAATAAAAATCAGACATCGTGGATTAAAAGGACACCAATAATAATCTTGTGTGAAACCTGCATACAGACTCAGGTTATACAGGAACAAAACGTATTTCCAACTAACCCGACGTAAGCTAAAGACTAGTTATAATTAAATCAGCCCAGCATAGTTACTAATGTAATCATTACATTCATTTCGGGGCTAGTAGCGTGCCTATACACCCTTCAAAAGACACAGTGAAAAGCATTCAGCAAAATAAAAAACAAATCACATGTCAGAAATGTTTTATAGATGGATAGCTTTAAAGTTATTTTTATGTTGTGCATTGTAATTTTGAAATTTTGGACACCAATCTTCCTTCTTTAAACCTTCAAGCTTGTCTTAAAACACTTGCAACTTTAATAGGTCAGTATCAAAAAGGAAGGAGGCTCCCACTGTGGTCACTAGATGTGAGATGATAAATTTGAGAAACAGATTTTGATATGTAAATTATACTCTGAAATCAATTTAAATTACCAATCTATTTCAAAATTAGAAACCATTAGATCAAAATGCAATAACACGAATATTTAAAAGAACATTCTAATCTAAAGCCAAATGTTCCCGAAAAAAATTCAAAAAAAATTCAAGATTATTGATATTGTATTGATATAATAGATTCAGATGTTATGATATCATTATATTGGCTTGATAAATTGACTCATGGACAAAGGATTATTGAAATATTATGGACTTGAATAGATTATTGGATGGATTAATGGATTTTGGTTTAATAGAATTCATGCACACTCAACTCATTGTTTAGAATGGAGGAAGCACGGATTTAAATAAACAATGGAGGGACATTTTTCAATGAATTAAACATTCATTAAAATACTCTAGAGAAAAAAACTATATAAAAGATGAAGGTAATTCTAAATTATTTAAATTTTTTTAGAATTCTCTAGAGAGATAACTCTCTAGAAAAGAAGAAGGTTGGCGACTAAGTATTAGGCATGTAGGAGAGCTTAGGAGACAGGTGGATAGGTATATTTTTGTGAATTTTAAATTCACTAGTGAGTATGAAAGATATATAAGATAAATAAAATATTGGGATTAAAGTAAATCCACTTTTGAACTGGTGTAAAATCCAACCTGGTCACATTATGGGGCCCAGGTCTCCCTGAAAGACCAGTGAAAAAGAAGAGAAGAAAAGAAGCGAAGCAAAAAAAACCATTCCAGGGCACAAGGGGGCTTGGGTCCCCAAAGGAGCCTTCTGAATGTGTTCACCATTGTCAGAATACCGAAAGAACAAAAGACAAAAAGAGGCATACCCCAACCATCAAGAATTACAAGTCAAAGCTGACCAGAACTAGCACAAATAGATATAACAAACAATAAAGTCAAACTGAAATTGCACTACATAGAAGACCCAATGGGAAACAGTAATCAAATCCCGCCAATCTGGAGTATGGATCACGATAACAAGGCAGTGCTCTCGATTCAAGCAGGAGAAGAATTTTGAATCTGAAAACACAATTCCCTCTAAGAAAATTAACATCCAAAAGAAAATCTCAGGAGAGCACCCAAATTGACTGTTGTCAAGTCATCTAGGTCAGTAGCCAAAAAATAAAACTAATAATTCAAAACCAATGGACAGTCTACTAACATCATTCAGCACCTAGTAGGGATCCCAATAAAACACAGTAAATCGAGGAGAATCACAAACCTTGAGATCTTAACAAGATCCTCCTAGGTTCACAATGTAACCACCTCGACGGAAAAATTAACACAAAAACTAAGTCCTACCCTTACATATGCATATCATCCATCTAAGTGTAAAAATATTTATTTAGGAAAGCATCCAATGTTCTCAAGCTCTTGGAGGGGGTTCTTCCCTTCTTAATTTTTATTTTCCCCTAGATCAACTTTGCTCATCGTCATCTTTTTTCTACGATTATGGTATTTTTTGGTCGGTGTATCTATTTCCATTAACCATGGGGAGCGGGATCCTCTGAGAGAGTAGAAGGGCCTTTTTGATAACCCAGCTGAACGTCTAGCAAAGCTTTAAGTTTTTTAAAAGAATATAGCTTTTCCGTTGTCTCCAAGGAATCTTTTCTTTTGTTACCAGAGTTATGCCCACCTTCTAAAGAATCCTTATCAAGAGGACTAACAACAAGACCAAGTGGGATTAATACTTCATATTATTATTTCCGTTAAATCCTTCCTCACCAACACCTTCAACTCTTTTACTCTCCTCGCAATCTTCTTTGAGCCCTAACTATGTTTTAATCATCAAATTCTCCTTTCCTTGAATATTAGATAAATAAAATGTTAATAGGTGATGTAATAAATGAATTAATAATGGAATGGATGTTTGTGGGATATGAAAAAAGAAGAGGGAATTTACATAATTGATTAAGAGGAGATTAAATGAGTTATGTTAGAATAATAACAAAAAGCGTTAATTATTTAATTATTAGATAAAATTAGATAGAAATTAATATCAAAATTATCAAACCTAATAAAGTGAGAAAATTAGTTGCATATTGTGAGAATTTTGAACTTGTCAACCTAATAATTCATATTTATATAATGAATAGAGATTAATATTGAATATGATTATCATAACTTATAATAAACAAGCATAATAGAATTTACTATTTTTTCATAAATTCACAATGTTTCAATTTAATTTAGATTAACATGAATTTAGATAATAAATATTCAACAATGGTAATGTATTAAGGATTCAAGGTAATGAGACCATTATTAAATTTGAATCCTCTCATGAGATGTATCTTTTAAAATAATTTTGTAAGTTTCCACCATGCCTTGTTAAAATCATATATGCCACAAATGTGAAAATTGATGTCTAAAGAAAAGGATGTGCTTACTAGTCTAGGAGCATCATCACAATGACTGAAAAAATAAACTTACAAGCCTTTTCTAATTGGTTTTGTTTCTTTTCCTATTGTCACGAAGTAAAGACTTTTTCTTTATTTCTGTTGTTGTTTTTGTTTTGTTTTTGTTTTTCTTTTTTTTTTAAATATTGTTTTTTCTTATCATTGTATCATTTCATGTGTCAAAATTCAAAATTTTGTAATTAATGGAACATTATATTTTTGAATGTTTTCAATTAAAGTTACAAAAACATTGCACAAATAGTGTAGAGGAAATGTTTGTTTGAAAAACAAATGGTTTAGGGTGATTAAGGGACCAACGGTGCAAGTGGGACAATTTTACTAAAATTCTTAACATAGATGGGTATATCACAAAATGTTATATATTTTTAAAATAACTCATTACATAGAAAAATAATTTTATATAAAAAAAATATGTTTTATTAAATCTATTTGCCAATATTTGTTTCAACTAAGTGATCCCCCATTCAATCTGAAATTTGATACCGATTTTTAATTTATCTTTAAAAATTATATGATTTCAGAAGAAAAATTATATTATTTCAGAAGAAACAATATTCAATTGAAAATTGTCATAAATTATTTAATGTCCATGTATTTATTCTTCCATGGTCAATCACCAGCTTGACAAAGCATAGGTGATGGTTCATGAGCTGAAATAAACTTTACGAATGCATAACTTTAAAAAGGTACATAAATTCTGAAAAAACAAAAAAAAACAATCAAAATAAATTTTATAGAGGAAAGTTATTATCATCTCAAGTTTGATTTATTTTTTCTTTAGTATTACTATAATATATTTTTAAAACAATTAAATAATAAAATATTTATTAAATTATATAAAATTTTAATAAATTTATTATGCATCAAAAACAAAGAAAAAAGGACAAAATTTTCATGCAAAGATGTCATTAATGGCCACATTCTATCATTGTTTATGTTTTCTCCAAAATTCTTTTTAAGGTAAAACGAAAATATAAACTAATAGTTTTAAAATTTTAACATGCAAAATTTAATTTTGGTGTGATTAATAAACTTAGAAAAATGAGTATGTAAAGGTTCTATATACCTCATATTTTTTAGTTACTAATAATTTATCTCAAAATACTCATGCATCTTAAAATAATGTTTTATTTGTTTATAAATATATTTTTATGTTACAAGTGCATGATTTATAGAATTATAAAAAGATAATGTTAACATTTTCTATTCATAAGAGAATCTCTCATTAAAAATTTAAAAGGTAGGCATTATGAAATTGTTATTCAAGAGTCCATATTTTTATAGAAAGTAGAGAAATATTTAATATGTTTCTCACAACTTATAATGAACAACCATAATGACTTAAACATATTTCTTTCTCAATTTTATAATCCTTCAATTTAAATTAGATTATTGTAAATTTAAATAATAAATCTTAAATCATGGTGAAGTCTTGAGAAATTAAGTTGATGAGACCATTTTTTAACTTGAGTCCTATGATGAGATTCATCTTCAAGATTAGTTTTCTAAGTTTACATCATGCCTCATTAGAATAATTTATGTCATGAATGTGAAACAAGATAATTGATAAATGGATATGCTTATTATTCTAAAAGTTTCATCACAATTATTGAAAAAATAAACTTCCAAGTCTCTTTTGATTGATATTGTTTCTTTCCCTATAGTCACCATATGTAGAATCTTACCCCTAAGTTTTTATATCATGGAATCACTCGATGTGTGAAAATTATGTGGAGTTAAGATAACATTACATTTTTCAATGTTTATACGTGAAGATCTAAGAAAAATGTAGAAATGATGTGGAGTAAATGTTTTTTTTTTTTTTTTTTTAAAAATAAAAAAATCCAAAGGGATTAAGAAAATAGTAGACCAGATATTGTAAGTGAAAAGGAGCAGAAGTGGCTAGATCCAAAAACATTATGCACTTTTGAAAAACATTACATAGAAACATACTTTTGTATGAAAATGTTATGGTCTATAAAAGATATTTGGCATGCTTGTTTCAATTTTTAGAATAGGCTAGTAGGTGATCTTCTGGTAGAGTGAGCACACAAGTATTCTACAAAAATGATGACCTCGTTTGTAATTTGAAACATGTAAAAACATGTGCAATAATTACCTTCTACATTAAATGCCTTTTTTACCAATAATCTTCTCTACATTGCTTTTAGTTACAATAGCATGGTGAATATGAATATAAAGAAAGAGTATGGGAGTTAACTCACTAGAGAACTCATAGTTAGATTGAGTATAACTCATTATGGAACTCATAGAACTTACAGTGGTACTGAGTTGAACTCTAGGTGGAACTCTAGGTGAAACTCATCCACTTAACCTCTTATCATACCTAAGTAAGTTAAATCTACATGTGTAGGAATTATCCATTTAATAAGTAAATAGAATAATTAATATTCTACACTAACCCCTCCCCCCGCCTTAAGTGTAGCTTAGGTGGGTGGAAAAGAAAAGATGGGTCTTGGCAACAAAGCTTAATGAAGTACCCATGTACAATGCAAATTTCAATAAGTGGATTAAAAGAAGAAAAAATAGTTGGAAAAAAATCCCCCCAAAAGAGAGACAAATAAAATAAGGGACTAGAAATCACACTCTAACATCCCCCTTAAGAATAGCTTAGGTGGGCTATAAAATTAGGTCTCGACAATGAGCTCTAATGAGGTACCCAAATACATAGCAATGATCTTAGTATCCTATAAAATATAAAAGATATGTACCTTCACAAAGAAGAGAGAGAATGTATGTGTAGAACGTCACATGGTGAGTGTTGTAGTAGGTCCCTCTATAATAAATGTTGTCTCTTCCTTTCAAAAGAAAGAAACCACTAGCTGTCAAAATACTAAATTACTACTCAAGTGGAATTCATGTAGGAATCAAGATCTATATATTTGGATAATGATCAAATGTCTCCTTACTAATGCTTCAATGTGCTAAAGTCTAATCAAATATCATAGGACTAATAATAGAAGATGACAATGAAGAAGCATATAATGAAGGGGAGAGAACAACCAGAGAAGAAGATAGACATGGAACAATTAGTGAAAGAATTTCCATGGAAATAAATATCAGAAGAAACTATAGGAAGTGGAGGATGAGTTATGACATAAATCTTAGTAGGATCACCAAAAAGACTCTGTAGTATGATCCAGACAGTGCATGGACACTCTGTATATTCCACATGTTAATGAGGATCCATGGAAACATGTAGTAATAGAGTAATAAAAACCTTGTCACAAGTATTATCCACTTATGAAACTAAAAAAGATCAGTGGGTGCAAGAATATATTCATATAGAAATGGAATATGATTCTTATGCGTGAACAAGTGCTCCATATAAGCATGCCACAAAGAATAATTGTCCTTCCCAAGAATGATAATTGGAGATAAAATAACTCTCTTCATATAGAATCTCTCAAAAGGGTTCGACATGACCAAGAGAAGACATCAAGGAAGTGCACAACTACATAAAATACTCTGAAATGAATTTCTAAAGCATACTCATGAAAGGGATATCAGGCATAGCCAAGAATGCATCCAAATGAGAATTAAATATTATAGTGGGTGAATAAATTTGCACACTATAGATATGTACTTATAACTTAATTAAAAATGATTCCATATAGATGAGAGAAATTAGTGCATGAAGGATGTTGCATAAAGTAATATGGCCCAAAACCTCCCTGAATATGGCACTTTATAAATTGAGTCTATTTTATATTTACGAAAATAGACCAATGAAAAGAGGACCAAAAAATATGCACTTTTAAAAATAATGGCACTCAATTCTAAGTTACCAGTCAAAAGTTATAACAAAATACAATTTTTGTCATTAATGGCTTATTTAATTAAATTACACTTAAATTTTTAACTACTAACAGGTTTAAACATAAACCATGTTTTGTAAAAACTCATTATAATAAAAGAAAAACCCAAAACTCCTCATGTCAATAGAATTCAAAAATGCTAGGCCTAGTCACCTCTACATGTACTTTTATGAAAAAGCCTCTTTAGAAGGTGTTTTATTTAAAAACTATGCAAATCTCTTTCAAATAAAAATAAAAATACTTCATTTTTTAAAATTATCTTTAGGAAATATTAGAGTTTGAATTTTATAACTATTTTTTCCCCCATAATTTATTCAAGGACCTAGCTAGAAGAATTGTATGATGTTGTTTACATGCACAATCAGATCTGGATGTACAAGTCAGATCTACATGCACATGTTTGCTTTGCTAACAGGTATTTATCTTCCACTCTCTTTTCCTCTTATCTTCCTCTACAAGTTGTGAGTCAATTTGGGTATTGAGGGAATCAAATCTCTTTGATATAGGTGGAGGCAAAATGGTAGATTCATGATGCATACGACACATGTAGATTAGATGACACAATAGAGGATACAAAATGGTAGATCATACAATATAAAAACGTAAAAAAAATTAAACATATAGAAAATAAAATAAATGTAGGTAATGGATAATAACTTGGTTATTTGCATTAAGTTCACCATCCTTATCTTATCTAAAGTTATCAATGGGATTATCTCCACATCAACGTCATCTGTGGCATATTGCACAATATATCAAGGCTTCTCACTATTATCTAATAGCCTTGAAAACACATCATGAGGATCTATAATGAAGGTCATGACCAAGTTATTCAGAGAGTGGTGAGGCCATGAAGGATAGAATGACCATGTGAATCACTTGTCAGGATTGAGAGGTACAACCAATCTGTAATCAGCTCAACTATTACTCTAGCTCTGCTACACTACCCACTTCTGGATGTATATAAATACCAACATTTAGAGCATATATATTAGTATTAGGATGTCATTAGATAGGCCAAATAACCCCTCAAATACTGAGAACATATGTACAAGCACCATCTATAAATAGTCAATCCACATGAGAAGAGTATGTAGGTCATAAATAAAAGCACTACACCAATGGTGGAATATATGAGAATGATTGGGCTATATACAAGCCAAAAAGATTCAAAATAATTGAATGTTCTTAGAAAAATAAGCCTTCCTCTAAACACTTCAACCAAAAATGCCAAGATGAGTGTGGACCATCGAATGAGGATGTGGGATAGGTTAGAATGCCATTGAAAGACATTTTTACCATGTGAATGTGGTCTACACAAAAATTTACTACAATACATAAACCATTTATCCATGTATCCTTCTCACAAATCTGCACAACTAAGCTTACATCAAATACAAAATAGAAGTAATATGCAAATTCTTCTTACTTAATTTAATAAATAAATAATAGAAATCAAATAGATAACTTGATGCTTATTACTAGAACCTTTAGCTCTGATACCATGTTAGAATAGGGTATTAGGTGATCTTCTGGTAGAGTGAGTATAAAATTACTCTACATAAATGATGACCTTGTCTGTATTCCAAAACATGCAATATGTAAAACAATTGCCTTTTGTATGAAATGACTTGCTTACCAATAATCTTCTCTATACTGCTTTCGGTTACAATAACATGGTGAAGAGGAATATAAACAAGGAGTAGGGGAGTTAAATCACTAGAAAACTCATAATTAGACTGACTGTAACTCACTTTAAAACTCATAAGGGAACCTATAGTGGTACTCAGTTGAACTCTAGGTGGAACTCACCCTCTCACCCACTTAACTTCTTATCACACCTAAGTAAGCTAAAGCTACATGTGTAAGAATTAACCATTTAATAATTAAATGTAATAATTAATATCCTACACTAACATCAATGGGGAGTCAATTGAGTAAGCCCTCATCCAATCTCAAGTTTGATACCAAATTTTTATTCCCTTCAAAGAATGATATGATTTCAATATAAATAATTTTAAATTATAATTTCTAATAAATAAGTTGAGTCACATGTCCTTTAGACTTTCATGATCTATGCTTGGTAATTCTTAAGTGATGGCTTATGAGCTTAAATTAATTCTACCAATGTATTGTTTGAAAATAAAGTACATATTTCATCAATAATAATCCAAGAAAAAAAGTCAACTCAAAATGATGTGTGAGAAGGCTATTATCTTTTCAAGTGTTTGTTTGTTTATTTTTTAAGTTTTTTTTTGAGGTATTTTTAAAAAAATAAAAAATAAAAAAAATTAAATAATAATAATAATAATAATAATAATAATAATAATAATAATAATAATAATAATAATAGTTAAATTTATTTTAAAAAAATATTCTAAAAAAATTAACTATGCAAAAAAAATCATGCAAAGATGTCATTATTGACTAGATTCTAACCTTGATATTATATTCTTAAAAAAATACTTTCATATAAAATTAAAATACAAAATAACATTTTTTAATGTTTTAAAAATGATGGTTAGGGTTCAATCAATCTAGAAATCATTAAAAGTTATAAATTTTACAAAATCTCCCTAATTGTCATAGTTTGAGCATTTACTCCAAGAGTATTTTTGAAGTGAAACAGAAGTCTAAACTAAAATTGTCAAATTTTTTTGGCATAATGATATTGTTATAATCACTCTCGAATGTTCCCTCTATAAGTATTATAAACTCCTCAAATGAGAAATCATTCCAAAAGATCCAACTAAAGAAAATGTAAAGGTGACACTTTTATAGAAGCTTTCATCCCATGCAAGAATTCATAGAATGGCTCCAAGATCATTAAAATAATTTTAAAAGTATCATTCATATACATGAAACACATTTTTAATGAAACTTATAAGATAAAATACACATTGATTTATCAGACCTATAGAATAACCTCTTATTTATATTAAAAACCTTTTAACATAAATGTTAGTATTACATTAGTAATTATATAAAAAGATTCATGATTAAACATTATCCTTACACATATTAATATATAAAATAAAAAGGTTAGGGTTCACTTCTATAAATAAAGTTTACATGTAAAATAAATTTCTTTAAAATAATAATTTATCATCAGTAATAAAGTTCAATTAAGTCAATATATTATTTAATAATTTTTTTGATAAGAAGTTGTGAATAAGTGTGCACAAATTTTTTAAATATTCATATTTAAATTTAAATAATAATGATTAATTTTTAACTTTATAATAATATATGAGTTGTTGAATACATTATCATGTATGTAACATTATGCACGAATAAAGGATAACCATAATTGGAAGGCATAAACATGAAAGGTTATAAGAAATCCTAGATAAAAGCATTTATAATATTCATTTTAAGTACAATACAAGTTTAATATTTGTAATATGGTATGAATTAATAAAAATATTAATAAATAAATTTGTTATTATGAATAAGTACATACTAGACTCTAAACAATGTGTGAAATATGGATCTAAGTAGATTAAAATAATATAATAGTAACCATATGAAAAACAAGGTTATTTTTTATAATTGAAATTATTTAAAAGATTTAAATGTATAGACATATGGTCTTGATATAACTATCAAACTCTATCAAACCAATATATTATTAGGAGCTAACATCAAGTGAAATTAATTTGGATATAGTTAAGAAAATATTTTATATTGGTAAAAAAAGGAATAAAAGTGCACTATGAATAAGATCAATATGAAAAAAAATTGGTGAAAAAATTCTCCTAGTAATATTTTCATGTGATACTTCTATATTATCCCACAAATTGCATTATATGTGCTTACCGTTAGGTTATATACATAGTATTTCTTTTTGGGTTTGCCTTATAGTGATATTTTCATTATCACTGAGAAATTTTGACACAATTATGATTAAGATCTTTACAATCATGACTAAACTCTAAATTATGAATAACTTTTAGTGGTGTGCATAAAAAGGATTTTCTTCCCCATTTTACATCTTACAAATTAACATATTTATGGTTTCCATTGGATTGCATACACATCTTTATTCTTTATATGTGTGTGCCTAATGATGGTACCTTCTTATGACTTTGGGATTGACATGATTTTTCTAATTATCTACATTGACCCTATTCCTTAAATTCATGATGAACTATTGTGTTAGTGATATTTTTTCATTATATTATGTAATTACTTGTAATTTATAGGTAGTCATGTTGCTATTGATATAATTATATATTGATTTTATTATTTATTAATTTGTTATAAGAAGTTTCTAGCATTGATGATTATAGACATGGATTATACTTAATATTAATTAACATAGTTATAAATTATATTCTCTCCTTATTTGCATCTCTTTCTTTCTTATTATTATAGGATTGAAATATAATTTTAGTTATTTAAAATTAAAATATATTATTGTATGGAAACAATATTATATGAATGTTCAATGATTATATTAAGAGGTTATATTGTACTTACTTCCATAAAATATGATCATGATCATTGATAAACATGAGTTATCATAATATGTTATCTAATTAAGAATGGAGTAACCTTGTGATTTGATGAGTTAGATTTAGATGATTGATGCAAGGATATCACAATAGTCACATTATTACATCCATATGTGCTAATTATTATTAATATACCAACATGTATAGATATTGACATTTTATGTATTATTATAATGTTTGGGATTCAAGAAAGGCTCGAGTTGGTACATTAGTTCTTCTAAGAGCTATATGAGGGTGGGTGATTATGGGGCCATCACTAACCCTTCTCCCGAATTATTAAAAAATTAACATGCATATTATAAATATTTCAAGACTAAAAATCCTCCAAAAAGATGGGTATTCTATTTTGGAGATGATGATATGTTTTCCTCTAGTAAATGGGTACTCTATTATAAGTTGTATATCTTACTTCCAAATAATGAAAATTTTATAAAATAAATCTTTTTCTCAAAAATATGGGTATCTTCCTATGATTATTAATTCTTATTTTACTTTCTATGTATGATCGTCTAGTAAGTAGATGGGTATCATGCATGCCAGATTGGTATCTTTTTTCCACTCTTATATTTTGGTCATATTATCACTATATTAATTATGTTGGTTGCTTATTTATAATCTCATGTAGATTTATATTTTGGTTGCTTATTTATAATCTCATGTAGATTTATATTTTACAAGTATATAACTCATAGACATGATTATTTATTTCTAATCTAATGTGTTATGATAATTATATTGATTATATAGAGTTTTATTTATCTCACAAATTATTGATATGGTTTAATATTTCACTCATCGAAATGGTTATTATTTTCCTATTATTGATATGTTAAGATGAGTTGGGATTAGTTTGGTGGATAGGTAATGTTGCTTCAATTTATTTTTAGATGGATATTTAAAACTATGGAATTGGATATAGATTCTAACCATGTATGGAAATCATGATTAACTAAGTACCTATGGCATATAAAACTTATAGTTAAACATGTGGTTCATTATGCATACAATAAAAAGTGTTTGTGATAATGTTGAGACATTACCTTGACATATGTTGTTATGTTAATATTACTTTTATTTTCATGGACATTAACATGAGTGAATTGAGTTTGCATGTGATAGTTATTCATAAAAGAAAATTGTGGAAAAAGACATAATTGACAAAGCTAAACTCATTCTAGATTTTTCATAAGAATCATTTTTTATTAGATATTGTAAACTATTTGAGCACACCTTGACTGCAATGGATTTCAAGTAAAAAATATAATTTTTTATGTTTTTTAACCTTAGGATTTACACCAATCTTATTATTTACATGTCGTAAAGGCCTTTTGCTTGTACATGTCATAAATACTTGTGCATACCTTTCTCATATTATATTTCATGAATCATTAACCCTAATTTCTTAAATCTTAGATTATATATAATTTATTATATATTAATTATAATAATTCTTGTTTGGTTATTTCTTAGTGATGTCTGTCCTTAAGAAGCCCTTCTCTATGCCTAAATTTCATAATTCTAGAAGATCTAAAGTTTAAAATTAAAAATTAATCTCCCATTAGATACAAATAAGGTGGTGTTGTTATGTGGCCATAGAGAAGTTCCAAAAATCACTCAAATAAATAATTTGGCTTCTCGAAGAGGTTCTAGGAAAGAGAGAGGTAACAATCCCAAAACATGACACTTGTTCTTCTTTAATAGACTATGAGAAATAGGAACCTCCTCTTCCATTTTAGGGATAAATCTATTAATAAGGGATGATGATCCTGGTTTTATATGGGGCTAGAGGGATTTTGGAAGAAAGGATCTATAATGGCATAAAATGTGATTTCCAATAGTTTTGGTATTTTTTTATATTGAGCTAGGTTATGTCCATAGCATAAGAATTTTTTATGGAACATGATCTTGTGTGTATGTTTATATGGGTTGAACCTTATTAGTACATACCTGATTAGGTACTATTCTTTTTGTCTCTCTAAATTAATTTTATTTATTTTTCATGCACACCTAATCATATAATGATGTGTACAAAACTTGGAAATTATGATCAAAGGTCCACTGAGAGGTAATATCATTTTATTACCCTTATAATTATTGTTAAATGGGGAATAGTCCCTATGACATGTGTTTAGTGATAGGGAAATATTTAAATTATTTTCTTTGGAATGGCTTAGGCAACAATGAATACGTGTTTTTTTACTTACCACACTAGGATATTGGATGTGTCTCATAGGATAGACTAAATACATAAAGGATTACTACGTTGTTAGAGTTACTAGTGCCATTACTTAGAAAAACCTAAGATTAGGGCCCTTCATTTTGATAAGAAAGAGTTGACACTATTTCCCACAAATTTGAAACTTTATTGTGTTCACTGAAAAACATTTAGCTCTTTAGCATAAAGTGTGGTAGATTCACAAATTTTTAGAGAACAAGAAAAACTTAGCAGGAAATTAAAAAAATCTAATGCAACAACTCAAACTTCTTAGGGAAAGACTTGAATTGAACTGACCAACAAAGTGGACTCTTCATTAGAAATCATCAAACTCCCCTTATGGTGAACCTTTAGTGCATCAAGTGCTGACAACATAGTATCAGTCTATGAAGGCAATCTCTTAAAGAAATTGATGGGAACAAAAGGAACCATGTGTCAAAATCTTAGGTGGCACATGTACAGACCTACAAGTAGGCTACCATTTAGAGAGGGGTGACATATAGAACTATTGAGGTAAGCAGGGAAAAAATGATAAATATTAGCATACAATTTCCTCTTTTGGCTTTCTTAGGTTTATCCAACATCAAATAGTAGTTACTAAAATTGTAATAAAGTAGATGTTCATCTAGTGTAGGGATTTCCCTATTATGAGTAGAAAATTCATACTTTCACTTAAGCCTTTTATTATATAGATTGACAACTTAGTACAGATGTGGTTTATTATAATTTATTTTATCACTTTTCCTACATTTATTATATTATAGAGGTCAATGTTAGCCAAATTAGAAGTCATGATTATTTAACCTTTCATTTCTTTTTAAATCTATATGATTGTGTGTTAAAATGCTTCGACCATTTTTGAACTTGGAAGTTTATGAGGGTAATAGATATCTGATGACATCACATAGTTCAGATGTGAGCACCTCCTCCTTTTTACTTGTTAAATTTTTATTGTTGTAGAAGACATTACTTATTTCTATGAAAAATGGATGCTTCTTCCTAGATATTGCACGAGAGAGAAAAAATGACTTCTTGAGTACAGTAATTATTTACATACGGAAGTTAGATGTATGAAAAAGAAGTAATAATATTGATAATTATAATTATTAAATTTGGAGAGCTTTAGCTTATGCTTTGATAGAAAGTTGTGTAGGAAATGTGCTATTCATAATATTTGTGAACCATAAAAAGGCAGGGCACATTATATGTAATTGAATTGTCTATGAAATTTAACTAGAAATGTTGTATTTCTTCTGATTTTGTAATAAACAAAATAAATAAAATTATGAAAGATTAGTTGTGATAAAGATTCTTATATGGAAAATGAAAATCAGAATACTTGCTTAGCTACTTCTAGAAGAAATATTAAAAGAAAGATTTGTGTTTATCTTAAAATCAAGATTTGAATTAGATGAGAGAGATGTCTTTGAATGCAAACGAAGGAGTTTAGAATTTTTTTTTAAAACATGAAATAAATAATCTATAAATGAATATGTTAAGAAAAATTGCCCTAAAAATAGTTATATTATGTGTTATTGTCGAGTGTCAGTTTCTGGAATCCGTATTGCGAGAGTTCCACAAATTCTGGGTGGTGTTTCTGTATTTAATACTATTATATGCTGCCAAAAAAAAAGTAGTGGCTTTGGCTAGAATTCGGAAATCTTTGAGAAACATTAAATTAAAAATATGACATATTTTGTTACAATGGCCAAAAATGACATGTTCTGTTAAATTGGCCAGGAGAAACTTTAGAAATTCCCAAGTTTGAATACTCATAAGGAAATGAAAGATAGGACTAATATTTTATTCTCCTTCGCTGCCTTGCTCTACAACCCAAAACCTATACCTGAAAAAGGGAGCGCTATGTGTGTATTCTAAAATATTAAAAAAATGGTGAATAGGCACTACTTTAATATCAACTAGGGATTCTTGTATTTCATCATATTAACAATGTGTTGGATCAAAATGTCCAACACAAACATGGGATGGGCATGCATTACGATAGTGTAAACATTAGATCAATTGCATGTTTGTTATTTTGTTGCATATATCTAGTGATGGTCTGAGGATCATCTTCTGGTTTCACATGGTGGTATACCATTAACCCACCACAGTTAATCAAGTTGAATAGAGGGCTATCATATAACATAAAGACCTTGGTAAAATCTACTTAAAAAAAAAGGTGTTCTCTACGCTTTGAAAAAAACAATTGACAATGGACACCACTACCTATATACAACAAACTTGCACCTCACAGGGCATGCGAGTCTATAAAACAAAAGCAATGTACGGCCTTGAATATGATTTCTAACACAAATTCTGAAGCTGTGAACGTCTGCTAACTAAAAAATATCCCTCATAATATTCAGGATAAATGTACGATGATCATAGTACTGTTTTATGACTTATTGTGGGCCGGTTGTTTTGCATTCCGGTGAAATATCATCATATGCTAAAATATTTACGATGTCAAAATTTGAAACCTTGGCATTAAAGTACTCATCAAGAATAATGTTTGATGCTTTAATATCTCTTATACGCAACGAAATTTCTCACCCATGCCTTTCTGAATATAAGCTAAAGCACTGATTATTTCCATTATGATTATGTGAAGTTTTCGTTAAAGCATTGTTCCGATTAAGGTAAACCAACTTTTCGCTGATGTGGAATGCAATCTAGACATATCTGGAGGTTTGGGTCTCCTCTTGACATACGAAAGATAGAAAAGGACGCATCTCACTAGAAATAAAAAGGACTCAATAAATGGGGAATAACATTGGAAAGTGCAACAACTACTTTTCCCTGGTGCGGGAACTAGTCAATTTTAACTAGACCAAAAACTAGCCTAGATTAATGGAGAAAGAGGCATAGGTCTCTAAGGGATCGCTTAGGGGACCCAAACCCAATAAAGCCAATAAGAAAACCATCGTTCTAGTATTTAACTAGATCGGGAACACTCCAAGCACAATTAGAAGCCTAGGTCTCTAGAAAGGAGAAACAATGAAAAAGAAAACAACTGTGTTTGACTAGTGTGGGAACCATCCCATTTTAGCTGGATTGAAAAACAACCTAGACTAATGAAGCAAGAGGCATAGGTCTCAAAGATGACCATCCAAGTCCTAAGGGGATCAATAGACTGATTTTGACTGGATTGGACCCAACTTGGACACAGATGGAGGTCTAGGTCTCTAAATTCAAATGAAGAAATAAATCTTATGAGGTCCCTATCAAGACCGAAAATGAGCAAAGCATAATTAAAATTATAGTGAAGGAACCATGCTAACCATGAGGGTATGAAATAGGCCCCCAAACCCATCTCTAGAGGATGGTTATGAAAAGCAAATCAAATCATTTCAAAATAGCAAAATAATGTCCAAGTAAAGCCATGTATGAGATGAGGATCCTAAAAGGGATTAATGTACTAGGAAATTTGGAAATCTTCACTAGATCCCCTAATTTTAAACATGAAAAAGAATTACTATTATGGTTATGGCACTCTATTTTACTCAGATCTAAATACTGCATTCTCCACTTTAGAATCGTAGTAAATCCACCATTTAGGACTCTCCAAACTAGATCGAAAGCCTCCAAAAGAGGCCTAAACCATGACATAGATATTCAATAAGGGGTGACCCCTTATCCATACCCAACAAGTCTAGATCCTTGAGAATAGTCCTTAACACAAAGAATAAACTCATTCAAGCAACATATATAGCTAAATTCTTTCCAAAACCTGGCCCAAAGTTTGAGTCACAACCATTCTTACCCCAATTTGGGAGGAAATAAATCAAAAATAACAAATATAACAATAACAAGATATTTCATTAGTAATCGGAAACCTTTAAGCCTCTCACCAATAGAAAACCATTTCAATGAATTCTTACGAAGGCTAATAATGGGTTAAATCCTCAATAGAGGATAACACATGAAAAATTCAAGAATCAAAGTAGCAACAAATATACCAAGGTAAGTTTCCAATGTATCAAACCCAAAGTCTAACAGAACAGACCAAGAATGACCACAATACCAATCTCCTCCAATGCTAGTGGTTTTACCTTGACGAAGAGAGCTCAAAGTAGTGATGAGGCTTCTAAACTTGCTTTCCTTACATCGCATATTCAATAGATTTAGAACCTAAAATGGCACACACTAGGGGTCATTTAGAACCATCTAAATAAAATAATACCTTAGGTTGAAAATAACAAATTAAAACCCTCTTCAATATGGTCTTAGTTTGAGTCAAACATTCACTGATATAGATTAGAGCCACAAAAAGTTATAACAAGTTCAACATAGAGAATCTTATTAGTAACATGATACATGATACTGTCATCAAACACAGGATATCCCAGACCCACACCTATAAATAAAACTAATTTATAGGAAATAAGCTCATTGTCTCGGAGGAAAAAGGGCACACCATAGCACTCTCCATTCCCAAGACCCCATAGAATTTCAATCCATACAATTGGCACATGAAACCATCATGTAGAGATTTTCCCTCTTCTAATATATTCATGTCTCCATCATCTTCCCCACCATCCTCCTCACCATAGACATTGCAGCAACCTGCTATGTTGAATTTCCTATCATTCGCTCTTCTACTCATTTACTTCATCCTTATTGTACTATATTGGTTAAATCATATTTGAGTCTAAGTTATACAACTAATAAAATCATGCAATAGTTCATGTAATTTACTTTAGAGTTAGTTTAATATTTATTTAAAATATTTTTAGAATAAGAAAACTATTAAAGGTTTTAAATAAGTTTAATTTATTATCACTTAAGTAGTTGTTTATTTTTATTATTTATGTAAACTTGGAAAATCTGATTTTTTCAAATACATTTTAATTGATCAATTTATTATTAAGGAGAATAAGTATAAGAATTTGAAGAAAAAATTATATTCATTAAAAATAAAATTATTGTTTTGAATTTTTTGGTTATGCATATTGCATTATTGGCTATGAGTTTCTTGTTATCTATGTTTTTTGTGAACAATGTTTTGTTTTGTATATTTAACAATATTTAATTCGTATTACAACAAGATTTTGTTTTATTTTAATTCCAAGATATTTCTAACAATTGATCATGTCAAAATCTAACAATCTTCCCATTCTATAATTTAATGTAAATGACTATAATTATTTGAACATCAAGATGATGACTACTTTGACTGGGAAAGACTTATGGGAGTTTTTAGAAATTGGTTAAGATAAATAAACTAATTGGGCAACTATTATAGATAAAGATAGGCAAGCCAATAAGGAATCTAGGAAAAAGAACTCATAAGCTTTATTTCTTATTCAAACAACTCTAGATAAGAGCCTATTTCAAAGAATTGTAGGTGCAAGAACAACCAAGGATACTTGAAAGACTCTACAAAATTTTTAACAAGGTAGTGAACAAGTCAAGGTGTTTAGGATACAAAATTTAAATAGATATTTTGAGATTATGAAGATGAAAGAAGATGAAAGTGTGGGTGATTTCTATGTAAGATTGAAAATATGTAGTCAACAAGATGGCTACACTTGGATAAGTGTTGAATAAAGAAGTTATGTTGAAAAAGGTTTTAAAGCCTATAACACCAAGGTGGAACTAAGGTGCCATCATTATTGAATAAAATAAAAATTTGACTACTATTAAGATTAATCACCTCGTTAGATCTCTTGCGTCCAATGAAGAAATACTAAGAGACACATTAAATGAAAGTGATTGGAAGGAGTTTGCCTCAAAACTAAAGATAAAAAAATAATAAAGGTATTAGAACTAAAAGAACCATGTACAAGGCAAAAATAATATCAAAAGTAATCAAAGAGAAGGAAAAGACAATAATTACAATTATTCAACAAGATACATAGGAAGAAGATGTAGTTCATCTACAGGAGGAAGAGGTAAAGGTATATTTTAAAATATGAATATTCAATGTTATTATGGTCATAGGTATGGTCAATTTAATTAGGAATGTATATGAAAAGTAGGAAATGAAAATAGAAGTGTTAATTATGCTAATGAGGATGATGATGCTTCTCCATGTAATTTATTCATTTCATATGATAAAGCTAAAATTATTCCTAATGAGTTTTGGTATCTAGATTCAGGATGTTCAAATCCTATTTCAAGGAAATAACGAGTTGTTTTCTACAATAGATATAAGTTTCAAAACCAATATAAAAATTTGTGATGACAAATTTTTGGGGGTTTGAGCAAAATGAACTATGAAGGTGAATACTAAATAACGTAATAAATGTATTAAAATGATATTTATGATACCCTAAAATGAAAACATAATTTTTTAGTGTTGGATAATTATGTGAAAATAACTATAAGGTGGTTTTTGATGATAAACAATGTACAATATATGACAAGAATCAAGTAAATAATGTTTTTACAATTTTAACTGTGCCTAATAATAGAATGTTCTCACTAAAGTTTGGAGAGCATGGTAACAACATTTCAAATATGGCATATGAAGTTACAAGTATAGACACATTAAGTTTCAAAGCTTGAAGTTACTAATATCATAATAATTTGTTTATGGTTTGCCAAACGTTGAAGAGCATAATGATTTTTTTGAAGGATGTGTTAAAGGCAAACATGAAAGATAATTTTTTTGAAAAGGTAGTTCATGTAGGGTTTATCATCCACTTCAATCAATTCACTCTAATATTTTTGGTCCTATGAAAACAAAAAAGTATGTGTAAGTCACCATATTTCATTACATTTATTGATGATTATTCAAGAAAGTGTTAGGTTTATTTTTTGAAGCAAAAAATTAAAGCCTTTGATACATTTAAGAGATTTAAAGCCCTTGTAAATAATGAAAATGGTTAAAGAATAAATTGATTAAACACTAATTATGAGGTGAATTCTATTTAAAATATTTTATGAATTATTTTTATTTGAATGGCATCAAAAGGCAACTCACAACTTCCTACACCCATCAACAAAATGGTGTGGCTGAAAGGAGGAACAGTAAAGTGGTCGAAATTTCAAGAAACATGTTACAAATAAAGAGATTGAATAACTTTGTTTTGGGTGATGCATTTGCTACAATATTATATATTTTCAACTAAAATTATACCATTGCACTTGAAAATATGACTCCATATGGATCATGGTGTGAAAAAAAGCCTACTAGTTAAATATTTCAAAGTTTTTATTTGTTTAGTCTATTTTCATGTAGTTGGTCATAAAAGAAAGAAGTTAGATCGAAGAGTGAGTCTTGTATATTTGCTGGGTACATTGAACAAATCAAATATTATAGAATTTATAGTTTTATCACTGATTGTTTAGTTGTGTTGAGAGATGTTATTTTTTATGAAGGGGGAGTGTATGGTCATGACAAAGATAAAAACTATATTGAGAAGTCTAAATCTATTTTTATTGATGGTATTTATGATGATATTGTTGATGGGCATACCACTAATACTTCAGTTCCATGTGCTACAAGTCCATTATGATATTTTTAATGAGCTTCCCACTAATACTTTAGTGCCAAGTTATACAAGCCCATTAAATAGCCTCTCATCTAGTGTTTGTATTCTATGCACAGTTCTAGCTTCAAGTTCTAGTTCTTCAAGGAAGGTAAAAATATTGAGTGAAATTTATCAGCGTACAATAATCCAAACACATGAAGAATTCACAAGAGGTGAGACACTAAATTATGCTTTAAATACACAAGCTAATTTTGAATTATCATATTTTGAATATGCTTGTACTAATGATTTTTGGGTGTGATCAATGTAATAATAAATGGGTTCCATTCATAACAATGATAATTAAAAACATATATAAATTTCACATGGTAAGAAATGTATTGGTACTAAATGGGTCTACTAGACTAAGTAAAATAGTGATGTTAGTGTTGAAATACTTCACTTAAACACTTCACTTAAACATAAGACTTAGATTATGAAGTGACATTTTCACTAGTTATAATACAAGATACTATTAGAATGATGATTTCACTTAACGCTTATAATAAATGGAGAATGAATCACATGGATGTGAAAAGTGACATCCCGAATGAGTACTTAGAAGAGAAATTTTTTGTACAATACCCAAAAGGTTTTTTAATACAGGGTAAAGAATACCAAGTCTATAAGTTAAATAAGGATTTGTATGGCCTCAAATAAGCATAAAAGAATGTTATACTAGGATTTCTGGATATTTTCAGCAAAATGGATTCAAAAGAAGCAAGAGTGAGCCTATTCTTTATTAAAAATGAGAAGGTAATGTGATAATTATTATATGTTTGTATCTTGATGATTTATTGTAAATAGGAAATGATTCTATGATAAATAATGATTTCAAAATTACTATGATGAATGAATTTAAAATGAAATGTTTGGGTCTCGTGTAATAATTTTTATGGATGGAGGTTCATCAATGTAAAGATGATATCTTCATTTGTCAAACAAAATATGCAAGATGATATATTGAAGAAATTTAATATCATTGATTGTAAACAAGTGTCACTCCAACTGCATATATATATAATGTAGAAAAGATTATGTTGAAAGATTTGATGAGACAACTTGCATAAATATGTTTATAAGCTTAATGCTTCTAACTCACATAAGACCAAATATTACTTATTTAGTTTATTTTGTATAAGGTATATGTTTGAGCCATTTGAAACTCTCATAAAGGTATCCAAGAGAACTTTGGAGTATTTGAAATGTAATAATAGTTTTGTAATTCTTTATTATACTATTAAAAAGTTTGAACTTATTGGTTTTGGTAATTCTAATTATGGAGGTAGTTTAGATGACTAAAAGTCAACACCTATGAATTATTTTTCCCTCGATTCTAGTTTGGTTACATGGAGCTCAAATAATCAAAATTTAGTTGCTCTTTCATACACAAAAGCATAATATATTGTAGTCACTTTAGTAGGTACACAAACATTATGGCTCTAAAAGGTTTTAGAATAAATTGGTGAGAAACAAAATCAACTTACAATATTTTATTGTGATAATGTAAGTGCTATCAAATTAGTCAAAAATCCAGTCCATCATGACAAGTCAAAATATTTTGATTTGAAATACCACTTTATTCGAGATTTGATTCAAAAGAAAGATGTCGAATTTTAGTAGATAAACACCGAATACTAAGCTACAGATATCTTCACTAAAATTGTTGCAAAAATTCAAATTTTTAAACTCTAAGATCTAATTCTTAGTCCACTTAACATTAAAAGAGAGAATGTTACATAAAGTATTGTTGAGTCTGAGTTCTATCACTTAAAAGATCAATAAATCATTTTAATAATCAATTTATTATTTAATTAGCATATTTTAAAAATAATAAAACAATTAAAATTTTTAAGTAAATTTAATTTATTATAATGCAAATAGTGATTTTTTTTAAAAAAAATATGTAAACTTGGAATAATAAATGTTTTTAATTTCCATATGCATATTTTATAAATTTATTATAAGTGAACCGTTTATTAATAAGAAGAATGAGTATAAGAATTTGAAGTAATTTTATAAATGTAAAATTATTTTCTGAATTTTATAGTTATACATATCGCATGCCATGAGTTTCTTCTTATTTATCTTTTTTGTGAATAGTATTTTATTTTATATATTTAAAAATCTTCATGGAAGGATCTTCATTTATAATAAAACTAGTTATATGGAATTATATGTATTTGTGGGAGTTCTTTGGTTACTTATTTTCCCTCCCTATCTTCAAAAGTTAAAATTTTGATTGTTGTAAAGGTTGTACTAAAAAGAATCTATTATCAATATAGAAATAAAATAAATATTAAAATATTTTAATTCGAAAAAATAGCTGATAAAGTTTTATTGGGCGTATCTGAATATTTAAAGTGTTATTGTAGAGTGTCAGTTTCTGGAGTCTATGTATTGCGAGAGTTCCACAAGTTCTGGGTGATGTTTCTGTCTTTAATTCTATTATATCCTGCCAAAAAAAAGTATAGTGCCTTTGCTTAAAATCAGACATATTTGAGAAATAATGAAACTTACGTATATTAAAAATATTACATATTTTGTTACAATGGCCAAAAATGACATGTTTTGTTAAATTGGCCCTCCATAATTTTTAAATGTCGTAGGAGAAACTTATAAAATTCCCAGTTTCAATACTCGTAACGAAATGAAATATAGAACTAATATTTTATTCTCCTTCGCTGCCTTGCTCTACAACCCATAACCTATACCCGGAAAAGGGAGCGCTATGTGTATATTCTAAAATATAAAATAATATCATATTAAAAATAGGCACTACTTTAATATCAACTAGGGATTCTTGTATTTCATCATACTAACAATGTGTTGGATCAAAATGTCCAACACAAACATGGGATGGGCATGCATTACGATAGTGTAAACATTAGATCAATTGCATGTTTGTTATTTTGTTACATATATCTGGTGATAGTCTTAGGATCATCTTTTGGTTTCAAATGGTGATATACCATTAACCCCCCACAGTTAATCAATTTGAATAGAGGGCTATCGTATAACATTAAAACCTTGGTAAAATCTACTTTTAAAAAAAGGTGTTGTCTACGCTCTGAAAAAAACAATTGACAATGGACACCACTACCTATATACAACAAACTTGCACCTCGCAGGCCATGCGAGTCTGTAAGAAAAAAGTAATGTAAGGCCTTGAATATGATTTCTAACACAATAATTCTGAAGCTGTGAACCTCTGCTAACTAAAAATATCCCTCATAATATTCAGGATAAATGTAAGACGATCATAGTACTGTTTTATGAATTATTGTGGACCGGTTCTTTTGCAATCCAGTGAAATAACATCATATGCTAAAATATTTACGATGTCAAAATTTGAAACCTTGGAATTAATGTACTCGTCAAGAATAATGTTTGATGCTTTAATATCTCTTATACACAACAAAATTTCTCAGCCATGCTTTTCTGAATAAAAGCTAATGCACTCATTAATTCCATTATGATTATGTGAAGTTTTGGTTAAAGTGTTGTTTGTATTAAGGTAAACCCAATTTTTACTTGATGTGGAATGCAACCCGGACGTATCAGGAGATCTGGATCTCCCCCTAACATACATAAGTTAGAAGAGGATGTAGCACACTAGAAAATATAAAGGATCTTATCGAAAGCAAGAATAACAATGAAAAGGGCAAAAAGGACACAATAAATGAGAAACAATATTGGAAAGGGCAACAATCACTTTTGCCTAGTGCATGAATCAACCAATTTTAATTGGACCAGAAACTAGCCTAGACTAATGGACAAAGAGGCCCAGGTCTCTAAAGAATCCCTTAGGGAACTCAAAACCAATAAAACAAATAATAAAACCATCATTCTAGTATTTAACTGGATCCAAAACCAGCCTAGGCACAATTAGAGGCCCAAGTCTCTAGAGAGGAGAAAAAATGAAAAAGAAAACAACTGCTTTTGACTAGTTTAGGAACCATATTATTTAAGTTGGATTGAAAACCAACCAAGACTAATGAAGCAGGAGGCTTAGGTCTCAAAGAGAACCATCCAAGCCCTAAGGGGATGAATAGACTGATTTTGACTTGATTGGACACAGATGGAGGTCCAGGTTTCTAGATTGAAATGAAGAGAGAAACCCTATGAGGTCCCCATCGGGACTCGAAACTACCAAAGCACATCTAGAATTAGGGTGAATGAACCATGCTAATCATGAGGGTATGAAACAGGCCCCCAAACCCATCTTTAGAGAATGGTTATGAAAAGCAAAGCAGATCATTTCAAAATAACAAAAT
>JARHVA010005285.1:440000-485000 GCA_037957365.1 Torreya grandis | reverse complement strand
TGGGTAAGTCATCATATTTCATTACATTTATTGATGATTATTGAAGAAAGTGTTAGGTTTATTTTTTGAAGCAAAAAATTGAATCATTTGATACTTTTACAAGATTTAAAGCCCTTGTAAAGAATGAAAATGGTTACAAAATAAAATGATTAAACACTGATCATGGAGTGGATTTTATTAAAAATATTTTATGAATTGTTGTTATTCGAATGGAATCAAAAGACAAATCATAACTACCTACACCCCTCAACAAAATGCTGTGGTTGAAAAGAAGAATTGTAAAGTGGTTGAAATTTGAAGAAACATGTTACAAATAAAGGGATTGAATAACTTTGTTTTTAGTGATGCAGTTGCTACAATAGTATATATTCTCAATTGAAATCCCACTAGTGCACTTGAAAATATGACTTCATATGGATCATGGTGTGAAAAAACCCTAATATTAAATATTTCAAAGTTTTTTTTTGTTTAGCCTATGCTCGTGTAGTTGATGAGAAAAGAAAGAAGTTAGATCCAAAGAGGGAGTATTGCATATTTTTTGGGTATAATGAACAAATAAAATATTATAGAATTTATAGTCATATCACTAATAGTATAGTTGTGTCGAGAGATGTTATTTTTTATGAAGGGGGAGTGTATGGTCATGACAAAGATAAAAAATATATTGAGAAGTATAAATCTATTTTTATTGATGGTATTTATGATGATATTGTTGATGAGCATCCCACTAGTACTTCAGTGCCAAGTGTTACAAGTCCATTATGATATTGTTAATGAGCACCACAATAGTACTCTAGTGCCAAGTTATATAATCCCATTAAGTATCCCATCATTTAGTGTTTGTATTCCAAGCACAGTTCTAGCTTCATGTCCTAGTTCTTCAAGGAGGTAAAATTATCGAGTGAAATTTATTAGCGTACAATAAGCTAAACATATGAAGAATGTACAAGAGGTGAGACAATAAATTGTGCTTTAAATACATAAGCTAATTTTTAATAATCATATTTTGAATATGCATATACTAATGATGTTTGGATGTGATGAATGCAATAATAAATGGGGTTCATTAATAATAATGATACTTAGAAACATATATAAATTCCACATGATAAGAAGTGTATTAGTACTAAATGGGTTGACTAGACTAAGTAATATAGTGATGTTAATATTGAAAGACACAAGGCATGTCTAGTTTCAAAAGGCTTTACTTAAATATATGACTTAGATTATGAAGTTAAATTTGCACTAGTTATAATACAAGAGACTATTAGAATGGTGATTTCACTCAAATCTTAAAATAAATAGACCCTACATGACATTGATATTAAAAGTGACTTCCTGAATGGGTACTTAGAAGATGAAGTCTATGTACAATAGGCACAAGGTCTTTTAGTACAAGGTAAAGAAGACCAAGTCTACAAGTTAAAGAAGGATTGATATGGCCTCAAACAATCATCAAAGCATGTTATAATAGGATTGATGGATATTTTTAGAAAAATGGATCTAAAAGAAGCAAGAATGAGCCTATTCTTTACTACAAGAAAGATGGTAATGCAATCATTATTATATGTTTGTATGTTGATGATTTATTGTAAATAGGAAATAATTCTAAGATGAAGGATGATTTCAAAATTACTATGATGAATGAATTTGAAATGAAAGATTTAAGTCTCGTATAATACTTTTTAGGGATGGAGGTTCATCAAAGTAAAGATGATATCTTCATTTGCCAAACAAAATATGCAAGATGATATATTGAAGAAATTCAATATGGTTGATTGTAAACATGTGTCACTCAAACTACTAATGGATATATATTATGTAGAGAAGATTATGTTGAAAGAGTTGATGAGAAAACTTACATAAATATTTTTTGAAGCTTAATGCCTCTAACTCACATAAGACCAGATAGTTATTTAGTTTATCTTGTATCAAGGTATATGTCTGATCAATTTGAAATTCTTATGAATGAATTAAAGAGAACTTTGGGGTATGTGAAATGTAATAATAGTTTTTTAATTCTTTATTATACTACTAAAAATTTTGAACCTATTGGATTTAGTAATACTAATTGGTGAGGTAGTTTGGATGATTGAAAGTCAACATGTAGAAATTATGTTTCCCTTAGTTCTAGTTTGGTTACATGGATCTCAAAGAATCAAAATGCAATTGCTCTTTCATATATAGAAGCATAATATATTGTAGTCACTTTAGTAGGTACAGAAACATTATGGCTCTAAAAGGTTTTAGAATAAATTGGTGAGAAATAAAATCAACCTACAATATTTATTTTATTAATGTAAGTGCTGTCAAATTAGTCAAGAGTCCAATCCATCATGATAAGTCAAAGCATTTTGATTTGAAATACAGTTTTATTCAAGTCTTGGTTTAGAAGAAAGACGTAGAATTTTAGTGTATAAACACCAAAGAATAGGTTGTAGATATCTTCACTAAAGTTGTTTAAAATTTTCAATTTTTTAAATTCTAAAATCTAGTTGTTAGTCCACTCAACATTAAGGGAGAGAACGTTGCTTAAAGTAGTGTTGTTTCTAAATTTTATTGTTGATAAAATCAATAAATTTATTTAATAGTCCGTTTAATATTCAGCTAAAATAGTTTTAGAATAATAAAACTATTAAAAGTTTTAAATAAATTTAATTTATTATCATGCAAATAGTTTTTTACTTTATTATTTATGTAAACTTGGAATAATACATGTTTTTAAAAAAAAAATACATTTCCATATGCACATTTTATCAATATATTGTAACCTTTTTATTAATAAGAAGAATGAGTATTAGACTATGAAAAAATTAATTTTACAATTCTAAAATTATTTTCTGAATTTTATAGTTATGCATATCACATGCCTTGAGTTTCTTGTTATTTGTCTTCTTTTTGTAAACAGTATTTTATTTTATATATTTAAAAATCTTCATGAAGGATTTTCCATTTAAACTAAAATTATTTTCCCTCTCTCAATATTCTAAGATTAAAATTTTGAGTGTTGTAAAGGTTGTACTAAAAAGAATCTAGTGAAATATTTTAATTGGAAAAAATAGCTAATAAACTTTCATTAGGCATATATGAATATGCACTAGAAAGCAACCCCAAAATGCTTCTAAAAACTGCGGACACACACTAACCTGAAATCCAAATTTTCTGAAACTAAAAATAAATCCTAAATGTATAATGGTGAAGAAATTGAATATAAAGGAATATACGTCTTCAAAAAGTAATTGAAATGCATGATTTTATTTTATTTTATTTTATTTTATTTACAGGAGCGAAAAAAAGAGCCAATTTAAATTGATTAGTGGTCAATTTAAAATATTGTTCAAAACTACTTTGAAATTGTGCAAACAGTACACTGCATGTTTGCGAGGTTGTATTGCAAATTTATTTTTACTAAGTAATTGATTGAAATGAACCATATAATCTCAAACTAAATAGATCAATATCTTCAAAACAATATATATTTCGCCAGGTATGGAATGTTTGACCAAATGACTGGACATGATGTCTTTTCTTAGAGTAAACAAATTGCAGTTAATATAAGACATGGGTAGCCTCATGAGGCACTAACATCGTTTCACCAAATGCAACCAAAAGATCTTTTTTAAGCCGATCAGTTAAAAAAAAATTAGCATCTGAAGTCAAATGTTGAATAGAAAATCATAATTAAAATTTTAAAAAAAAAAAAATCATGGCACGCAGGTTCGACAGGTCCCTGACTCTAACTAATAATCTGAAACTTAAGACCAGTTTCCTAACTGTAATTTGTGTTACAACATAGACAAACCTAATAATAATAATAATAATAATAATAATAATAATAATAATCGGCGGCGCTGCCCTTCTCCATGCCATACCATCGCCACGCCTTCAGATGTGCCAATGCTAAGAGGGAGGACCTCTGCGGAACACTGGCCTGCAGGCCATGCCGCTCTCTCACTTCCGCCGTCGTTGATCGTTTTACACAGTTTCGACCGCCATTAATAAAAACAAATGGGGATTCTACCTTTCACCTTGCCATAGGCCCTATAAGATAGGCCGCCTCCTTGTGTAGCAGAAAGCAAAAAAAAATCAAATCAAATCATATGCAATAACGCTACATTATACAAGGGAATTGGAAAGGACGCAGAGCATGGACTGCACTAATCCATTTCCTCCCTCCTCCAGGAAAATGAAACAAATAAGATGGAATAAAATGAGGAAATGGCGCTAAGAGAAACTATTTTATGGATCTTCATGAAGATTTTAGCGAATTTGTACGGTTATAAAGATGAATGGCCCAAATCTTCTTGATTTATTGGTTTGGATTCATTTCTGAGTTAACTATCTTACGATCAAGTCACTTTTTCCAAAATTAGAAATTTGCTTATTCTGTTCATAATGGAGAATATTTTTCAACCTAATTTTTAATTAATAATCATAGCATATATGAATTTAAGTGGTGCTTTACAATATTAATAATACAATGTAATTTATAAAGAATATAATGGTTCAATTTCTTAAATATTCTAGATTATAACCATACCAATTTAGTAGTTTGTTTTCGTGATGATTGATAATTAAAATATAGATTGAAAAATGTCATCAATCCGATGCTTATTGAGGTCAAGCGACCACATCATTATGGAGTATTTGTTAGTAAACTTAGTAATTAGCTTTGGGACAAATGCAACGAATTGAACTTATAGTTTTTGGCGAAGTAATTTAAAATTTGTTTGAGACAAATTATTTTATCTTCTCTCGTTGGAAACGTTGTTTTATGAGTGAGTGTGGTCTTTCACATTTTGTATTTCCCAATCTCTTAGAGAATAGATTTTTAGACTAGGTTGTGGAAAATAACAATGTTACCTTAAGGAAAACAAACTTTTCTCTGTAACACTACAAGCTTTGCTTTTTCAGTTCTCTAATACCTAGTTTCCATTTTTCTTAGAGAATAGATATAAACAATACACTGATATACAATGAGCTCACTCTGTTGCTCTATGTTTTGGAGACAAACAAGATCCAAAACCTTGTTTTATGTGTGGGCATGGTCTTTCAAGTTGTGTGTTTCCAAATTTTTAGATCGTGTTATGGAAAATAAAAATGGTACTCTAAGGAAAACAAACTTTTCTCCATAATGCCACGAACCTTGTTTTGACATTTCCATAGTACTCAGTTTCCAAATCTACTAGAGAATAGATATAAGCAATGCACCAATATACAATGAGCTCATCCTATTTCCCTATGTTGTGGAGACCAACGAGATCCAAATTTTTATATTTTCTATCATTTTCATCCTCTTTCAGATTATCCTTGTGGAATTGTAAGGATGACAACAGGAAGGATTGATAGTTGGCACAAAATTTTCACCCAATATGTGTCTATCTTAAAAGCCACAAAGGTTGCTAGAATAATTTTAACTAACAATGTTAAATTGCTGAACTCACCCCAAAATATGACAATCTTTTGGATCTAGTGATACGTTTGCTTGGAACGAGTCTCTGTTAAGTTGTTTCACCCTATCTTGATTCCAAAGGGCCTTTTCGAGAAGGAATCTTCTCTTTCTTGTAAAAAATATTTTTAATACAACCTTCACAGTTCCATCAATATAGCACCTATAAACAATTGATTATCCATAAGTTTTGGTTGCCTCGAGACGTGTTATTTACAATTTTATTAGTTGGGATAGGATAGCATCTTATCACTTAAATTTTTACCCCGAAGCTTCGTTTTCTTAGATATCCATGTCTAGTGTAAGATATCATTTTCCATATCCATTTCCACTCAATTCACCTCATCTTAGATCATATTAGCACACCATAAAATGAAATACAACCTTATTTTTTGTTGTTACCTCCACCAAAAATATAAAATTATTTTTTCTTAACACTTCATACATAAAATGTAAGTGGACTGCTACCTACATTTATTTATATCTCAAGACTGAAATCTCCCCTACATTCAACTCCCTCACCACTATCCTTGTACATTCATTTTCAATCATGTTTGATTTTGGTTTCATTTATTGAATTCTATGTTGAATCTACCAAAAGGTTTGTAATTTTTTTATTTATTGGTAAAGTAAGACTTTGAATTATTGTTTTACATGAGATGTGGAGTCTTGTCATAATCAAATTGACTCTCATGATGTCCTTGCCCAACCTTAATAATATAAAATTACCAATCAAATAACTCATCACCTTCATTTAATATAGCTAGTATGTATCACTCTAAACTACTATTACACCAATGTGTTAATTTAAAATTTAATGTAGTTGCATGTGTAGGGGTAAATTATATGGGATAAGTGCTACCGAGTCCACTAATGTTAATAGTATATTACATTATTAGATTATATATAAGGTTAAATTTGTATATACATTCTATGGTGTAGTATATCACTTAAAATACTTTGTTAATGCCCCTCATGATAATGAAAAACTCATCTTTCCTCTATGTATGGCATTTATGTATGTCATTTAGTTGGATGTAAGTGTTATAGGTTTTAATAAATCGGTAGTGTGTATGAATGGAAGCAAAAGGATATACTCGTGAACCTTAATGTCATGTACCCATATCAAATAATCTATCTCATAAGCTCATCATCTACCATTGACAATAAAAAATGGTTAATAAAAAGATGCCACCACCCTACAAGCTACAGACATCATATAATATTATATATAATTTAGAGATATATAATAACTATATAATATATAACTTTAATGGTATAATATAAAATAATAATATTAATTAACATTATTTTAATATATTTTTGTTCAATATGTATGTTAATATTAATAATATAATATAAATTATTAATATTATTGATATGTATTATATATTATATTAATATTATAATATAGTATTGATTTCTAATAATCGATTATATTATAATAATATTATATTTATTATTATTTGATAAAACTTCTTATTTATTATTATTTTATATTATACTAATTTATATAATAATATTAATAATGCGAACACATGTACACGTACATATATATAATTAATTATAATTTTAATTTTAATTTTGTAATAGTAGTAAAAGAAAAGTGATTGCTTAAATGTTACACTATGCATACAAATTATTTTTTTCTGAATTTAGGAATAATAAATAATTTAGCATTGCCACATGCCTTGTCCCATGACATGTACTACAACTTGTGTTCCACATCGTAATACTCTACCTGGCTTTGCCTGAACATTTTAATGTAATATTCAAAGATGGGTTTAATGGAGAATCCTCTAGAAAAAACTCAAGATTTGCACTGCAATCCAAAGTGGTTCCTCCAAGACTGTTTTCCATCACTTATGAAGATTATTTTAAAATGAAACATTATTAGTGGTGTCTTCCAAGTTGTAGTCAAGAATTTGTTTCATTTCTAATTCCTACATACATTGCAGGGTAGTTGATACCTATGCCTCATTTTATCAAACACAAAAATGTGAATATGCAGCCTCTTTCATGGAATTCTATTGTTTTAGGATACACACAAAATGGTTTCCTTGATGAGATATAAGGTTTTTGAACTTTATGTGTCGATCAGATGTCACTGGAAAAAAAAGGAAAAAATTGGGTTCTTTGAAAAGTCCTAGGAGGCATTTCAGTAAATCCAATTGGTAGGTATATAGCTGAACTCCACAACATTCACTTCATCTTCCCAACTTGTGCAAAATTTAGAGCTTTGGAACATGGTATGGGAGACTATCCTATTTCTCTTCATGATGTAGTTGTTGAGACATCATAGTTCTGTAAATTAGGTTAATTGCTTGATTGATAAGAGAGGTGAAGTGAACATATAAACATGTAGAGAAAGCTTGAATGGTTTGAATTGAATTAATTAATGTGGAAAAGTCTTGGGTGATTGATGGAAATGGTGGGAACCATTGGAGTATTGAGTTAAATCATAAAAATTAATTACTTCCCATATGAAGTCACAACACATCGACAACATTTTCTAAGTTGTAGTTTACATGCTGAAGAAAGTTGTACGATTTATGCCTCATGTGAAAGAGAGTGTAACCTTTGTGGGAGAGTCTACCATGAAAATTTTAGGGAAATTCAAACATCTCTTCCTCATTATAGTGAATGGAGTGGCCTTTATTTACATAGCTTTGTGAGAAATCAAACAGACTAGGGATGTTAGAAACTCAAGATGAACTGGAGATAATTTCTCCATCCACAACTTAACTACCAATTTTCATGCATGTAAGAGCTAACATTTAGTTAGTTAACAGACAGTTAGGAATCAATTTGTTTAAGCAATTAACAGTTAGTTCTTTCAAGCAGTTAGAGGTAGTTAAATAATTAGTTTAGTTTCAATTTAATTTGCCAAGAAAATCTATTTATAGATGCCTTAGGCGCAGAGTTGTAAGCGAGGAAAAAAGAAGATTAATAAAAATTCTTTTTGCAAGAAATTGCAGTAACATCTGGGTGTTTTCTTGTTTTCTTGATTTTTAAGCTCTGTTTTATCCTTCAATTTGGTATCAGAGCTAGATGGTTGGGGAGAAGCACCTGATTCGGAGAGTTAGCGGAAGCCATGATAGGAGAAGCCAATAGTTGTAGGTCACGTGAAGAGAAGAAGTGCCAGTTTGGATCAAAACTGAGGTGGTTGACCTAGATCGCAACAGAAGTCAAAACAAAAATCACGCAAGTCATCCACTATCAGTGCAGAAAGAGGTAGAGGCTTGTTAGAGTGAAGGTTTTTTGAGGTGCAATTAGTGTAGAGATCCCAGTCTCATCGGTCAAGGCATTGACAGCAGGGACGTGAAAAGTGAAAATAGAGGTTTGGTTAAAGTGCACTTGTTAGCAGTCAAAGAAAGAATCGTAGTAAAGTATTAAATTTTTTAATTTTTTTTTATTAATAAAAAAACAAAAATAAAAGGTGTTGTCCAAAAGAAAAAAAAGCTCATGTTTGAAACGTTGCAGCAGTATTAGTCAAAGATCGTACAAACCTAGAGTGCTGGAAACCAGATCCAGGAAGGAGAAAGACTGTAGCAGCAACAACAGAATCCTATAGGTGTGAGACATGGCAATGAATAACAACATTTCTCTGCCTCAAATTCCCATTTTTAATGGTAAGAATTATGATTTTTGGGCAATTAAGATGAAAACATTATTTTGCTCACAAGAAGTTTGGGATTTGGTAGAAAGTAGTTTTGTAGAATCGCAGGACGAGGCAACCCATCTGGCAATAACTCGAGGACAAAAGGATGAACTTAAGGAGAACAGGAAAAAGGATGTAAAAGCTTTATTTATAATCCAACAAGGATGGGATGAATCATTTTTTTCCAGATTAGCAACAACAACAAGATCTAGAGAGGCATGGAAAATCTTGGAGACTACCTATAAAGGTAATACAAAGGTAAAAATTGCTAAATTGCAATCTCTTAGGCAAAGTTTTGAAAATTTGTAAATGAATGATTCAGAATCTATAGATCAGTTTATGGGTCAAGTGTTGAATATAGTGAATCAAATTAGATCTAATGGAAAAACAATCGTGGATCAGAAGATCTAAGACAAAATACTCAAGAGTTTACCCAGTAAATTTGATGCAATAGTTGTAGCTATTGAGGAAACCAAGGATTTGGAATAGTTATCAGTAGATGAATTAATGGGTTCTTTGTTAACACATGAATCTAGAATGAATAGGAATAACAACACTTCTCTTGAGAATGCTTTCAAGTCATAGGTATCATTTGGCAGAGGAAGAGGAAGAGGAAGGTCAAACTTTAGAGGAAGAGGTAGAGGCAGAACTGGAAAGAACAATCCAGATCAAGGTGAACACAATAATCAAAACTACAGTAGTAGAGGATGTGGCAACAATCACTTCCAGCAAATTTCATAAAGGTTTGATAAATCTAATATTCAATGTTATTATTGCAAAAAATATGGACATTATGCAAGTGACTGCATAAGGAAACAAGGATATGTGGACAAGCAGAATGCTAATTACATAGGTGAATCTAGTTCTAATCCTGGAAGCTTATTTCTCACTTGTCATGTTACTTGAGAAAAGGCTAGAGATATTTCATTCTTAGATAGTGGATGCAGTAATCATATGACAGGGAAAAAAGAATTTTTTGCTAGTCTTGATGATTCTGTAAAATCTAAAGTGAAATTAGGAAATGATATCAAAGTGGATGTAATGGGTAAAGGTGTAATAAATGTTTTGGAAAAAAATGGTGAAAGAAGGTTTATACCTGATGTTTATTTTGTACTTGGACTAAAGCATAATCTTATCAGTATTGGATAGTTAGTACAGAAAGGTTATAGAGTATCTTTTATGAATAATGTTTGCACAATACTAGACAAGTTTCCAAGTGATAGGTTGATAGGAACAGTGGAGATGACCAAGAATCGGATGTTCCCTCTTTGAATTTAGTGCATCCAAGGAAAAGAGGAAGCCCACTTCAAAACCATGTAGCTAGACCAATCATGGATATGGCAATTAAGGTATGGACATTTACATTTTGGAGGTTTGAATTTATTACAGAAGAAAAATATGGTGAAGGGTTTACCACCAATAAAATAGCCAGGGAGTTCATGTGATAGTTGTATTCTGGCAAAATAACATAGAGAGAGCTTTCCAATAGGAGCTTCATACAAAGCAAAGGTAATATTGGAGCTAATCCATAGTGATTTATGTGGACCAATGCAAACTCCATCATTTGGAGGTAGTACTTATTTTCTAACCTTCATTGATGACTTTAGCAAAAAGACATGGATATATTTTCTCAAAAATAAGTCTGAAGCCTTTGGGAAGTTTAAAGAATTCAAGGCAATGGTTGAAAAACAAAGTGGCCTTTATATCAAGGTACTTAGATCAGATAGAGGAGGTGAATATATGTCTAATGAATTTC
Organism: Torreya grandis; assembly: GCA_037957365.1. Classification (NCBI taxonomy): domain Eukaryota; kingdom Viridiplantae; phylum Streptophyta; class Pinopsida; order Cupressales; family Taxaceae; genus Torreya; species Torreya grandis. The sequence goes on along the minus strand of JARHVA010005285.1, from coordinate 474,134 downwards.
AAGATTTTTTTAGGTATCATGGCATTAAAAGGCATTTGACTATAAGGTACACACCACAGTAGAATGGTGTAGCAGAAAGGAAGAATAGAACAATCATGGAGATGGCTAGAAGCATGTAGAAGGCCAAACACTTGTCAAATGAATATTGGGAAGAAGCAGTAGCATGTGTAGTGTATATTCTGAATAGAAGCCCAACAAAGTGTGTTAGAGATCAAATTCCACAAGAAGCGTCGAGTGGTAAGAAGTATAGTGTACATCATTTCAAAAAAATTGGTTGTGTTGCATATTCTCTTATACCATCTAAATTGAGAAGAAAAATAGATGATAGAGGTGAGAAATGCATTTTTATTGGCTATAGTGAAGAATCAAAGGCTTATAAGTTGTATAACCCCATTTCAAAGCAAGTTATTATTATCAAAGATGTTGAATTTAAGGAAGAAGCATGGGATGGTAGCACCATCACAATTGGAGCACCAATTCCACTGAATGAAGAAGAATCTAAAGAAAAAAAATTTCAAGGTGATCAATCCTCTCCACAAGTAAGAACAAGCACTCAAATAAGAACACCTAAGAGGTTTGAAAAAGGTGAATCATCTAGTCATGCATGTCACCCTACTCCAAATTCACAAGTGATGAATCAGATCCAACTCTTGCTACTTTAAGATCAAGATTGAAAGGTAAGAAAATGAGAAATTTGAATGAGATTTATAATCAAGAAGAAGAGTAATTAGATTTGGTTTCAAATTTTTCTCTTTTCACTCATGATCCTATGTACTATGAAGAATCAGTTATGAGGAAAATTGGATAAAAGCAATGGATGAAGAAATGAATGCTATTGAAAGAAATAAAACATGGGATCTAACTAATATACCTAAAGGTAAGGATTGTATAGGAGTAAAATGGGTTTATAAGACTAAATTTGATGTAGATGGAAATGTTGAAAAGCACAAGGGAAGGTTAGTAGCAAAAGGTTTTGCGCAAGAACATGGAATTGACTATAATGAAACATTTGCTCCAGTTGCTAGACTAGATACTATTAGAATGGTTTTATCAATAGCTGCTCAAAATAATTGGCATGTATATCAAATGGATGTAAAATCAGCTTTCTTGAATGGTTTACTAGATGAAGAAGTGTATGTGAAACAGCCACTAGGTTACGAAGTACAAGGACATGAAGAAAAAGTCTACAGATTGAAGAAGGCTCTTTATGGTCTCAAGCAAGCACCAAGAGCATGGTATAGCAGGATTGATTCATATATGACAAACAATGGATTCAATAAAAGCAATAGTGAGCCTACTTTGTACACAAAAATCAATAAAGAAGGTCAAATTTTGATTGTGTGTTTGTATGTTGATGATTTGATTTTCACTAGAAATTTGTCTATAGACACCTTTAAATCAGCAATGAAGAAAGAATTTGAAATGATAGATTTGGGATTAATAAAGTATTTTTTGGGCATAGAAGTTGTACAATCAGAGAAAGGAAAATTTATTTGTCAAACTAAATATGCAAAAGATGTGTTACGGAGATTTAAGATGTTGAATTGTAAACCAGCACCTACACCAGTTGCTACAGCGACCAAACATAGCAAAGAAGAGAAAGGGTCTAATGTTGATTCTACAACATTCAAAAGACTAGTTGGTAGTTTGATGTATCTTACAGCTACAAGACCAAACATCATGTATGGGGTCAGTTTAATCTCAAGATTCATGGAGTCACCAAAAGACTCACATTGGCAAGTTGGAAAGAGGATATTAAGATGTGTGGCAGGAACTACAAAATATGGAATTTTATATTCCACAACTAACGATTTTAGTTTGATTGGTTTTACTGATAGTGATTTTGTAGGTAGCGTTGATGGCAGGTAGAGTACTTCTGGACATGTCTTTATTTTAGGCATAGGTGTGGTCACATGGGCATCTAAAAAGCAACCTATAGTGACACTTTCATCAGATGAAGCAGAGTATGTAGCAGCCACATCAACAGCATGTCAAGCAACTTGGATGAGGAGAATATTGATAGATTTATTACAAGCATAGAAGGAGTCAACACCAATCTTTTGTGACACCAAATCAACAATTGTATTATTAAAAAATCATGTTTTTCACAAGAGGAGCAAGCACATTGATACAAGATTTCACTTTATCAGAGAGTTAGTAAATAATGGAGAAACCCATCTAGAATTCTATAGATCTGAAGATCAATTGGCAGATATATTCACAAAGGCATTAGCAAAGGAGACCTTTGATTATTTAAGACAAAATTTAGGCATTGTAAATGCTAAAGTTGTTAGTCGTAGAAATTAAGGGGGAGTGTTAGAAACTCAAGATGAACTGGAGATAATTTCTCCATCCACAACTTAACTACCAATTCTCATGCATGTAGGAGTTAACATTCAGTTAGTTAACTGACAGTTAGTTTAAGCAGTTAATAGTTAGTTCTTTCAAGTAGTTAGAGGTAGTTAAACAATTAGTTTAGTTTTAGTTTAATTTTCCAAGAAAATCTATTTATAGATGCCTTGGGTGCAACATTGTATGCAAGGAAAAAAGAAGATCAATAAAAATTATTTTTGCAAGAAATTGCAGTAGCATATGGGTGTTTTCTTGTTTTCTTGATTTTTAAGCTCTGTTTTATCCTTCAAGGGAGTGGGGCTACATACTTTTCTTGGATGACACATTTAGTTTATAACAATCGTCGCCCATTATTTTTGCATAAACTATTTACCACTCAGCGCCCACTATTTTCACCTATTGGCAACATCTAAATAACATCTCCAATACCATGTGATTAATGTAAGGGCTTCACCTATCAATAACATGCCTCCAACATAAAAATGGGCACTAAATAACTTAACTACTCTTATGCTTATTTTATATAATATTTAATTAGGGAGTTGGTTAGGAATTAGGAGTTAAGAGTTAGGAGATGCACATATAATTTCATTAGTGCATCTACAATTCAATAAGTTAGTTAGAATTCATATACTTTCACTTCCCTATATATATGCATTGTTTTAGTGTATTGTTACAATTTATAATGTAGTGTGAAGTTTGTATTATAATCTGAAACAATAGTATCTCTTATTTTTCATCTTTATTATTGATTGTTGTTGTTTGGCATAGTCTCAAAGCAATGGTACTACCCTCCTATGTTGATTATGAGAACGTATGTCCAACTTTGTGCTTACCCCAATATGGTATCAGAGTTATATATCTTCTATAATAGATATTAACCTTGAGTTTTGCCCACGATCAGTAAGGAAATTTTCACAGTTTGCTTCAAGTCTATTTTTATAGGTTATTTTTGGTTATCTGTACAATTCAAAACATGTCATGCAATTCAAATTAGAGGATAGACTATGTATCTCATCTCTAGGTCTTAATCTATGATTTCATGCCATTTTGATTTGTTGCAAGCCATACGACATATTCAGCATCTTATTTTGGCTGTGTTTATTTTAATTGGCCTTTGGCATAATATATGCATATAAATATGATCTCAGTGTATTCAATGGACTGTATGGCACTCTGAGGGTTCACTTTTATTATTTTGAATTTTTTTATTAGTCATTAATTGGTCTACATTATTGCATAGTGAGGATCATGTTCACATGATTTTTGTTTGGTTTTGCAATGTTCTTACTCAACGCCATTCCATATCAAGCCCTTGGCTATCCTCAGCTGCCACCTCAACCTTAGCACCTTGTACGGCCTACCTACCAATGGTTCTATGTCCATGTTCACCCCACTGCCTTTCCCATTTGTCCTCCTCACTGTTGAGCACCTTGTCTAATGATAACCATCATTATTTCTCTAACTCCTCCCTTAGCTTTATATAGTCCATTGGTAAGCTTTCCATCAATGTCAATATCCCACTCAGTGTAAATCATTTTTAACCTATTTTTTGTATCAAATTTGTAATTATGGTATTGCAAACATTGTGGAGTTTACTCCACATAATGTTGTAACTAGAGAATGAAAATATCATACTAATATATTATCTACAGGTGTAATGGATCATAGTTTGAGGCCCTATACTTTTGCTATGTTTAAGTCTTATTATTATGTTTCATCTCTTATTTATGAAGAGATTCAGTTATCATATTATGGCATGAGAGACTAGGACATCTGAATTATATATACATAAAAAATGAGCGATAAAATTATTGTAAATGGCCTGCCAAAGGTAGCTTTTATTGGTGGAGTGCATCCTGGATGTATAATTAGAAAAAACACATTAGGATCCATTTATATAAGGTAAGGCCACACATGTATAATAATCTCTAAAATTGGTACATAGTGATTTGATGATATTTCAAACTTGCTCTTTTTTAGGAGTGAAGTATGCACTCCATTTCATTGTTGACTATATTAGATGACTTTGGGTAAATTATCCCTAGTTAAAAGTTGATGTTTTTGATACCTTCAAGGCTTTTAAATATTTTATAGAAAAATAATCATCACTTCCACTCAAGAAGATATGTATTAGAAATCCTTTAAATAATTTTGCATTAAATGTGGCATATAACATTAATTCATTATGCCATACATAGAACTTTGAAAGAGATGAAAATTTTCCTTATTCAATCTAAGAACTTGGGACCTAAATTTTGAGTTAAGGTATTTAATTATACTAATTACATCCATAACTATATGCCATATAAGGTTGTGTGAAATAATACACCTCAATAAACTTGTTTAATCATCAACCTTAAAATCTCTAGATTTTGTGTATTTAGAAATAAGGCATGAGTATTTGTTCTTGATGGCAAACACAAATATTTGGAGAAGATACAACAACTATTTTTTGTTGTTTATTTTGAAAATTTATAAAATTACCAACTTTTTTATTTTATCGCAAAATATATATTATTATGATGATATGTAAGAGTTGATGACCAACTGACTCCACATAAGTTAACATATTATCCTCATTCTCTTTCTCCTCCTACTATAATTGATTTCAAGGACCTACATCTTGATGATGATGATTATGTCACTAATAATGCTCTTGCTTAGAGACCACTTCCATGTCCTTCTCAATATATGCACAAGTGGGATCAATCCACTCTAAAAATATATGGTTCTTTGATTGGTGATATTTTAGTTCCTCATCATACTCAATCTCAAGTGTCTAGTGTTTCTCTTTAGAGCCATGCCATTACAGATGATGGAGTATTATTTTTTAAGGTGATAAATAAACCTAAAAGGGATATTATTAGATGTAATAGGAATGTTTTTCACTCGTGAGGAATCATACATGGGACTTACTACCTCTTCTAAAGGGAAGAAACAATGCATGAATTAAATGTGTCTATCAAACCAAATATGTAGTAGATTCTGCAAATGATAACTATAAATCACAGTTGGTATGAAAGGGTTTCTTATATTTTGAATAAGTTTATTAATTTGAAAACTTTGCCATTATTTAAAAGATGATTTTTTTTGTCTTTTACTTGATCTTGCTATAATACATCATAATTTGATATACATGATGGATGTGAGAGTGATTTTATGCATGGTGATATTCAAGAGTATACCTATATAGAGAATCCACATTGATATGTTTAGTATTATTCACTTGTATGTAGGCTATGTTATTTTGTATATGGTCTCAAACAAGCTCCTCTACCATTGTTTTGAGAAGATGGATAGTTTTGTTCTTAGTTTTGGTTTCACTTGTTTTTCCTCTGACCCTAATGTATACTGAAGGTTTTTATTAAATGGAGGTAGTTAGAATCATAGTTAACATTGATTCACTATAAAATTTATATTATGTATCAACTAAACTAACCTAGAATTACTAGTTGCCAAACTAGTTGTGTTTTGAGTGGCATTGTTGACCTATACTAAATAGCTTAAAACATGAAGATATATTCCTTCTAGTATAATTCAATGTATATATGAAAAAAATTAATTCTTAAACATTCAAAAATATTTTTCAATTCAATTTAATGCACCACACTACCTTTTTTTGCATTTTTTATTTATAGAGAAAGCTAAAATTAACTTATTACAAGGTAACTTGCATTGCAAGTTAAGTCTAAAAGTAAAACTAAAGAAATAACTTTACTTAACCACAAATCTAACTAAAAATAAACTAATGATGAAAATTTTAACTCACTAATAAGATATTGGCATCATGAAATAAGACTCTTCATTAGTTACATAAACATGCACACTAATTAAGTGAAAATATATAAATAGAATTCTAAAAATAGAAATATGAAAATATAACTCTAAAAAATCTATTTTACCCATAAATATACTAGTGAATCCCCATAATTGATATCAGGTCTTGTCATAGTGAGATACATAAAACATCCCATGCTTCTAAAATTCTTTTCATTATTTGAATAAATTCTATCCTCTATCATAAGCTTTTATCCACTTGCAATTGGAGTGTATGTGGACTTTAAATCTTGAATATTATTTTTCTTTAGCATGTATTATGAACACTTTTATTGATAAATGAATTCATCCTCTTTATTTTCAAGGACTTCAAATCCAATAAATTACTTCATAAGTCAAATATCAAACATCTCAAATTATTATCTCATAACTTCCTTGAAGTTATTCAACATCTCCATAAAGTTATTTGTATATATCAAGTCATCTAAATAGTGACAACGACGTTAAAAATTACAACCCATTGTTTTTATGTATAAATTTGGTTCATTTTGAATTATTAAAAAAAATAGATCCAACAAAAACCTATACCTTATTTATTATCAAGTACTTAGATCTTGATTAAGCCCATAAATATCCTTGTTCAACTTATATAACAAAACTTATTTTCCCTTTACCTCAAAACCTTTTGGCTACCCTACATATACTTATTCTTTAAGAACTTTATTTAGTTATGCACTCTTAACTTACATTTTATAAATTTTCCCTAATTCATAATAATTTATATTAATCGTTAGTCTTATAGTATATCAACATTCCATAAGTGCATAGGTTTCCTTGCAGTCAACCCCATATGTTTGTGCAAAACCTTTTGTAACTACTAGTTTAGCTTTTAGTTTGTTAATTGTACCATCAGTCTTGACTTTGGTCTTGTAAGACCACTCATTTTCAATGACATATCTATTTAATAATGGTTAAACTATATTACATGTATCATTCCTCTAAATTTAATCCATCTCTAATTTCATAACATGGACCCATTCTTTCTTTTGAGTAGCTTGTGCATAGCTTTTAGGTTATCTAACAATAGGTGAAAATGCAAACATATTATTTTCATCATAAGTATCATCAAACAAACAACCTTACTTATTTTTAAGTGTTGTAATCCCTATCTCATAATTTTGATCCAACATTTGACTGGATGGATATGGATTGAACAACCAAAGTAAATTTTAGTGGTGATTTGTTGTAAATTCATGAATATTTTGGTTTCAAAAATTAGCATTTGTTGATTTTAGGGTTGGTAAATAGCATGGATTTTCCTAAAATAATTGGGTGTAATTTATATTTACATGTCAACTCACCTATTGTTTAAAATAAATTTAATATATATAAATATATTTTATCAATCCATTAAAAATAAATATGAGCATATTAATCATTATATGTAATATATAGTCATTCAAGGACTAAATCTATGAAGCATATTAGCATACTTACAATTTAAATGTACTTGTCGCATTCCCCTACATAGTTGTTACCTACTCACAACATTATCACACATGTCACCATCTGTGTTAATTAATATAAATCTTATCACATGACATCATCTGAGTCGATTACCAGTAATCCTATCACACATCAACATTAGTGTCATTCATTAGCATTGATTTCACCTAATATAATTAATGTTTCCTAATAGCATCATTGTCATTTAAAGGGATTATTGTCACCTAATAACATTAGTGTTACATGATAACATTTATATTTTCTAAGAAATTAAGTAGATCCCAATAGAATTATGTTTGCATTCTAATCTACTAGTTACATGTCATCTGCTGGAAATGTTAATGGGTTCAAACAATTAGCCAATAAAAAAACCCTATTATCTTATTTTATCCATCCAAAAAAATCCCCAAGAAACTAACATCCACACCAAATATAGTGATATGTACTATACTAAATGATGAAATGTGTTTTTATTTATTTTTAATTTAATATTAAGATTCAATAATAATTTAAAGGTAAACACTCTTAAATGTATAATCCATAGATAATGGTATCTATCTAAATGATTTAATCACATGTCACATATTAAAGATATTATTGATGATGACATGCTAGTACTAAAAGTTTTTCTTGAGTATGAGTATGAAGTGCATCAAGTGGAGGATAATTTAAAATAACTTGACTTAGATGAGGTGAAAATACAAGAATAGACTTCTAGATGTCATGAAAAACCAACTTCAATTAAAGATTCAACTCAAAACTATGTACAAGGAAGAGGAAACTAGATGATATTTTTAATAATTAAATACAAATACCATATGAGATTTTTACTCATCAAACATAAGATTTATTTGAATATTGCATTAAGATATCTATGTGAAAGAATAATAGTACATGGATAATTGGAATGTCTTTTAAGCTTGACTAGATAGCTAAAATATCCATTCATTAAACCAGTTGAACTAGAAAATAGAAATAATATTCCAACATAATGTAGATGTATAATATGTAGTTGTAAACTAGGAAATGACCACAAAATTCAAATTAACTTGGATACAATTAAAAAACATTGTATAAAAATATGTGTGTCTCTAAAACAAAAAGATGGACAAACATAAAAACCATAGAGATGGAAATATGCAAAATAATACATGCATGTAAGGTATGTAGTAGATTATGAATATAATCATAAACATCTAGGAAATCTCATTGAGAAAGGAGAAGCAATAACATTTAAGTTATTAAAAGTTACTCAAGCTAATCTTCATGCCAAAAATATACAGTTCTCTACCATCTATCACATTCTCAAAAACTTCAAACCTATATCATATTTCTTAGATTATAATATTATGTTCAAACATAATAGATTTCATAACATTCCACAATCCCATTGGTCAAATATCAATTCTTGGGAAATGTAAAAAATGACTCACCATTATTGAGGAGGATTTGAAATAAAAATTAAAAATGTACATGGTTTATCTCACTTTCAATTGATAAGATCATAGAAGTTGACAACATATCATGGGTTTGTATCCATTTTCATACTTTTCATAGCCATTTAAGGCAACATCATCTGTTAGTTGTACATATAATGACTAAAAAGTGTAATGCTGGAAACCTTTATAAATTGATTATATCCAATTTGAAGGATATAACTAGGATGGATGAATATTATATAGATACAAAATTATTCTATGTTGGTTCTAATGGTGCATCTATGATGCAAGGTAATATATTTGGTCTATGTGTTTGACTGTAAACAATAGATTCCCCATAAATGATTCCAATACATTGCATTTATCATAAAATAAATCTTACTTACAAGATTGATATCACATTTGAAAAAATTTCAAAAGTGGAAGATTTTATTCATAACTTGCATGTATGCATTTCAACCAATCGAAAAATATGCTTAAAGTTTCATAAACTAACAATTGACAATAAAAATATATTAAAATATGCTGATAAAATATGGATTTTTTTGTATGATCCAACATGCATAATTTTAGAATAATATCTATCATTAACGGATTTTATGTTTAAGTACTAGATGTAAGTTAACAAGGAAAGAGATTTATTATATCATTTAATAGATTTAGAAACATTATTAACACTGTGTGGTATTTTTTCTATGTTTAGATAAATTTAATTTTTGACAAAACATGCACAAGATAAAACTATATATTATTGACTTCATTTGATTAAGAAAATGGTTTTGTCAATCTCTAGATATATTATACTTCTCACAATACTATTTTAAGGCCTCTGTATTTGGCAGATGAAATTTTTTAATTGATATTAAGGACCCTAATAGATATTTGAATTTAAATCTTAATGATCATATTTGTATCATTGTTAATGGAAAGGAGATATCAATGCACACATTCCAAAGACATGTTTATTTATTAGGAATAAAAATTAGAAGATGTCCATGTAACATTTTTTATTAGATTGGTTAAATATGGGTTTGAAAGGCCCCATATCCTTATACATAGGAGAGAACTTAAAAATAAAGCATTTACACTCTAATATGACACCTCTACCGGTGGTAATTGAATAAGTAGAAATAATCCCACATAACAGGGACTTCCACCAAAGAACAAACAGAAACAAAAAATACTTGCCAAGGAAACTTCTGTGAAGTTTCCACCAATCTTATATAGGGGAAAGATGAAACAAAATCCCTCCCAAGGTAACCATGTGGGTCCAAGTAACGTACATGTAGATCAACATTTCCAATAAATATCCATATATGACCTACTACCATCAACCATAAATTGAATCATGCCTTGTACTTTTTGTACCCCCCCCTTAAATTGAGGGTTATACTGGACTCATCTCTTCTACAACTTTTCTTTTTCTATGCTTTAGTCCACTCTCCCTTATCTTTTATAGAGTCTGAGGATAAATGAAATAGAATTTATATAGATTATAAGGGATGAGATTTATCTACCACTGGATCAAAAACTAATGGTTTTACCTTTGATGTTCTAAAAATAATATTAACATCTTTAATAATAGGAGTTACCATAGCTGGAACCAACCCCTTCATTTCTAGAATTGGGGGTCTACCTTATGCTCCCCCTTTATAATTTAGGAATCGATGTGTTCAATATTAGTGGGATTAGACTCATCTCAAGATGAATTAGAATCATCATTATTAGATTCAAGATCATTCATAGTGAGGTGAATGGGTAGAAATCTGACCACTAGGAAAATTCCTTCTTTTTTTATGGATCTTGTAATCAATGGTCAAGTGTATTGTATTAAAAGATCTTTTATAATGGAATAGAAAGACTTCATAGTCAAGGGGTTGGTACCAAAAATGATCATCCACTTATAGAATAATGTTTTTGGATAGATCCTTTGATGTATCAACGTTGACCAGTATTCTGGTGAGGGCGGTGTGCAAAAAAATAGAAGTGTCTAGGTGGGTTTGCATGAATTTACCTAAGGAGTTACCTATGGATTTCAATCTAGGTTTATAACAAAACTATAAAGGAAGGTAAGGAATGAAAATATAGATAGGTCTTTTATTTACAAGTTCAGTAAAGGGAATAAATAAAAGGGACCAGGGTTTCATGAGTACTATATGATACTGTTATTTATGAGATGCGACTGAAATTAAGAAAGATTTCAAAAAGATTGTCTACTAAATTTCAAGATCATTTTAAGAAGGTCAACTTTCTTGAATCCATGGTAGTTATTAAAATAATGTTTTATAACATTATAAATGGTGAATAACTAAAAAATAATTTATTTGTCAAATACATGGGTAGTCTCATTAATCATTTCAGCAAGTCTGTGGAGTTTAATGGATTTAAAATTAGAGGTATTTAGAAAATGTGTTTACTAACATCTCATTCAACACAATTTAAACTTCCAATGATTGATTAATATCAGTTTTTAAATGAACCAATAAAAAGTGGTGTTATTATGAGGATATGGTAAAAACATTACCCCAACAACATCCTATAGGAAAATATTATCAAATATTTTTTATTATATCAACTATACCCAAAAAATATTATTGGATATATGGAAGATGAATGGATTTTAGTGAGTTATATTTTTTTAAATCCAAACTTCAGAATAGATTGGATAAAAATCTAGAAGCTTGTTTGAGGTTGTATGTTTCTCGTTATCCTGTGGAATGTTTTCCTTAGGACACTTGAAATTTCGAGTTCACTAAATGAAATAATATGTGTCTTTAGTACATCCAAAAATATATATTATGTTAATTCTAATAATCAAATTCCATATGAGAATGTAGTTACAAATACCAAATTTGAAAAACAAACTAGAAAAGGACTATTTCAACGATCGAGTTTTAGATCTTCATGTAGTCTAAATTGAAACTTTTCAATCTAATTCATTATCAAAAGTGACATTTTTTTATTTATTATTAACTATTAATTGTGATAATTTAGGTATTATAAAATTTATCACATCACAATATTAGCTATTCATAATCGACTTATTTATATGCAAAGAAAAATTCAATAAGAATTATAAATCAACCATCTCATAGGTACCATATGGTAATTTATTATTAAATATTTATAACTTATCATGTGGTTGATATTAAAATTCTATATCATGTTCATCAAAATAATAAGAGACTAATATAAGATTATTGAGTAACAAAAATGCAATCGTTACACATAATAAGAATTTGTTTTTCAACAACCATGCTTATTACAAAATCAATAAAGAAAAATAAGAAGACTAATTTTATCCCTTAATAACATTAAAATTTATCTATTTTCATTTCAATTAAATAACTATAATGATTATATTAATCAAATTAAATTATTTTTCCAAAATCCAGTCATAAAAACATGTCTACTAAAAATTAACACTTTTAATAATAAAATTGAAAATCAATACTCACATTTTAAAGCATATATCATACATATAGTGCAGCTAAATTAATTACAAAAAATCATTATAATTCAAGCTAATATATAACACATCAATAACTAAAATCCATCTAACAATCCAATGCATCTTCAAAAAACCATAAATACATTATATATTGCAATTTGAAATTCATTGCATTCTAATATTATAATATTTCTACTATAAATAAATGTGACAGCTTATATTCATTCATTATTTTTGAGTTTCATGTGGAGTGTTTGTCTAATTTTCTATTACATAATACACTCTAACTATGTGGATCATCTTTTAACACTCCTAATTGGAGGAGATCCTTGGTTATAGCATTAATATTTTAAAGATTTGTGCTTTCATCCTTTGTTGCATCTCCTATACAAAACAACGAGGGATCTATATCAACTTTCTTCTTGAAATTTTTTTTTGTATCCAATCCATGATCCTTGATTATTTTCTTCAATTTATTATTTTGTTTATTTAGTAAAACAAGTTTTTATTTCAAGGAAATAGTTGCAATTGAAATTTTACATGTTATAAAGATGCACTTCGAGTACCTTCACTTTATTATTCCAATTATGATATTTTAATTACAATTTAATTATGAATATTATTTGACACAAAAATTATAATAAGTAAATGCAAATGAAAAATAACTTATAATGAGTATAACTTACCACATCTTTACCCTCTTTTGAGTCAACAATAACCACCAAGATTTTGTCTTTTGCCCATTTCTTGTACTATACTTGGGCCTTTACATTTAAATTATCAAGCATGTTCAACATTATATATAAAACTTCATCATTTTATTCATTAATAATATTTACTTATCCACAAATAGCATGATTCAACAAAACATTAATTTTTGTTTAGTTGATTTTCAACCAATTTGAATAAATGGTTACATTTGGAGTGATTATGAAACTGGGCATTTATTTATTGGATCAAAAATTTATCCCTTACCTCTCATATTCTCCAACACTAAATTTCACCAAAAAAAATTATTTTACATATGCCTAAGTATTATTCACCAATAAATTATCTAAAGGGAAATTCGTAAGCTCATCATCAGTCTTAGGAATCTCAGGATTAGGAAAGAGAGGGGGTGAGCTAGACCACAAAAATTTAGGTATCGGTAGTTGTTGAGAATTATCCTCTACCCCCTCAGCTATGATCCCTAAATAATGTCATAGTTATTGAAAAACTAAATTGATTCCCATTATATATCCTAATAAACTCATCATCGAGATCTATATACTATAAAATAGTAGTCCCTGAGTTAGAGATACCATCAAGAGATAGGTTTGTAAATTCTAACGTGAAATGGACAATGCTATTGAGGGCCAAATATGGTGAACTTTTCTCCCTCACAAAAAATTTATGGGCTAGTGGTGGTGGAAAAAAATGTTTCCTTCAAGAAGGGATCTCTACAAATTGAAAAAAAATAGATAATAACTGTTAAATGAGGATAAATTTAATATTTAATAATTTTATTTCATAAAATATTGATAAGTACATACCTTACTATTAAATATGCATTAAATATCTTTGTTACAAATAAATACTTGGAGGTGATTTTTGAGAAGATTGGGTGGAAGATTCAAATGACACTATAAAAATAAAATGAATCAAATTAAACAAAACATCTACAATGTATAATAAAATTATTAATAATATGAATAATACAATGGTATTACCATCAACATGAGAGTACACTTGATTTTACATTGGTGAAACTAGATTACGTGGTGGGCCTAGAGGCATAATATAAATTTGCATTCTTTTTTTTCTTATCAATGGAAGAGGAGATGATTTTGCATCCATGTCTGATTCTCCAGAGGCCTCCAGGGATTGTCAACCTCTTACTATTACTTGTCATCTTGATATTATCTATATAATTATTTTATATGAGGACATAATTACTTCAATCAAATGTATAATATTAAATAATTTTTCAATAATTTATAATGCAGTTACAAACATGAATTTACCTTTTATTATGAAACTGATATAGAAGTGAGATAAAAAAATTTATTGAAAAGCAGTTGGAATATTCATTCTCTCCATTTATACTTGGTTAAATTCCTAATTCTATAAATTATTAATATAATTAGTACATGTAAAATTACAACTATCAATAATAAGATCAAAATTTAAATCAATGATAATTTTGTTCGACAAATATGAATACCAATCAAATTTTTGGTCACTCAAAGTACATAGGATATAGACCATAGCTTAGATTATTATGTCTAACGCTCTTCCCTAAAATAAAATTATATCCTAAAATAATTATATCATGTACACAATAAAATTATGTTAACATATTGTATAGGGAGGACCCTATTGGATTGTGATTCTACCCACCTATAACAAAAGCAAGCATACTAGTTCAAAGTGAATTGAACTTTTAATTGATGATGATACTTGTTGTCATATTAATAATGTTTAATATTTGGATAAAATTTAAAATAAAAATTAAATGAAAATAATATTAATTTAAATAAAGAGTATAAACCTCGATTAACAAATCAAATTGAGACTCTAGATAGTTCTTGTCGTGATCTATCAGTGAGGCATGGGTGGTCATAGGGTTAATATTTATGAGGGGGAGCCATGTTAAGTGATGTATGTATTTTTGGAAGACCCCAAATATTAAAACCAATGATTTCACCTTCATTATGAACATGCATTAGGCATGTTCATATTTTGTAAACAAATGAGTAAAGTGGTGTATCTGTTGTACTGGGGCATCTTGACAAGCCCCTCCAAACTACACTTCTCAACCTAGTCCATGTTTGAAAAAAAAATTCTAGTACTCAAAGTATTTTCAGGCACATGAGGTTCTTTTAGATTATTTTTTATTAGGATGAGCTTGGGGAAACCATCACAGTACAAGTGGTCTCTAGGTGATCTCTAGGAAGTTATTTGTTTTGTATAGAATCAAGTCATTAGGAGGTCAGTGTGGAATATTAAAGGTTCATGAGTATAAAATGAAGTGGAACAAAAATATTTATAGGCAAATCAAATATATAAATTGGCATCTAACACATAATAAAATCTACTATTAAAGTTGGCACCTGATATCATAACTACCACTAAACAACATAACCATTATTCAACAATAAAGCTAACAATAAACAAAGGATAGTCATCACATGATGGAAAAGTGACCACCATAATGTGATGAATTTTTCATTTGATAAATATGTTATCACTTGATGAGATATCTATTGTTATTATATTCATTTTCATGTAATAGTGCACCTATTATTCATCAATAACACTATCATTTAAAGGCATGTGATGTTGATTGCAATCCATACTATCACATTATGGAAAATTTACCAATGTTGTATATGTTTTTGAGTGACAACATAGATTTAAAATTATGTAATTTCATCATGAATTAGTGAATCCATCAAATAGTGATGAAGCCATTGAGCAATAATGAGTCTGCTAAATAACATCAAAGCCATCAAACAACAACATGGCTCCCAATTTTTCCTGCATTATCGTGCACCTACATAATTTTTAGGATTTTTTTTAGGGTATGATATTTCAGGGTGTAAAAATAAATCCATGGTGTAATTTTATTTAATATCTCTCCAATACCATTGATTTAAAAAAAATTAATCTAGACATGCATAAAATCAAAACAACTAGATCAAAACTACATTTACATTATTCATATGTAGTGAAGGTGAATACTTACTATTTATTCATGATAAACTCTAGTAATAAATATATAAGTCTTATTTTAAGCACATATATCCATCTCTCCACTAATATGATCTACATCTAGTGGTTCCATTCTCACATATTTTAGCACCACCTCCACAATTCTATCTAAAAAGTCTCCAAGATCGCTATTTTCTTCTAAAAGTTATGTAAACATGAGAAAAATCATTAAAAATAGTCTAAACCATTATTTTAATTTTTCATTGGAATGGAATATGAATACTTACTCTTTCTCCATGATAAACACTAGGCCAAAAATCTCTCAAACTTTGTTGATGGCATCTATCCATATCTCCACTACTGTGATGTCAACCATGCCCTTTATTTTCTAATCCTCAAAATCTTTAGAATAAGATCATTTATTAATATAGTGAATTATTGAAGGATAATTTCATAAAATATAATAATAAACTTCACAACACCATGATAATTTTACATCCATAACAACTCATTCAATTTGCATAGAAAAAAATCAAGAAAGTAGACCCCTGCACAAAAAGTCAAGAAATAGTCCATTAGTTTTCAAATCAATTCCTTTGAAATATGAGTATAAACTCCATAAAATAATAAATAGGTTGAAATTTTTTTCCCATTGCTAAAATTCAAGTATTAATTATGTTGTTACATGACAATGATGCTTGTCACTACTAAAAGTTATGCATCAAATAGTTGTCGTGCAACAACACATTTATCATGATATAACACATCTATCATGTGATATAATAGATTTCATATGATATCATATATATCATATGACCGCATATCTATAATTCAAAAACATATTTATCATGAAAAAACTAACTTTCATGTGACACCATAACTGTTGTGTGACAAAAGGGCTTTTCTACCCCATGATGTTTTGCTCGCTCACCTAGACACCATCCATTAAATTTCACAAAAAATTTAAAATGCATACTTAGTTAGTAGTAAAAAAACCCCAAGTTAATTTTTATATGGTTCACTAAAATTTATCTTATAACATCTAATTTTTGTTACTTTGAGTTGATCAACATGAATGACAAGTCACTTATGAAGAGCTAGTGTTATTTATTGATGAACTATAAACATGTGTGGGAGTTTTTAAGACCTAAAAATAAGATTCAATATGTTTCCCGCATTAACTCATGACTTATTAATTTTTATTAATATTCATGCTTCCCTTTCCTTCAACTTGGATGTAATTTCCATGTCCCAACTATACTTGGATTTTGAAATAATTATTTAACTTGTTGAAACCATGTTTGTGGCTTGTCATATAATTTAACAAACAATAATTCAATAAACCAAAAACTATTACTTCCTATATTACCAAATTTCATGTTAAATAATAATTTTATCCTGCTTTAACATCACTTTTCTCATCTTCCAAATCTTTCTTTTCACTCTCTTGTTTAGCTTGATTCTTAGCTAATAACATCCTATAATATATTATCATGTGTCCTAGTTTTTTTATAGTAATGAGAAGTAAATTATTTATTTCTCTTACTTGTGAAGTTAGCTTCATATTTTCCATCTAAGTTTGAGTTTTTTAATCTCCCTTGATCATATTTATTTTCTATTTGATCTTTTAAACCTTTGCCTTGGTTTCAAATACGTGTTCTAGACCATGTTTTATATCCCCTGCATATAGTATCATCTTGTCCTCATGAGACAAGAGAGAACCAATAAACTCATTAACACTAATAGTTTTCATATACTTACACTCTTCAAGAGAGATCATAATATTAAATCATTTTTAACTTAAATATTTTAGAATATTTATTACTATAATGAAATCTTAGATAGTTTCTCCACAAACCCTCATTATTTTCACTAAATTAGTTACCCTTATGAAATAATCTCCTACTCCTTTATAATGTGACATTATCAAATTCTCAATATTCATTTTAAAGGTTGGATTTTTTATTATCTTACCTTAATATATCATTGATATGAAGTATCCAATACATTCCATGCCTCATGGGCATTCTTACATCATGCAATTATTAGATAAAAAATTGGGTCTTTGGTAATTTAAAGATTAAAAAAAGATTATGCATCCACCTTTTCTTCATAGTTTTTTTTCTTTTTATGATTTTGAGTCAAGGTAATCCAAAATTGAGGTGGTGTATAACAATGGATATAATTATTCCAAAATCCTTTCCATAAAATAATTATATTCAACCAATCTACCTAATATTCAAAGTTGTCATCTTTCAAAAGATAAATATTTGTGGAGTTACAAATCACTCAAGCCATTATTTCTTTTGATAACACTTGAAACCATTATGAACCTCTATTTATCATGGATATGATACTAAATGAATATTATTAATCTATGTATGGAGTGAAAATAATCTTTGATTCACTATAAAATTTAAGTTATATATCAACAAAATTGTCCTAGATTACTAAATGTCAAACTAGTTATGTTCTAAGTGAAATCATCGACCAAAACATGTAATAAATAACTTAAAACATGAAAATATATGATTTTTGGTATATATTAATATATAACTGAAATAAAATAAAACATTAAAAATTCAAAAAAGTTTCTCGATTTGAAATAATGCATCATATTGTCTTTGTGTGCAATTCTTACTAATAAAGAAAGATAAAATAAGCTTATTACAAGCTAGCTTTCATTGTAAATTTAGTTTAAAAGTAAAAACTAAATATATTTTTTATTTAATCATGAAATAAATTAAAAATAGACTAAAATTACAATTTTTAATGATTGATAATATATGGACATCGTTCAAGAATCATCCTCATCTGTTAAGTAAACATGCACACTAGACAAATGAAAGTCTAAAAATATAATTCTAAAAAAAAATATAACTAGAATAAATTTAGAGATTAGTTAAATAAACATTTAATAAAATATGTTGAAATAGATTATAAATAACACTTCTATGTAAACTTATGTAAAGTGTCCAAAATTTACCAACAACTAATTTAAGACAAATGAATTAAATAACCTTCTTATACACCTAAAACACCAAATAAACTAAGTATAAGAACAATAATCAAGTTCCCAAATTGGAATCGTACTCAAAATATAAACAAAAATAGGTATAATATTTTGGTCATATATGTTGATGATAACATTCTTATAGATAATTTTGACCCCATGATTCAGGATATCAATCACAAGTAGATGGAACAATTTGACATGACATATTTAGGACTTTATGACTATTTTAATGTAATTTAGATTCATTAGTATTCTAAGGGGATATCCATTGGATAACATAATTATTCTCATGATTTATTTCATAACTTAAACATGTCTTATTATGATCCTAATCCCAATCCATTTGAGTCAATTGTTGTTATACTTGCTAGTTGTATGACTCTTTTATTCTATTTGAAATTGTTTAAACAACTAGTTGGTATTATTTTATAAATAACTCGCATTATCAATTATATCACTTTATAATTTAAATATGTATATTTATTCTCCCATGAGCCTCATGATATTCATTGGAAAGCACCCAATCATATTTGGTGCTATGTTTGGTGCACTACACACTTTGGGATTTAGTACACATCACATAGATCTTCATAGTTTATGGAATATAAAAAATCAGATTGGGAAGGTGATGTTGATACTCACATGTCAACTTGTGAATGTTTCTAAAACATTTTTTATATTATAGTTTCATGGGATTTAAAAAATTAAATATTTATTGCATTATCCTCCACTCTGATTGAATATTGAGGTGTAGTCAAAGCTAGTTAGGAGGCATTTTGCTTTTATAGTTGTTAGGAGAGTTTAGCTTCCCACATCATAGTCCTTCTATTATTTGTTGTAAAAAAAAATTGATAATATAATTTCACCAAATCTTATTGAAAATCAGTGAAAAAATAAAATTGAGATACAATGCATTTCAATCAACATCTTGTTTAAGATGGAATCATATTGTGCCTACCATTGAGCAAGTTGTTAATTTATTCACTAAACCCTTGAAAAAACTACATTTCCTTATATTTTTCACCTTAATTAAGGTGAATAAATGTGTCCTTTTTGGGGTTTTATAATTAAATATTCCTTGTCTTGATTTTTTTATTGTACATGAGAACTTAATAATGCCGAGTATCTAAGAATCATATTCTCTTTTTGTCTCCCTAAATTTCACTTATGGGTTGTTGTTAGAATATTATAAACATAATTATTGAAATGACTTACTCTTGTGTTTATTTTATCTAATATCTAATTATGGATCTAGTTGGGAGTTAAGAGTTAGGAATTAAGATATGTAGATAGAAATTAATTAGTGCATCCAAAATTCAAAATGTTGTTTTCATTAATTTAATCTCTCCTTTATATACAGTCACTCTTGTAGTACATTTTACTAATAAAAATGTAATATGAAGCTTGTATTATAATTTAAATCAATATTATCTCCTATTTGTTGCCTTTATTATTGATTGTTGTTATTTGGAATAGATTCATAGCTATGGTACTATTCTCCTACTTTGATAATGAAGACACATGTGTATCTTGATGATCACCCCAATATACATTATTATAACCCTTATACTAACCCTAAATAGTACCATCCTCAACTTCATTATCATTCAAACCTCCCAAATGATTCCCAATGTCAACACCCTAGTTACATAAATCTATTTCGATTTGAGAAGCATTGTCTGAATTAGAATAACCCTAGTAGTCATGATCATCATATTCATAGTGAGAATATTTTTACCACATGTTATACGGGACATTATTGTGCTTAAAATATAAAAAACCACATGAAACAAATAGTAAAATCCTCATTAAATAAAAATGTGAAACACAAAATAATATGAAACTATATTTGATAATAATTTAAATAGTGTACCTTTATTGCTTGGACTCCATTTAGTTAAATTTCATACTTTAGAGAAATGTATAGGTAATTATGGATGTGGTCATTCTACTAAGGTTATATGTTAATAATCCTCTTTATATTGTAAAATGAAAGTATAATATTTAATTATATTATAGTAAGTAAGTAAATATGAAACTTTTATTAGTTGAAAATAATTAAAATTAAAATACTTATGAATTGAGAAGATGCACCTTTCAATTGCATGGGACCATTGGGATTGGTTATCATTTTCTCATTCTACATTTAGGCATCTCTAGTGTTTTATTATTGGAAGAGTTGAATTTAAATATTAATATATCCCAATAGTTATTTAGTCTCATATTTCAACAAGAGGACATGAAAATTATTAAAAATTAAGAAAAACAGTAAAACATTCTAAAAAAATTAAGACTTACAATTTTGAATTTTATATATTTTTAAAAATATAAATAAAATATGTGAAAATTACAAAACAAAATTTACCTCTCAATTATTTTGTAATCTAAATATCTCTAATCTCTTTCTCTCTCTCTCTCTAAATGTCAAGACATTTTAAATATATCAATATAACTTGCACTTTCTTCATGGTTACATCCTAAAACACATCTACGAGTATGGTATTTTTTCTTATTTCAAGAGAAAGACCTTGTATAACTTTCACTCATAAACCCACAAGACTATATATGGCTCACTATCTATTATTCTCTCTTTGGGAGGTGAAATAGAGTTAGAGATCGGTTGGGGTGTCATCATCCCAAGCATTTCATGAAAAATAAATGGGAGATAGATCCGAACCAATGCATGTAGAATCAAAGCTAATATTTTGATGTTATTGATAAGCACAACAAAATAACCATGTATATGGAGAAGGTCAAGAATACAATTAGATTGATGGGGGAGGCATATGAGAAAAATTTGGTTGAGAAGAATGAAAGTGGGTGATTGAGATGCATACCATGGGTACCATCAAATGTAATTATAAATTTGTTAAATAGTTTTAATCTTGTCTTCAAGTCAGCTTAAAATTTTATCCAAAAAATCCAAATTATATAAGGAATTAAAATGATTTACATAGTATAAAAAATATTTAAAAAATACATAAATAAAAATATAACTTTTCCTTGATTTTAAAAAAATTTGGTTTAAATTTTTTATATGGCCTAAATTTATTTTATTTTTAATTTATATGAAAAATTTATTTTTAATTTTTTATTTTGTTTAAATTACATAAAATTTAAGCTTTCTTAATTTACCTTAAATTTATCAAATTTTTCAAATTCTACATAGATTTTTAACTTTGTCTAAATTGCCCTAATTTATTGGGCTTGCCCCAATTTTCCCTTGTTTATTAACTACCTTTATTTCATTTTTTATAGAGTAAAAAAAATAATTTAAACTACCTATGGAAAACATCCACAAGTAAAAAGAGAAAAATAGCCACATATTCAGACCCATCAATCAAAATATTGAGGAGTTGACCTAATGATGAGGATCAAAAAATAATAGAGAGTCTAAAAATTCCTCTCAAAAAATCCAATAGTAGATAATGAATGAAAATAACACATGTGAGAACCAAATCATCTAACCAATAGATATCAAAAGAGGGTTCTATGATTGTTACATTGTACAGATCATATTACAAATAATTTTAGCTTTTATATTATAGACCTATATGGAAAAGGAAAAGGATTTGAAATATTGCATAGACCATTATTAATTCCATAACCCTTCATTCCCTATAGAAATAATATCTCCATTAGTGTCATGAAAAATATTATAATCCAGGCCAATTTTAATATCCTCCTCTAAGTAGCAGGTGTAGACACCTTATTCTAGCCAAAACTAGCTTCTAATCGGGCTTCAAACTAATTTCTACCAAACATTGTAAATTAATCCTAGGAATCACTAAACATCCCAATTTTATCCACACATTAGACATTAGTGCTTAGAATCATGTTGAGGCATCACTATTTTGGGTATGTTTGAAGGCCTAATCTAAACAGTACTAATGGTGTGCTTTAAGTGGTGTTTGGTGTTGAAAAGTGTTGTTGACATAATATGAGATTATTATGGATATATTAGAGTGTAATATGAATTTTTCCTTCAATTTTTAAATTTTTAAAGTGTTCTATGAAGAACATAAGGTAATGTGTGTTAATGAAGTCCTAATTAAATTAGGTCTCCTTAAGGCCTAAAAGAGGTTTTAGAATTTTAAGTTATGGATTACCCATTGTAATGATTTATTCATGTATGAAATGTGTTATAATACTTAATTAAAGTTAAATCAAAATGCTTAAATGTGTATGTTTGACCAAGAGTTTTGTGAGATAGAGGATTGTATAAGAATAAGGCCTATGAGGCCTAATTGACTAGTTAGAGAAGAAGAGAGTACAAGAGAATGAAATATCACATTTTTAAATAAAAGGAGGTATTTAATACCATAATATGGGTGTAAATAAACTTTCATGAAGATGTAATATGGGTACTATAGTTAAATATCAAGTTCATATGACCTAATTTATCTTATAGAAACCTAGTTAAATGAAGATGCCTAGAAGGCAGTTTGAGAGGGATAGAAGATTGAGAAGAGATGAATAAGGTGATCATCATTTGTTTTGAAAGAAATAATATTTTTAAAGGTAATAAAATTTCTCAAGTGGTTGATTTAGTTTTGATTCTTCTAGTGGTTGGTGTTTCCTTGCAAGTTGGTGCTTACTAAAGGCTACTTGAGTGGGTGCTTGACTAGTTAGGGTTGGTGCTCCATGTGGAGTTGGTAATTTACTAAATATTGGTTTTTATATTTTATTACTATGTTTCATTCATATATATAAATTTATTTTATTCCCCTTGATGGTTTCCCACATATATAATGTGTTATCTTGTTTCATTATCATGTATGGTTGCATATGCTTTGCTAGATGTTCATGTTTGTATGAATGATTTATTTATGATTAAGTAGAATTAAATGAATGTTTTGTAGACACTAATTCACCCCCCTTCCCTCATATTTATTATTATTCCAATAATTAGTATAATATCCTAGTCCTTTGAATTAAGTCTAATAACTTTAAGGTGATCCTAAGAAGCACAATATGTCTAGTGATAAAAAAGAAGTAGACAACATGTATGATGAAGATGTCAAATATGATAGTAAAGAAGGAGAGGATCAATCAAAACTTGAATCTATTCTCATAAGTGCACTTAATTATTTTAAACATCAAAACAAGACTATCAAGGATATTAGGAATTAGTTAGAAGATATCAATACAAGGTTTAGATCACAGAAAGTTGAGTATGACCAGTTGCAGATAGAGCTTGATTATTTGAAGGTTAAGCATGAGTAACTCATATAAAAGATGATAAATTTTGAGAAACATAATTAAAATTTAGAATAATTAAAGATTATAAACCTAAAAACACCAATAATATAACTTAATTCAATAAGGGATAAGTTATCATGGGACCATGGGAAAAGGAGCGATCAATCAAGAGGTAAGTATAGAAATGTTGTTTACTACAATTTTCATAATATGGGACACATTACAAGATTATACTCCAATATAGTTACAAGGCCCTTAATATTTAACAAGATATATTAATCTCATAGAGTGCATGATAAGGGACAAACATTGGTACGGAAGCCAAAGTAAGTTAGGACTGATAATATTGAGCCCAAGAGTCAAGATGGACTATTTGCTAAAGAAGAACAAAAGACTAAAGTGGATTCTATGCTAACTAAAAATACATGTCACATTAAAGATGAAGGCATGAAATGGTATATAGATAGTGATTTTTTAAGCCACATGATAGGATCCAAAAATAATTTCATGTCATTAAAAAAGAATGTTGTAATAATAGTGAGGTTTGGAGACAACACAACTACCAATATAATTGTCAAGGGTATCTTGAGTTTGGACAATGGGAATACCCAGACACAAAATGTGTTGTATGTGGAAGGTTTGAAACATAACCTACTTAGTGAAAGTAAAATTTGAAATCAAAGACACACACTAACCTTTCATGATAGAGGATAAGAGATAAGGAGAGCCAAATTATGAAAGATAATTGTCAATGCTATAAGGATTGAAAATAATTTATATGTCTTAAATGAGATCAAGAAGGAGATAATATTTATGATCAAGATGGATGAAATTTTACTATGGTACAAAAGGTTAGGACACCTAAAATTTGAAAATTTATTTAAGATAAGAACTAAGAAGTATGTGAAGAACATGCCTAAGATCACCAAACCTACAAACATACTTTACAATATATGTTAACATGGTAAGAAGACTAGAAAAAAGTTCAAGTCCAAGGATTACTCTAATAAAAGATCCTTGGGTTTAATTCATACTAATATTTCTGGGAATACAATAATTCAAAGCATTTAAGGAGATATCTACTTCATGTTACTCAAAGATAACTACATAAGAATGACATGGGTAGCATTCTTGAAAGAAAATTTAGAAGCTCTTAACAAGTTGAAGGCATTCAAGGCTCTTGTTGATAATGATAATAATGGGAAGATCATGTGTTGAATATCTAATAAGAAGGATAATTTTGTTCCAATGATTTTTATGACTTCTATGAGGTTGATGGAGTAAGGAGTTAGCTCTCTGTACCTAGTAAACTTTAGTAGAATGTGATAATGGAAAAAAAGAATATGATATTTCAAGAGATGGCTAAAACTAATATGAATGAGTCTATTATCTAATGGATATTGTAGACAAGTAGGATAGATAAGGACTAATGGCAACAAGACTCCTTATGAATTGTGGAAAGGTATATCTGATAATATGAAACACTTTAAAGTGTTCGGGAGACAACATATCATCAAGAGATATGATGAATAATTAGGAAAGTTTTATTCTAGATATTATGAAGGTATATTCTTAGTATACTCATCAATTATCTCAGCATATAAATGTTACAACAAGAGGTTATAAAAAATAGTGGAAAACACCAATGTAAAGATTGATGAGACTAGGAAATCACACTCATAGTCAAAGGATAAATTAGATAATATGGAATTATATAATGGATAGGAAACTATAGAGGTTGATGAGGAATAAGAAGAAGTTTATGAGAGACAAGACTCAAAAGGCCCCACAAGATAGATTCAAAGAGATCATCCTAAATCTAAAATCATTGGTAACAAGAATGCAGGTATGCAAATAAGGAGAAGACTGGTAAGTGATCTAAATAAAGATAATATTTCTATATTATCTAATATTGAACCTAATAATCTTGTACAAGAAATCAAATACAATTTTTTAGTATGAGCAATGAATGAGGAGTTATACCAAATAGAGAATAATGAGACTTGGGAAATAGTTCTTAGGTATAATGACAAGAATGCCATTGGAACAAAATGGATGATTACAAAAAAGTTGAATGAAGATGGAGAAGTCATTAGGAACAAGGTTATATTGGTATGCAAGGGATATGTATAATTTTAATGGATAGACTTTTAGGAAACATTGAACTAGTAACAATATTTGAGGCCATCAAGTTGTTTCTAGCATATGTAGGATTTAAAGGATTCAAGGTATATGAGATGGATGTCAAATCTACCTTTTTGAATGGAAGTTTGTAAGAGGAGGTGTACATAGATAAATTGGATGAGTTCTCACTATTAGGTGACAATGACTATGTTTTCAAATTGAAAAATTCCCTTTATGGTCTAAATTAAGCTCCTAGAGCTTGGTATGCTAGGTTGGACAAGTATCTATTGGATGAAGAATTCAAAAGAAGAGTTATATAAATAATTTTTACATAAGACAAAAGATGACGATCAGTTGATAGTTTTTGTCTATGTGGATGACATAATCCTTGGTGTAAATAATGAAAAATTGACCAAGGACTCTGCAGATGTGATGAAGAAAGAGTTTGAGATGTCCATCCTAGGAGAACTATCATTCTTTCTTGGTTTGTAAATCACCTAATCTAAAAAAGTTATTACACAAACTAGGTACATAATAGAGATTTTAAAAAGTTTGACATGGAATATTGAAAGGTAGTTAGTACACCTATGATCATATGGTGTAAGTTGAGAAAAAAAGATGAGTCTCCAAAGGTCAACCAGACATCATATAGGTTGATGATTGGAAGTTTTATATACACCACTTATTATAGACCTAACATCATGCAAGAAGTAGCTCTTGTATGAATGTTTCAAATATATATAAAGTAAAATCATCTATAAACATTCAAAATTATACTTAGGTATCTCAAGGGGACTATGGAGTATGGTTGGTGGTATCAAAAGGGCAAGGAGTTCAATTTGATAACCTATACATGTGATGACTAGGAAAGAAGTATAGATGATAGGAAGAATACTAATGGAGGACATTTATTCTTAGGTGAGGACCTAGTTTCATGGATAAATAAGAAATAACTATTAGTATCACTATCCACTTCTGAGGCTGAGCACATTGTAGCAACTTCATGTTACAATTAGGTCTTATGGATGAGATAGACCCTAAAAGACTACAAGGTGGAGTATGATGTTCCTAACCCTATCTATTATGAAAATATAAGTTCTATAATCATCTCAAAGAACTGTGTCATGCACTCAAGGACTAAGAACATTCCCATCATCTATCATTTTATAATAGAGAAGGTAAGTGAGAAAAGTATCAGACTAGAATATGTTTCCACATAGGATTAGATTACATACATTTTGACCAAACCAATTCCAAATGTAATATTTGAACATCTAAGATAGGAATTGGGGGTAATTTCTATCCCTAATAGTCATTAAGGAAGTCAAGTACTTAGGGGGATCTAATCAGGTGGAACAGTAGATGCAAGAGTAGGTGTGTTACTCCATGAAATTATGCATGGAGATAGGGAAGCATGTTTGTATTATGAATCATAAAATCATAGTATTATGTGTTGAGTATTTGGGTTGTAAGGAGTGTGATCCAAGGAGTTATAGACATCACTTCGAAATTTATGTCAAAGGGGGAGAAAGACCAAAATGTGGGAGATGAGAACGAATAGTTTTTAGTATGTTTTGACATCAATGACAAAGGGGGATATTGCTGAGCATTGTTCCTATTATTGAGGTTTGGAATTGATGTTTTCATTGATGTCAAAGGTTCTTGATAAGGATAATATCATTATTGTTGTCATTTATTGTCTTTGTTGTCTTAGAGGTACTTATGAATGTTTATGTCATGTAACTATCATTTTTATTATCTTTGATGTCTTAGTGGTGATATACTGAGTGTTGTGTTGTAACAAGCTAACGTGTTGAAGTTCAGTTAGCATGGTCATGAGGTCATAGGTATTCATGAGGTCATTAAATATTGTAGCTATGAGAAGAAAATATTGATTAGTTTTGTAGTGATTCTAAGAGTGTAAGATATGATTTGTATATGTTCTTATGTCTACATGAGTGATGTGAAGGTTGGCATGGAAGGTTCTTGTTGTTAAATTTATCAAGTGTTTGAGCCTGATAGTATCTTGAGAAGTGTGCATAGGATGCCTATTATTTTGTATGAAGAGGAATGATGGCATGATGATTAATGTTATAGAAGTATGTTTGACATTGTGTGAGCATGTGAGTGAAGTATTGTGAGATTGAAAAGAGGTTTGAAGGTAATTTCAAGGCCTAATGAGGTGTGAAGACTCAAGTGTAGAAAGTAAGGTGGTGAGAGCATGGCCTAATGAGGCATGAGGTTTAGTTTCCAAGGAAACTATGCACAAGTGAGGTTTGTTAGATGTATGGTAGTTTGTCTCAGGTGTTTTCATGATGTTTTAGGTCAAAGTTTTAAGGTTAGGGAAATAAAATTTGTTTTTAGGTCCCTTGAGTGTACAAAATTAAGGGTTCTCAACTCAAGAAAGATTTTATTATGATCATAAGCTCATCAATGTTATAAAAGGTTCCTTACATAATATAAAATGTTAAGGATGAGGATAGCTAAGTTTTACTATACTGCATAGGATAGTGTAAATAATTCATATTTAACAGTAGCATGTCAAAAAAGAATTATCATTCGATAGATAAGAAGTAAGATTAACCATATTTATTACTATTTATAGATTATTTATATTACTTTAAATAGGATTAAACCAAACATTAAACATATTAATGTATATAAGGAATAACATAATAAATACAATAGGTAAGCATAACTAAAAAGTCTATACTCATCTCAACAAAGGTTATCAACTTCTTCATACAAGCATACATATTTATAGTCATTTACAATTCTTGACTATTCACATCCTTCTCATAAATTGGTGCCAATTAGAGGGTATTTTTCATATTATATCCTTTTACAAGTCATGGAGGATAGGAAAATAAACATATAGCCAAAAATTTCATACATAATGTATGAATATCCATAGAATATCTTGTGCAACATTACTTATCCATTTTATTTTCCCAACACTTTCTCAGACTTAAAATGTTGTATCATCCTAAGAAAACATCATAGGTTCAATTGAATATGCATTAAGCGTAGAAGATGTAAAATTAGGTAGACTAGTAAGATTCATAGTAATTTCTCTAAATGTCATTTCTAGTTTTCACCTCTTATGTACTACCTAGATGCCCTTTTAGGTTTTCAACTAAGTAGAATACCAACCTACCACCCTTTCAAGTTTTCAATAGGTTGGCATAATTAGGTGGCCACCCTTTATAGGTTTTCAACCTCCTAGCCCTGCTTGTCTTTCAAATCATCCAATACAAAAAATGTGTTCAAAATTTTACAAAATTTATGCATTACACAGTAATTAACTAAAAGGGGTGGCATTTTTAAGGAAGAAGACTAGCCAATACAATCCTTGATCCTAGACTTAGAAACCATGTGCTATGCCATTTCTTGATGGAGCTCAGATGGTGTCTTGTAAATAATAACATTTAGAAGTAGGGCTACCTCACTTCAGAATAGAGCTAGATAAATTTTGAATGTGTGCTAGTCAAGCATCACTTCTTGGACCATGCAGATCAATATGCACATCGGTTCATAAACTCCAATGAGTTCCTTCAAGTCCAAATCCTTAATAATACTCATGTCAACCTTTAAATTACTAACCCTTAATTGAATTTTGACACTCAGCTACTCTAATTTTACTACATGGTACTCTGCATGAAGACCTATAAATTTGCTATGTCATAGATATTACTACCAATCAAGGAGTCAATCACGTAAATTTTCCTTGGCATTGAATTATTTATATAGAGAAAGGTAATTTTCATCTACCCATGAAATCTAATTTTGCATGGTTTTCCTAGTTGTTATGACTATGGTTAATTCTATGTTATAACTAGAAAGGAAATTGTTAAGTTGTTACTTTTAGTCCAGAAGACTACTTGAAACCTAATGGGCTTGGAGGGATGAAATGTTAATCATGATTTGATACTCTTCTAATAGAGTAATCAAATTTGTGGTGTCAATCTTCAGATTGTATCTTAGTGTGCTAATTACACAAAGTTGTTGAGTTTCATACCAATCTTTTGTGAGCTCTAAGACCAAGGTCTTGAGCCTGCTGTAGTCAAACATCACTTGGTACTCTATGAATCAAGAGGCCTTGTTTAGGTAAGTATCTTCAATCATCTTTGATAATTCATCAAGATAACCCTTGAGCTCCACATTCTCTACCTTTGTCTAATTGGGTTCTTACTCTAAGGTGGTGGTATTTTATGTGATGAACTCCTAACAATTTGTGGCACCCTCTAACTATTTATTTAAAGGAAATGGGGAAACATCCAAAAATGCCTCTTTCTTGACTAAAAGAGTGTCTAATATGATATTGGATGATGTAGGATCCAATCATGCCATGGTGTCTAGTGGGAGAGAGAAGGTAGTGCACCAAATAGAAACTCGGGGAACACCCTAGAGCCAAACTCCTCCTAGAGGTTGTTATGGAAACTATGATCGTACCTACATTATGGGTGGTGCTTGTTATTACACTATGGCCTATGCTACTAGCTTACTTTGTTGCATATCATCTTCAATCTTTTTCCATTTCGTCTCCTCTTTCTCATGTTTATTTTTTTTGGCCTCTTCCTCCATTTTCTCATCATCTTCTTCTTTCTTTCTCTTCTCTTCCTCTTCTATCTTTTTATGTTCTTATACTTCCACTTTCTCTTTCTTCCTTCTCTTCTCTTCTTCCTATTTGTTCTTCCTTATTCCTCTATTCTTATTCATCTCTCTTCTTCTTCTCTTATTCTTAAATAGTTTGAGCCTATGCCTAGGCTTGTGCTTGTGCATGATATTATTTTAGGGCTTCATCATCCTCTTCTTTCTTATTTATAGTATCTTCCTCTACCTCTTGTTGTGCCTAGAGTACTAAATCTTATTTCCTCCTTTCTTCTTCTACTTCCTTTTCCTTCTTTTCTCTCTCCTCCTATGCTTGATTTATTGCATTAGATACATTTTGGGCCTATTTGTTCCTCTAGATGTCCACATCTACTTCTTTGGCCTTTTTCATGACCTCAAATTTGTTGGATTATTGTGTTGTATGTGGTTGTGGTGATTCTTATTTCTTTCTCTTATTTGCATCATTTTTAAGCGTGTGTTTGGCTATGTGAGTAGCTTCTTCCCTAGTGACCTACTATTCCTCTATGGTTGGATACTCTTGTACAAGATATTCAACATATTGAGCTTGTAATAATGGTGTTGAATCATCTAATTACACCTCTAATCTTGAAACCTATGTTTTCTTCCTACTGATTATGACCAATCTACATATAGGTGGTGGTATAGAAGATTTAGGAGCAGTTTGTGCTTTTTACATAGCTGATGGTTAAAAAAACATGCACTCCTCTAAGGTAGGGGAAAATATTCCCTCCCACCATGTTTTGGGCACACACACAAGTTGTTAATGTGGAATCTCTTATGGGGGTGAAAAGATGATGTTAGGTGTGAATGTTCGAGCAGTTAAACCCTGAAAGAAGTCCTTTTTGCACTAGAGTTACTCCACTTCTTCTCATATTATAGTGATAATGATGGAAGGTGGGAAAGATGGAAGGTCCAACTAGAGCTCTGGGGGAACCTACTTTTATACTTGAATTATGTGCACCAACTTCCAAAAGAATGATTATTTTATTCTTCCTTATCATAGTAGTCTCGAACCATGCCAGCCATCATGACCTACTAGACTTCATTTTCATTGTTGCCTATTTGAATGAGATCATAGGAGTTGGATATCTAAATCACCTTTAGATCATCCTTCCAAGCCATAGTGCTACATGTTTTTCACTTTGGGGGAAATGTTGAATGAGTATCTACTTTTTGCTTCCCCTTCTGTTGATATGACCTAGATGTTATCTTTGATTGTTGCAAAGCAGGAATATTTATACTAGGTGGTATAGATTGCAAGGGAGTCACATATCTATCAATGTACTCTTTTTTTTAGGCCAATTCATCCTATGCCATATCCATTATGATGAAGAAAGGGAGTGGTTTAAATGATGAGTAGAGTACATCATGAATTATGATAAGGACTCCTTTAAGAAGCAGGGTGACTATGGCATATTGACCCAAGTACTACAAGACATCAAGTAACACTATGGGATGTGTGGTGATGAGGTGTAGGTGCTCCTCCCACCAAAATTTGAACTTAACCTCATGTGTGAGATCTCCATGATCCTACATCCAAGAAATATTGTGTAATTGTTAAGCAGACTAATAGTCTATGTTTGGATGAATTTCACCCTGTAACGAACCACTATACCAAAACCTCGAGGTGTTAGTGAAGTCCACCCACCATGACCATAACATCCCACCATGCTTCTAAAGCCCAGGATTTGGGCTAGATTTGTGCCCATACCACCAAGATTCCCTATGTGTACGAGCCCTGGATGAACACTTCCATGCCAGCGTAGCCACTCGATCTATGACTTGAACCTGAGTGGAGGCTCTGATACCACATGTAATGAATCACTACACCAAAACCTCAAGGTATTAGGGAAGTCCACTAACCAGTACCATAACATTGAAAACATTCAAGAGGTCTTAAGTGATGAAGAGAAGGTAAATTCTTTTGTTGAATCTCTTTGCTTAGTTGATGATGAAGAATTTTTTCTTTGTGTTGACTAACCTATCTTGAGAGAAGAAAATGAAGAGGAACATGCTCAATTCATGGCTGATAAATAAGACCTCAATGATTGTTTATGAGGAAAAATCACCATAATGACTCCCTTTCATGAGCAAAATGGTAATTCACAAGCTTTTGCCTCAATATTTGAAGTGGAATGTGCTATCAAGAAGGGAGAGCACTTTCAAGACAACCCTCAAGAAGTGACAATATTGAGAGAGTCTCATGAGACAAAGATAGAGGACATATCCCTTGAATATTATATGATCAAAGATGAAGAAGAGGTGACTTCTTGTGTGGAGATTTCAGATTGGGTTGATAAGGAAGGATGTCTTCCTTTTTCTAAAGAGAAAGAAATGATCATCAACAATTTCATCATTTTTCAAGAAACCATGGATGAACATGGACAAGTTATTAATTAATATTTAAATTAATTGTTTGAATTCATTAGGTTAGGTTATATTCATCTTCAAGGAGGCTATCATATGGTCAAATATGGAGAAGGCAACATTGGTACACAAGTAAGTATTCAAAGGAAAAAAATTCTTTCAAATCTATCCTTTCAAGAAGCATATGTATTTGATGATTACATGTTTGAAGTCATAAAAATGGTATATCATCTAATCAATCAGTTGGGAGAAACATATAATATCTTGAAGGATGGAATAAACTCCTATTAGCCTCAATCTTCTAAGAAGCAAGGAATCAATCCTCTTGAAGCTATGCCTACAAAGGAGATACAAGTTGATCATGAGCTAAAGAGTAGGTAGTAGTATGAAGTATGTGAAAATGTTCAAGAGTAATATGTCTTCATTAGAGATCTATTTAAGGGAAATCTACTTGAGATCAGATCAAGTGAGGTGCTAAGGAATAGGTTTATTCCATAAAGTATTCAATCCAAAGATAAGCATGCTTGGCAATATGTTTCATCTCACCATGAGGATGATAGAAAAAATTTAAT
>JARHVA010005285.1:400000-432500 GCA_037957365.1 Torreya grandis | reverse complement strand
TAATCCTAAGTGGTACATCAAGGGATCTATCCCTATCTAGAGACTCACCTCATTCCTTAGGCTACCCACAAGCCTAGAGGGGATAAAATTGTGTCACTTGGATGAGCAAAGATTTTAATCTCTTAAAAGGGTGAAAATCCAAGTGACAACAAGTTTTTAATAAAGGACAAGCTCTATGCAAATTTGAAGAAGTGAAGGTTTATGTAAAATAATTTAGTATTTTTGGTATTTGTAGTTTTAGTAGATGGTGTAAGAATGGATACAAAAAACATAAAGGTAATTTTTTAGTGGCCTATTCCAAAGAGCATCACATAGATAATAAGTTTCCATGGTTTAGTAATTTGTCAAAAAGTGTTCATTAATAATTTTAGTAGTCTTGTTGCACCAATAAAAAATTGTATAAGAGGAAACGAATTTCCATGGACATGTGTAGAAATATAAATCTTTGAGTTGTATAACAATAAAATTATATAAAAGCTTATTTTAAAATTACCATATTTTAGCAAAGTTTTTGATCTTGATTGTGATGCTTCATTTTTAGGAATCAATGATGTGTTGAGTAAAAAAGGAAATCCAATAACATATTTTAGAAAAAAATTGATTGAGGTAAGAAAAAAGTATTCTACATATGATGTTGAATTTTATGCCATTATAAAATCATTAATACGTTTGAGGAATTACCTGGTGCCAAAGGATTTTTTCCTATTTACTAATCATGAGCCCTTAAAGTATGTGAACACTTAAAAGAATTTAAATAGTATGAATGTAAAGTGTGTATCTTTCTTGTAGGGTTATACTTTGATGTTGAAGCACAAATTAGGGAAATATAATTAGGTAATTTATGTATTGAGTAGGTGAGTCGATTTGATAACCAATATTTTAAGTGAAGTATTTGGATTCAACTTTATTAATGAAGTATATGACATTGATCCATATTTTGGAAAGATGGTTGATCAATGTAGTAACCCATTAATAGGTGACACAAGTATTATTTATGATGAGTATCATATGTAGGATGGTTATCTCTTCAAAGGGAAACAATTATGTATTCTAGTTGGCTCTCTAATAGACAATATTATAAGATAATTACAAAGTGGTGGTTTGGCTAGAGATTTTAGTAAGATGAAGAAAATACATTTGGTGGAGGAGAAGTACTTCTAGCCAAATATGAAGATATATGTGAAAAGATATGTTTCTAATTGAAGGATATGTCAAGTGGTCAAAGGACATGCATAAAATATAGGGCGATGCATGCCATTATTGGTTCTAAGAGGGCCATAGACAGATTTGAGTATGAATTTTATGTTATGATTACCGAACACATAGAGAGATAATGATTCAATTTATATTATTTTATACAAGATTTCTAAGATGGTTTATTTTATTTTATGTAATAAAACCAATGATGCCACTAGAGTTGCATAACTCTTTTTTAAGGATATTATGAGATTGCATAGTGTTATAAAAACCAGTATATCAAATAGGGACATAAAATTTTCATGTAATTTTTGGAAGACTTTATGGAGGAATATGGGAACCAAGCTAAAATTTATTAATGTATGCCACTCATAAATATATGGATAGACATAAGTTGTACACATGAGCTTGGAAAATTTGTTGAAATGCATAGTTGGAGAGAAGCCCAAGAAATGGGACTTGGCTTTGTCACAAGCTGAGTTTGGATATAATACTTAAGGGAATAGATCAATAGGAAAATTATCATTCAAAATTATTTATGGGATAAATCTTATGATTCTTTTATATTTGGTATAATTATCAATTACATAACAAGTTAGTGATGATACAAAAGCATTTGCAGAACATATAAAATAGTTATAAAAATAAGTAAGAAGAAAGTTGTAGGAAAGTAATGAAAAGTATAAATCATCAAAAAATGTCACAATAATGTCAAAAAATATTTTAATAAGGATATTTAGAGATGGTTTACTTTAGGAAAGAGATATTTCCAAAAGCTACATATAACAAGTTGAATTACAAGAAAATTGGACCATGTAGAATTGTGAAAAAAATTAATGGTGATACTAATGAGGTGTGTTTACCAAAAAAAATTTATATCTCTCTAGTATTTACTATTTCATATTTATATTATTTCCATGTAAAATATGGTGAATTTGAAGAACATGACTAAGTAGATTGGTAAAAATAGGTGCCAAAGAAGAAGAAATAAAAGATAGTGCAAGTTATGGATAAGAAGACAATGAACACAATGTAAGGAAATTATGATGGGTATTTGATACAATGGGAAGAATTAAATTAGGAAGAAAACACTAGAATTATAGAAAGGGAGCTATGTAATATTGATATGAATAGAATACAATAGTAAATCAAATCAACTCGTAGGAGTTGAGTTGTTTTCAACTAGAGGAGAACGATGCAAAAAATGAGGCCAAACTTCTGGAGGCCATAACATTTTTTTCATATCTCTATTTGAGCACTTATTCATGCCAAAATGACCATCTCAAAAATATCAATGAATCCATCACCTACCCTATCAAGTTATGAATGTTTTTTTCTATTTTTTGAAGGCCATACATGACCATCTAAGGGTCTGAAAATGTTGTTTAATATTTTTTTAGGTTTTTTTCTATTTTTAGAAATTATATATTTTTGTAACTTGATGAAAAATTTAATTGAAATTTGTCTAATATATTAATTTTAGTGTTTATTTTATTTTTGGATTTTTGTAAATCTACATGCATTTTCATGCCAAACTTACTAAAAATAATAGTTATTAAAAATAACAAGTCAAATTTTATTATTCTCTTAGAGTTTTAAATTTTACATGTCAACTCCAATTTTTAGTTGAGGCTTATTTATACACGATTTGTAATTTTTTGAATCATTCAATATAGGATATAGTTCTAGAAGCTATGCCTATTTGTATTTTATTATCTTCATAGTATTTAAATTCATTACATGATGTGCATAACTATTTTTATTGAGATAATTAATTTACATTGATGTTCCTTCATATCAAGATGGGGTATATAGTGGGATTGTCTAAAATATTTAGGCCATGAAAAATAGTTAGTTCATACTTTGGATTAAATTTTGTGATTAAGATGGGAAAATTTTGATAGATTGAGACATTGATGAGAAATATGAGGAACATTTGGGCTATGCAATAAACAAATATATTATATGGATTAGATTAAACAAATATATTAAATTTATAATAATAATAGTGTAATGACATATTATGACATTATAAAAAAAATATTAAGGAATTATATATCACCTTGAGGTATAGATGATCATATTTGGGGCATGAATTACTTTCATGAAAACACTAGTTTATTATTTATATTATGGATCAATTAGGAACTATGGTACTACATAATCACTTTTGATTTATAATATATCTATAATAGTTGGCTTGGAATGATGTTTTGAGATAGAAACATGATTCAAGGTTTCATTTTGAAATATGAACTTTTCTCATGTTCCAAATTTGCATATGAACCTAATTTCTAGGTTCCAAAAACTAATTAGGATGATATTTAAAGTAGTGAAGTTGAGGTTTTTATGGCACTCATATTCTATAAATCCTTGTTCTCCAGTAGTGATTGAGGCACTAACACTCATCAAATCACATTTTATTTGGTTTCATCTCCTTATGGAATAACCACCACATTTGATTATCTGAATGATTTCAACAAGTTGTGGCTTAGTTCATGTACCCTTAATTGTATGCATTCCTTGAATTTTCTACCTAAAAAATGCCAATGATCTAGAATATTTCAATTTTTAATTCATGAAGGTACAGTGATCTATACATTATTCCTTATATTTTTTTCATGGACGAAGTGAGACATTTGGGAAACACTCGTCAACACCTATTTCATTCATCACAATCACAAAATTTCTTCTTACATCATTTTAATCTAGCATTTTTAATACTAGACTAAAATGGAGTCATTTGTAAAAAAACTAAATTTGGTATTATACACTTTGGAAACATCATCTTTGAAACATTTTGACATACTCTTAAATTTCATACACATTTTACTCTTGTGCACACTTTCCCCTATCTATCTACCCATTTTTCTCTTCACCAACATAGTTTACTAGATACACATATTCAATATAATCCTAGTCTATGCAAGAACCTTCCATAATCCTAAAAATATTATCTCCATATCTTAGATTACTATTTTTAACTCCCAAGATAGTATCAATAATAGTTATATAGTGGTGCTTTACCACAACCATGTGTCTTTATTGGTAGTGTCTAGGAACACTCAATGGATGGTTTTAAAATTTTGAATTTTCATTATTGTAGCCTAGACACATTCCAGGATAAATGATATTATGAAATATCAAAGAGTTTTATGTAAATAAAAATCAATTTTAGGATTATATTCACTTGGCCACTACCTTTAGAAGTCCTAAAAAACATCATAAATCTATTAGAACTTTTTTGAGACATTTTCAAAAAGACATAAATATTTGAATATCCCTCAAAAGATTAGTCTTAGATCCAATTATGAATATGGATCCATGTCAAAGTTTCATTGTGACAAGTGTCAAAAACTAAACATTACATTGCATTCTAGATTTACTATAATGGTTCACACATACATCTAGATGTGAGAACTACATATAGTTTGAGCCCACTTTGGAGTATTATAAAGTAAGTAATGAAAAATAATTTATAAGGGATTTTTTTGGTTTATCCTAAATAATAAACTATCCCAATTTTTTATGGCTATCTTCTTGAGGATGAATCATTGTATATTCATTCCATTCATTTTAACCAACAAATGTGTACATTAACTTTTATTTATACATAAAAGCATGAACATAATAGAGCATTGGTTACAACAAACATACTCTCAAAATCATATTGGAGTATCAACAATAAAATTTAGATAATCTTGTCAACCACCTATCTACTAAATATTACATGAAATGTTTATTTTACCCATTTTAACCTACATATGGTTCCCTATGGTGAGTAACGACAATTTACTCACATACATTATTTTCTACTATCAACTATGACTAATATGATTTTGAGGATCTACATTAAAATATATATTATTCTATCCACCACGTATCTAATAAATATTACATGAAATATTTATTTTACCCATATTAAACTACTTACGGTTCCCTATGGTGAGTAATGAAAATTTACTCGCTTACATTATTTTCTACTATCTACTATGAAATATTAAATATTTCTCATTTATTCATAATATTAAATTAATCACCATAATATTTTACCCTTAATTTAGTATTATCTCAAGTGAGCAGGAGAGAAATTATATGAATGCCTTAAATTTTTCCTATGTAAGTGCTTTAGTAAAAATATTTGCACATTGTTGATTTGTCAGGAAATATTGGAGCTAGATGTGGTTATTCTAAACATGTTCCCAAATGAAATGAACTTACACCTTAATGTGTTTACTGCATTCATGAAATAATAGATTATGATTCAGCTTCACTACTCCATTATCTATATGAAGAATTATTGGTTGATCTTGTCGTAATCCAAATCCTTTGAGTATATGTCTGAGCCAAATCACTTCACAAACAGTTCCTCCTATGAAGTGATATTCTGATTCTATGGAGGACCTTAAAACATAAATTTTCTTCTTATTCCCCCATGATATTGGTCTAGATCCTAAAAATAATACAAACCCTTAAGTGTATTTCCTATCATTAATATTTCCTGCATGATCTGAATCCAAGTATCCTATCAAGAAGTTATCTTTCTTCTTGTGTTTTAGGACAAAATCCATAGTTCCTTTGATGTACCTCAATACTCACTTTGATTATTTTAGTGACTGATCTTAGGCTAGTTCATGAACCTTTAGAGATAACTGATAACATAGCTATTGTCTAGACTAGTGTAGGTCAGCTAAATCAGACTCCCCATAAACTACTAATATAGAGTTTCATTTACCTATGGTAATGGATCTATTCAATACAACTAATTTTTCATCTCCATAGGTGTGACAATTGATTTTATATCCATCATGTGAAATTTATTGAACATTTTCATATCATATTTGAGCTAAATACAAAAATGTGATTTTATCTTTGCCAAACTTCTAAGCCAAGATAATAATTGAGAACCCCAAGATCTATCATCTCGAATGATTGATTTAGATTTTTATTTGTTGATTCAATCATCTTGACAAAACTACCAGTGATGAATATATCATTGACATATAGAATAATAATTACTATCTCCCTCCTTGCTAGTTGAGGTAGAGATTCAGATCATATAGACTTATTTTGAATCTATGTTTAAAGATATGCTCATCAATATTGATATACCATGCCTTTGGAGCCTATTTGATACCATACAATGATTTTAAAAGTATAAAAACTTTATCTCCTTTTCCTAATTTGATAAAACCTTCTAGTTGAGTCATGTAGACTTCTTCCTATAAGTCTTCATTAAAGAAAGCACCTTTTACGTCCATCTAATGGACTTTCCATCCAAATTTTGTGTCTAGAGAAA
Source organism: Torreya grandis (assembly GCA_037957365.1). Taxonomy (NCBI): domain Eukaryota; kingdom Viridiplantae; phylum Streptophyta; class Pinopsida; order Cupressales; family Taxaceae; genus Torreya; species Torreya grandis. The sequence goes on along the minus strand of JARHVA010005285.1, from coordinate 426,004 downwards.
AAATCATCTTGATAGTTTTGATTTTCATTTTGGGAGAAAATGTATCCTCATAGCTAATGCCTTCTTTTTAAGCATACCCCTTTACAACTAGTCTTGCCTTGTGCTTGTCGAGACTACCATCTATTTTTTACTTCATCTTGAAGATCTATTTACATCTGATTAGCTTCTTCCCTAGTTGAAGATATATGAACTATAATGTTGTATTTTTCATCATTGAATTATATTCTACATCTATAGCATCTTTCCATGGTTTCAACTATAGGGTTTTTTTAACTATAGAATCTTGATAGATTCAAAAACTATACTCATTAAGGCCAAATTAACCTCACCACGATCCATACTACAAGTCCTTGGTCTAGTGTTTAGAACAAAATGCAATTTTTCATCTCTAAGCGTATTCATATAGCATTTAGGCCTACATTGAGTATTTCTTATGGGTGGTGGAGTTGCACCATTATTCCCATCAACATTACTATATTCATCTAGGAGATTACCATCTTCTATATTTTCTATGGGACTAATTTATTTATCAAGTACACTTATAGAAGGATCTTCTACATCTTTATTTTCAAATAACTCAACATCCTTGCTAGTGTAGATTTGTCTGGTTTTTGGATCCATGAGTCTATAAGAAAGTGCTTCTTCACTGTACACTAAGAACACATATTTTTTGGCTTTCAAATAAAGTTCAGTCTATTATGCTTTGATGATGTGCATAATTACTTGGAATCTAAAAACTCAATGATGTGATATATATGGATTTTTCCCTGACCAAGATTCATGTGGAATTACTCCATCAAGAACTATAGTAGATACTTTATTGAGTAGATATATAACATTTTTGACATCTTTTGCCCAAAATGCCTTTGTCAAGCTCGAATAATATATCAGACAACACAACATTTCTCAATAGTATGACTCCTCCATTCAAAAACTAAATTCTATTATGGTGTATGTAGAGGTGCCATTTGACTATGAATGTCCTCTTCTTGTAAAACAATTTTAAACTCATTACCGGTGAATTACCCCTCATGATCTAAGTGGAGCATCTTGATTTTTTAACCAAATTATATTTTAACAACCAATTTGAATTGCTTGAAAGGTTCAAAATATTGAATCTTTGTTTTCACATAGTAGACCCACATTTTTCTTGAATAATCATCAATAAAGAGCATGAAGTACTTAAATCCAGCATGGCTAGGTGTCATTGGTCCACACAAATCGTTGTGAACTAGATCAAGTTTACCATTGGATGTATAGGTACTTTTATAAAATATAAATCTATGTTACTTACATGATAACCAATCATGGCATTTATCTGTACTCTTTTTAAGAATTTGTAATCCTGTTAATATGTTATAGTAGTGGAGTGTGTTGAGATATCAAAAATTGATGTGGCCAAATCTTATATTCCACAATTATGTTGAGTATGTGTCTTTTGCTATGAGTGCTAGATTATTTTTCTAAATGAAATCAAGATAAAATATACGATTCACATTAGAATACTCAATCAATAATTTTGGATTTTATGGATTTTTCTTCATCAAACATAATTTATTTCCAACTTTACATTCAAACTCAACATTCAAATTGTGGTCTAGAAGTTGGCTTACTGATAACAAGTTTTTGTTTAATCTAAGTATATAGAGAACATCATCAATTCTACTATTTGTGTGCCTAGGAGTTACGCAATGTTTACAATTCATTGCACATTGTATGTGCTATCATCAGCCAAAGAAACATGATTTTTGTTGGGTGTGACCTTCAAAGTGAAAAAAAAACATTTTTTCTACTTGTCATGTGTCAAGTTATACCTGAGTTAACATACTATATGTTGTTTTGTGATGTGGATTCATCATGGAGATCTAAAAATTACAAGAATTCATCTTCATCATCATATTCTTCTTATTTGATAATATTGACTTATTGATTTGATTTCTTCTACCAGGTCCCTTTTTTCTATACTTATGGCTTACAAAATGATCTAGGGGATAATTGTTGGTTAGTGGATTTCTAACCACTAGAAGATAATTTTATGAAGGTAATATACCAACAATCTTTTAGTTCATATCCCTAATGACCAGAAATGAGACATTATCTATGATTTTCATCCTTGTGAATTATCCCTTGGATTATCTTTTCATGAAGATTTGACTGGTTTCTTGCCTTTCTATTGATGAGAAGCTAGCACATGTTCTTCTTGGTTGCCATGAGTATTGAAATAATATTCCTATTGTAACATATTTACTAGTTTTCTAAAACTTGGTTTTTGTTCTGTGATAGTCAAGGTGATCACAAAAATCCTATATGAGTGTGGCAGTGCTCTCAATACAATAGGTACAAGAGAGTCATCTAAAACTATCTCACCCAAGGATTGACATGATGCCCTTAGCATTGAAACATGTCTTTAAAAAGGCTCCACTATTTTTCTTCATCTCAATTTGAGAGAGTGGAGTTGACTTTCCAGATGCAAAATAGTAATTTTATCCTTGGCCTCATATAGAATTTGGAAGTTATTCCAAGCTTCCTTAGTTGTTTTGGCTTCACAAATGTGTAGTTGAACTTCATCCGATACTTCGAACATGATTATCAACTTAGCCTTTTAGTTGGCTTTGTCAAACTTACTTTGTTGATCAACATATTTTTTATGTTGGGTATACAAGACATCTACTATAGACCAAATTTATTCAAAGTCCATTTGACTTCTAAGCTTTGTCTTCCAAGTAGAGTAGATGCAACCTTTGAGGAGCTGTGAATCTAGAAGAAAGAATTTGGGAGCCTATGTAGCCATTATCAAGACTGTGAGTGATAGATTAGTTCGTTATCACTCTAGGTATATAGGTATTCATTTATATATACTATCATACTAATATACCAGACTTTTATTTATACATGCCCTTCCTTTATACCCATTGGTATGGAGAAGAATCTTGCCCTTTCTATATACTTAGCAGTAAGGGAAAGAGGTGTAAATATATAGAAAATAATTTGACACTTGGTACCTAGACAATACTGAAAAGGGTTTGTCCAATCATTAACACATATTTAGATGGATTTCCACATATGTACACGTAACTTTGTTATATACATATAAATTCCACCTATCAAGATTGATGCCTTTTGATTGTAATGAATGGGTAAATGAAGGGAAGGATATGAGTGTATGTTTCTTATTTAAATTTATGATTTAAAAGGTAAAATCCTAGATGTCATTGTTATATCTATGTTAGGTTTTGTATGTAGTAACTCAAGTGTGATGGCATTACCTGTAAACATGAGTTAGATGCACAGTTGTGACCAAACACTACGACCAAGTTTAAAAACTTGTGATTTTTTGAAATACAATAGAAATTAAAATTTATTTTAAGATAATATTGAAAATGAAATTTACAAGATGTGCATAAAAAATTACACTCATTTTTCAAATAAAATGAAAATTTGATCTTGGGCCTTTTAACCTCTTTTGGCAAAAAAATTTCTTTTTCTTAATTTTGTTTTTTCTCTTTTTTTAAATAAAAACCTTTTTAATTTTATGATATTTTATACCAATTTAGTTAGTTAAGACTAAATTTAGTGGATTTCAAAATTTGGAGGGCCTACTAAAATTTCTACCAAAATAATACTTTTGGGGGATTTGAACCTCCCACCTATGCTTTGTTATAAGACAATCCTACCAATCCACCTATACATCATTTCAATTATTTAAAAGGAAAAAAAATTTCTATATTTTTTTAAATAGTAAGCCTTTTAACAATAAAACCATACCTCTTAAGATATACCATGGGTTTGATAAGTAGATACGTTTGCATAAAATTCCTAGCAAAAGAAATATTTGAATGGTGGATTTGGACTAATAGTAAGCAATTTTGGAATTTGAGAAGCTAATTTTCTTCCTTATAGAAAACTATACTACTTAAAATATAATCCAACACGTTGATATTGTATTAGGTTATGCTGGGAGTTGAACACCACCAAATATTTTTCAAATCACCTCTCACCAGCTACAGGTCACCTTCCTTGGTCCATCTGTGTATCTTCAAATAACTTCTCATGAGTTGCTAAGTCACTATGAGTTTTGATGATTCAGGAATATCCACAGAATGTGTAAACACCCAATCTAGATATCCATGAAATCAGAGATATCACACATAATCTAATAGACTATCAATGATTAGAATGGTGGAAAATGAAATATGTAAAAAGATATGGGCTCGTATGACAAAAAAAACCACAACTGATCTTATTTTGTTCTTGGGGTTTTCACAGTCAACCGAAATGAATCAATTCTAAATAAAATATATCCATTCAAGACAATAAAAATCACCATAATTTATTAATTGCCAATTGTTAGAGTTATAAATCCATTATTTCGATGGCTAATAGGTATACTATTATTTGGATGCAAATAGGAAGTGTTTGAACTTCTCCCTTCACAAAATGAAGCTCTATAATTTATTTTAAGCTTCTTATGAATGAAAGCATGTGTATCTTATTTACACAGATTTAGAGATAGTATATTTGATACCATATCTTGATGATGAATTTTTCTATATTCATTCCATTCAATTCAACCAATAAATTTTTATAGTAGCTTCTGAATTTATATGCAAAAGAATTATCATAATATAGGATTGGTTACAATAAACATACTTCCAGAATAATATGGGATTATAAACAATACAATATAGATTTTTATGTCGACTACCTATCTACTAAATATTACGCAAAATATTTATTTTACCCATATTAACCTACTTATGGTTCCCTATGGTGAGTAATGTTAATTTAGTCACATACATTATTCTCTACTATCTACTATGAGTAATTAGATATTACTCATTTATTTATAATGGTGAATTATTCACCCAAATACATCTTGTGGTTGAATGTGAGATTAGGGTTTTAAATTAATGAGAATGAAAATAGGGATCATTACACAAGATTGAAGGCAAACACACACATAAAAAACGTTTTTAAGTGTAGGCATGGTGGTATAAATATTTAAAAAACTATATATTATATAGGGACACTAACAGAAATTTATAGATACTATCAGTCAATGTGGGAGTCTTAGTTTCATTAAATAATATAGGCATGGCTAGTACTGGTCATCGTAGGGTGATTTAAATTTTAATCAATTTATCGACTATAAACCATAGGTTTTTAAAGGGCTGAAACATAAAATTAGGAAATAAATATGAAATAAATATAGTTAGTAATTTCTATAATAATTGACCTAATTTTATTATTCTAACAACAATAATGAATCATACAAGTATGTACTTAGCTAGAAACCAACTATGATGAATGACTTAGAGGTTAAAAACTTGTGCATGAGTACATTAGAGTGTTATAGACTATAAATAGGACTCAAAACTCCTACTAGATAGTATCACAGTCTATTAGATAATATTGTACCATGTTAGTGTCCTCAATGGCACTATGTGTCTTTATGTAGAAAATAGTTTAAACTTTTGAATATGCCTTTGCCTTAGTTTGAAACACTTGTGCCTATGTTCCTGAGTGTTGGATCACTATATTTCAATAATTTGGAAGAAAACCCCTAGATCTCCATGATGCTAGGGTATGTGAGGAGCATAAGAAGAAAGAGTTTAATGTTAGCTAGATAGGCTAGACATGACCTCAACACCCTGTTATGTTGAGAGTTGCCTACATACCAATACCACGAGAGGGGGATCAATATCAATGTATTTATCCCACCTAAGTGCTAGGTGAAAGTGCAAATGAATGTTAATATGAGTGTCAAATTAAATGTTTTCAATTGTTTGAGATTGTAAATTGAAGTAATTTGAGCTTAGGAACGTTTTCAATGGATATACACATAAGTAGGGTAGAATAAGGATTAATGACCTTGATTTTCATAACTAATTCTAATTTTGTTTGTGTGTATTTTCATTAAATTTCCATATAGATGGTAAAGAGATAAAAATATAGTATATATGTTGATCTAATGCTTGTTGAGATATGTAATAGGTCTATACTGACCCTAAGGTGTCTTGAGAAGTGTAAATATGTCCATTAGAGGATAAAATAGACAAGGGATAGTAGCATAGTCCCTTGGTCACTAATACAATACATTAGTGTCCAAAGGGTTACCCTAGTGTTCAAGTGGTATAATATGGTGCGTTAAGGGCCTAGATGCTTAGGAAATGGTATGGGACTGCTCTTGGTAAATCTAGGTATGGGTTAGACCTGAATGAAGGATAGATAACAATCTGAATAGGACCTAATATAGGTCTAGGGCTAGGTTAGGGATAAGGTGGCCTCAAGTAACACTTGTTACACTCAAGTCATATTTTATAAGACTACATTTGCCCCCTTTACTCTATAAATGCATTAAAGTGAAATGACTAGGATAAAGGAAAATGAAGCGTAATTAGATTTACTTGAGAGGTGAAGCCCTTGAATCTAGGTTTGAGTATGTGAAACATTTTCCATTATGTATCTTGTAAATGAAACACGGATGAATCAATCAATATCAATAAATATCAAAAGGAAAGACAAAGCTAAGTAAAGAGAGAGAAAGAGGAAAATAATGAATACACCTCATTGGGTAAATGAACTAATGCAAGAACTTGATGACATCACATATGTGTAGATGGTGATCAAATGGTAAATAGCTTGGATTGAGTTGATATCTTTCTCAATCCCCATATGTGTATGGCTCAAAAATTCAATCTAGTTTTAACTCCATCATTTCCCACCCCTACTTGGTGGATCATGAACTATGAATAAATTGGATTGTATTGATGGTTTGTCCAGCCCTCCTATTTAGGTGGCTCAAGAACTCAAGTAGGCTATGGCTCCATAATTGCATACACATGTATACCAGATGCATATCTATTTAAAAAAGTGTAATTTAATTAAATTTGGGTGATTTAATTGAAACTATATAGGATGTATCTAGGGCCACTCAAAAAAATGAAATGAAAAATAACTTACGGGCCTCTTGATAACTTATATATTTTGCTCAAGAACTACTTAGTAATGCCAACGACTACATATGGCGTAAGGCATCAATATCATGCTAAATTGGTGCATATGGTTTCTGAATTATACAACATGGAGAATGCCATGGATTTTTCCATTCCATCTAATTAACTAGTGCTAAAGTGATCATATGGAAATAATGTACCCCACCCATGCCCCCAATTCTAATATTTGTGCATATATATTCTGAACTGAGTTATAGTAATTTGTATCTATGTATATCTAAAAATGAAACGAAAGTTATCATGTCATGCATGATGCCCCTAATTTGAGAAAACTAATATGATTTTGTGCAAAACTAAGAATAAACTAAGCATAATTGATAATCTATGATTGATACTATGCAAATCTAAACTATAATTGATGTACCTTTTTGGCTAGTGTAGATTTTCCTATTTATGGAGCTAGTTGACATTAGTCTAATCCCTTGGATAGTAGAGCACCATTCTAATGTCCACTAAGCCATGTCACTATCCTTCTATGTTAAATTTTAATTGATCATGTCTGACTATTTTCCTATGTGTTTTCCTAATTTTGTACTCTCTATTCTATGTGTGCATTTTAAAAATTATATTTTAGTTGCATCTAAATGGCCTAATCTATGTGGCAAACCTCTATTAACTCCCCCTCTTTTGATGAGATTTTTTAAACCTATGAAATAACTATCCTTAAAATAAAAGCTATGCAACTTATATGTTAGCCTAAACATATATGATATGTGTTTGATAAAGCAATATAATGTGGATACTTGACATCAGAATGTAAAATAATCAAAGCACTAGTTAGTAATGTATGATGTATATTATATCTATTATTCACAAAGTTGTCAAGATAGATATAATAATATAAGAATGAATATGAGCAATAAATCTATATATAATCTGAGTAACTACCTGAGGGGAGGGGGCATGATGTCCATCAAAGCACACAAGGAGGAAGGGGAGATGTATGAGGTCCCTCATGGCATTGAAACCAGATGTGAATGTAATAAGTAAGAGGTAGGCATCATGTCCATAATACATACATGAAATCATACATATAAACACACATGAGACACACAAATTAGGCCAAAGGGACATAATACAAGGGACATTGGCATATGTCACTAAGTCTAAGAAAGAAATACATATAAAGACATGTTAAATTTTCCACATATGAAAACATCAAGCATGGTTGGCTTAGATCCACATGGAAGGACATGTTCAAATTTCCACATACATAATCAATAAAGAATACATAAGGCCATGGGCACATGTCCAAAGCATACATATAATGAATGGAATTTGTATAGAGCCATAGAGTAATGGCATATTCAAATTCCCTCGAATAGATGTAGAAGAAAAGAGACATAATGAAATCTAAACTAGAAAATATAGAAATGAAATTATGCATAAACATGTGGTACAAATCTATATAAGATCAAATATGTATATAAGCTAAGTCTATAGTAGTAGTAGTTAACAAAAAATCTAGGTATTATCAAATGATCAATATTAGGATATAAAAAATGATAAATTTATGATATGAAGTATAGAATGATATAACCTAGTAAATTGTAAGTATTGCATAAGATTCCCCCAATAGGTGAATGTATCAATGATAAATATGTGTATCTATCTATGTGCCCATAGTGGATAAATATTAACAAATATGGATATGTTTGATGGACCTAAGTCCTATAATAACATATGAATACTCAAACAATAATAAATAAAGCATGCATATATGATAAAACCAACTAAAATAACATAGATATCATATGTATTACTTGGTAAATATAAAGAATATAAACATGGAAATGCATACAATCTAAAATTTGTATTTTTTGAGAAATATTTGAATATTTATATATTTTGAACATATTATATTATTTTTGATATATTTTTAGTGAAAGCTATGTACAATCAATCATGAAATTAAAATTATATACAAGAAATAAGGTAAGAAAAACTATGTACAAGAAGAGAGATACTATTAACCAATGAGTTTCATAAGAGACTCATAATCAACGTTTCTTATATCAAAGAGAGGAAGAGTGATTGTGTGTGATGCACGATGAGGTATCTAAGATCAAGGATTCATATGTATTGAGTGATATATATCTAAAACTAACTATAGGTGGGTCTATGAATCTGTGAATCTAACTGAGATGGCTTGTGAACTATGGGGTTCTTGGGAACCCTTATAGTAGAAGAAGTTGTAACTTTAATGGATGTTTTATGTTATAATGATGATCTATGTGGTAATGGGGTAGAATGATGTTCTCTAAAATCCACAACGTGTCTTTGATGTAAGGGTCTATCTAATATGTGTCTCTATGGGATCTTATATGTATATGGTAATGTCATACAAGTAGACCTCGCATGCATATGTGGCCAAATTGATATCAGATTTATGCTAATAGACTCTATGTGTTGAATAGGAATTGGTGTTTACTATATAAATGGTTTTGGAATAGGTAAATAATTTTCATATAGAAGGCCCTCAATAATAAACACCCAAATATCATGTATATATTTGATACATCTTTGTATAGTATATGGGATGACCTAAAGCTGTTATATCTGAGTCCTACCTAATAACATGTCAGATATGTCAACACTAGGTACCACTTTGAATCTAGTAGCCATATGTGTGGGCCTGACCTATAATGGTAGTACTATATTCTCTATGGAAATATTAACATAGACACTAAATCCATAAATAATTATATATATATGAGAAATGCCCTACTTTGAATAACCCAAGTGTTGTATAACTTTGAAAGTACACATGTTAATGCTTGATCCCATTTCAACCATGACACTATGAATAGGATGATGATTAGTGTAGGCTCATACAAAGAGTTCATATAAATATGAGTGATTTTCAACTATCTCCCATTGTAAGAAAGTGATGATAGGTCTAGATGGTACTATAATTTGAAACAAACCAATGATATTACTGAGAGGTCGTGTGTTTATCATATGTGTATGATAGGATGCTAGTAGTGGATGTGCCTAATAAGTATAGTGAAAACTTGAAGTTCTTATTATTTCATTATTTTTATGTTTTATAAATAGATATAAAAACATTTATAATTCTTTCACTTCCATTATTTATGGTATAGGTGCCTTTGTAGGAGTGTCAAAATCAATGATATTAACATCTATCAAATTTTGTATCTTAGGTCATAAGTTAATGCATTTTTTTTGTAGTATTACCTAGTGACCTATGATAAGCACAAAATACATTGGAATCATAAATATTTGGAAGAGGACTAATCATATAAACCTTTTTGATTGGAGGGAGAGATATGACATTTCATTCAAAGAGTTTCTAAGGAACATGTGTTGGTGATTCAATAAGATTTGTAAAAAAAATTCCTTAGAGGAGTTGATAAAACCATGTGAGGAGGTTGCTCTATAGTTGAATTAACTATTATCTTTTGATAGCTCTTGTTTTTAATGGGCCTTACCTTATATGGGGACTTATTAGAACTCTTGTTAATTGAATTTGATCTAGTTGTGTACTTTAACTTACCCATAGAGAGAAGCTTGGCTTCCCATTACTTAACTATATGGCATAGATCTATGAATGATGTAAAATTATTGAATAGAATAAATTCATGTAATGTCAATAATAAACTATGTTTGAATATATCTTGTATTTGTTTATCTTCCATGGGGATAGTCATAATTACTAATATAATACCAAGACATATTAAGCTATTGGATAATTAAATTTCTGTTTGAGCTTATCAACTTGAACATAGGAAACCTTTTCATTGATTTTGATTTAAAAGTGTGCCAAAAAGATATCTACCAACTGATTGAATGTTGTGATGGATTGATTAGGAACATCATAGAACCATTGTAGTGCATATTCCTTTAAACTATGAAGGAACAACTTATTGAGAATCTAAAAATTGGACATGTAGTCCAAACATGTTATATATAAAGATCGTAGATGGCAATCTGGGTCACAATTACCATCATACAAAATAATATTGGGTGCCACAAATCTATATAGAAAAGGATTTGTCACTATAAGTAATGAAAGAGATGTATGTAGAAGAACATGAGAATCCAAGGAATGATATGGTCAAGTGGCACCCTACTGAGTATGTAATACCTCTACCTATAGATCATGGATCTCATGCATAAGGGATTAAACATTTGGAGAGGAGGAATGTGTACTAGCCAAAGGAGATGTTGCCATTAGTAAATGTTGTCTATTTATAGTATTCTATTGTAGAATATGAGTTGTCCCCATAGTAGGTGTAATAATATTAGCATATATTGTGTTACAATATTGGCCAAATGATGTGTTCTTGACTTCTAATATAGATTGAAACTTTTAATCATGATCATGGGGTTATTTTTGAACTTTACCTCTAAAAGTTTGTAATATATCATTCTTATTGACTATAAGATTATCATTATTAAGTGGGGGGAGTGTATCTCAAGTCGTATCTTATGCATCATTTTGATCTTGATTGTATTCCTCATGTTTGGATGCATTATCATTGAATTTAATATAACTATTATGTCAAGGATCAATGAGGGGGGTTGTAATTGGTCCTTTGTCAATGGTATAGGATTTAAAATAAGGAATTTGGGTATGCTCAATAGGGTTATCACTAAGCCTAGAAATTTTTCTTAAAGGAAGAGATATAAAATTTTTAAATGGCATAAAGTAAAGAAAATTAAAGAGAGATACTATAACATAATATATGAAATCGGAAAAGCCTAAAATAGTAAATGGAAATAGGAAAAGGAATGATTCAAACTGTAAGAGCATCTAGGTATAGGGTTTTGAATAGCATTCAAAGTAATTTAGGATAAGTAAATGAATTATCTTTTAAGGGATTTATGAAATGTAAACCCTAGGTTGTTAAAGTGATGGAACATAAAATTAGGGGATAAATATGCAATAAATACAACCATTGATTTGTATGATAATTGACCTAATGTAATTATTTTAACCATTAAATGAATCACACAATTATGTAATTTGATGGAAACTAACTGAGATGAATCACTCAAAGGTTGGAAACATGTAAAAAATCATATTAGAGTGTTGTAGACTATAAATAAAACTCAAAACTGTTGGACACTAGTGCAGTCCTTTGGATAGTAGCACACCATGCTAGTGTCCATAAGGGAATGCTAGTGTCTTTATGTAGAGAACATTATCAACTTATGGATATACATTATTTGAGTTTGAAACACTTGTGCCAGTGTGCCTAATTGCTAAATCACTATATTTATTTAATTCAGAATCAAAGCCCTAGATATCCATGTTATTAGGGTATTTGAGGAGCACAAGTATAAAAAGTGTAATTTTAGATGAATATGTTGGATGTGACTTCAACACCTTGCTATGTTGATATTTTCTTACATACCAATACCTCAAAAGTGAATCAAGTATGATTTAGTTATCTCACCTAAGTTCTTGGTATGAGTGCAAGTGAATTCTAGAATGAGTGCTAACTTGAGTGTTTTGAGTGTTCCTGAGACTAAAAATCTAAGTAATCTAAGCTTAGTAATGTTGTAGATGGATTTATGTAGAAGTAGGGAACAATAAGGATTAATGATGTTGATTTGCACAACTGTTAATGAGTTTGCTTTTGTGTATTTACATTTGATTTCCATCTAATGGGTAAAGGGATAAAACTAGTGTATATATATTAATTTGGTATTTTTCGAGATATATAATAGGTTTAAGTCAACTCTAAGGTGTATTGAGAATTGGAACTATGTTTTTTGGAAGATAACAAAGCTAATGGATGATATTACAGTCTCTTGATTACTAACATGGTTCAATAGTGTCCAAAGGGCTATGTTGGTGTCCATGTGGTATAATCTAGTGCACTAGGTGCCTAAATACATATGAGATGATTTAGGATTTCTCTTGCTACATATGGGAATAGGTTAGACCCATGTGAAAGCTAGATAAGGATCAAAATAGGCCCTAAGATAGGTCTAGAACTAAGCTAGGGATAAGGTGGTTTCAAGTAACACTCATTCCACTCAAGTGACATTTTATATGATTACATTAGATACTATATGTAGTGATATTATTGGTCATCGTAGGGTTCTCAATTCCACCAAAATATTCTATGTAATATTTTAGCTCTTGTTTCCTAATTTGTATGGTTATAAAGATGAAAATGAGAATTTTAAGAGATATTGACAAACACAGTGACTAACTGAGTATCAAAATATGCTAATTATCTTTCTTTCATAATTATTTATCAATTACTAATTTAAAACTATAATGTTAGTCTCCCTTTTAAATTTATATGTGTATGATTATTCTCCTATTTTACATAATTTGAATATTCATAGTTTTATTTTATTTGTATCATTTCAATTATAAAATTAAGTAAAATATAATTGACCTATATACTCAAAAATAATCATATAAGCAAAAAGGTTGTGCAAATGATATATTTAATGTTGTTTCAGTTGAAAAATAATTTCAACAAAACTACTTTACATATTCCCATTCTTAATGTTTATAGAATCAATGATTAGGATAATATTTACATATTATATGTTCTTTATATTTTTTACAATCTCACTTTTTATATCCACTTCATGTTTTTCTACAAGATTGCCCACTATATAATTATCATTTTAGATGTGCCTAACATTAGTTCCTCCAAAAATTTTTTTTTTTTTTTTTAACTTCATTTTACATCAATTTTTTTTTTAAATGGGTGTAAGATACTCTGATGGTCATTGAAGATACAAAAGAAAGCTTCTATCTGGAAGAAGGTAAACTTGTTGATGTGTTATTCTTTCAAGGGATATATTTTTTTAAGAAAATTAGTTGCATCCAAAGCAAGTGCAAACTAGATTAATTGAATAGATTGGAATCAAGATTTTATAGATTTTAATTTCAAAAATCAATTTTATCTATCAATTTTTAAGACTACGACTATATATTTTGTAATTCTATTCAATTGAACAATCGAAATTAATTATATAATATACAATAAAATACCTCAATTCACTAGGGAAAAAGAATGCAAGAGTAATTGTAATAAACCTAAAAACTAAAAAGTAACATAAAACTAAGAAAATACGTTGAAATATATGAGGACACACTCCCATCTCTTCATCCCCATTCCCGTTCACATTTCTCCCTCACAAATGAAGTACGGAACTTAAAATTCTTCCTGGTCCATGTCATATGTTTTTAATTTCACACCATCAAATTACATGCCTCTTTTAAAAACACACATTACTTGTATTCGAATGAACATAGAATTTTTTTGTTAAATGTTTGAAACAACTATAAAGCAATTGTATTTGGTTAAATTTAAATATTTTGTCAAATGTGTGAAACAACTATAAAGTAATTACGTTTCATAAAATGCTCCTAAACAAGCCAACAGTGCTATGTAGCATCATCTAACTACATTGTGCCTTGTTTATAAAATTTCCATAAGTTAGCTTTTCAATTGTCAACACTCACTCCTATTGGAAAGAGAACCATTTTCAACAACTCTATGAAAAACATAACATTCAAACTACACATATAGTGTAACATTTTTTTTTGGAAAGAGGTGTCTATGGTTTAGTAAACAATGAAAGAGTGCTGCTTTTTTTTAAATTGAGAAAAAAAAAGTGCCTATTTTGACCTCTTCATTTTGAATAATATTTTCAGATTTGAAATCCGTGATCATGCTAATGATAAAATATTACATAAGAAATTTTCAATTTATTAATGTTAAATTTATGGTTACAAGCACAAACATATAAATTTTATACTTAATTTTTACACCACAACGAATGTTTGATGAAAATCATTAATCAATATATTAATGCATCTTAATATAAAATGCATGGAGCTTTCATATGATATTTATCGGGTGGTGTTGCGATTATTAGCTTTCACGGACTTACATAAATGTGAAGTAAATTTATTCATTCAAAAGTATAGAAGAAATTCAAGACCTAATCTGAACAATAAAACTTCAGCCATGACCACAAATACCAATATGTAGCCGTGGGCCATATAATCACTTCAAATAACCTGAGGTTGTTAGTATTTAGCATTAACTATTCTGTATAATTTCAACATTGAACAGTAAATCCTAATCTGATCATCATTTTATTCTTAATCTTAGCATTTTGTAGCTCTAATCATATCACTATATTTTATTGCAACTCTAATTCCATCGACAATATCCCTAGCCTAATCAATCACTATTTGCCCATCACCCCAAATCAATTAATTATATTGCATATAAACTTTGTCAAATCTTATTAACTGTGAATCTAGATTAATCAAATAAATAATAATATTAAGTAATTGATTAATATTATTAAAAAAAATTATGAAAAATATAAAATTTCAAATCTAAAAAATTTAAAATAATATTTAATCAAATCAAGTTATCATATCAACAAATCTCAATGATAAAATAAAAATTACAAATCAAACCACACATAATCAAAAAGCCTTACATCCTAAGCCCCCTCATTTAATTCCCAACTCCTCTCTTTCAATAAGGATTTTGATTCAAATCTATCCCTTCATTCTAAATCAGAAAAACTATAAATAGAACCACCCTCCTTTCATTTAAACAATCTCCCATAGCTTAACAGAATAGATCAACTCAGTCAATTGAGAGATCAATCAATAGAAAGATAAAATTTCTATTAAAAAAATCCCCAATTTTATATCCCCCAAAATTTTCATAATAATTGTAATAATAATTTTAAAATTCAAATTAAATATATATTTTTAATTTTATTATCTAAAATTTAGAATTAAAAATTTAAAACTAAGATTTTACAAGTTCATTTAATCATCATTGTCCCTTTTATATAATAAAAAGAGTTTACATGCTATCTAGTTCATCCTTCCCTTTCATCCCTCCCTTCACTGTTACAACTCTTTAATGATAAAATTAGAGGGAAGAAAATAAATTTTCATATTGGATGATAAAAAAATTATAGATATTTTTAAATAAAATTTAAAAACATTAAGTAATTATTAAATGAACACTAGATGTAAGGTTTATATTTTTTTTAATAATCAAATAAACATAAAATTTAAAATGAAAAACAATTGTAAACAATTTACTATATTCACTCTATCAATTTCTGTTATTATAAGCTCGTCCTCCAATATACATAAATAAAAAGATATTTATAATTTATATTTATATTTCATTCAAACTTCTAACTTCTTTAATTCCATTTCTAATGGTTCCATGCTTTCAATTTAACTTAAAATCATTTCATTAAAACATAATTATTTATATATTTTATTTCAAACCCTAAATTTTTTTTGGTTTGTTTAATATCTCCATAATTATACTTTTTTAAATAAAAGATAATAATAAGAAACATCTTTGAAATATAAGTTCAAATCAAATGCAGGCATAAAATCAAATATGACAGTCCACCGAATTTAAATACATACAAAGTTAGGTAATATGAAGTTAAATTGTCAATGTAAGTGCACTTGCATACCTATGTTTTTTTTTTCAAAGCATTTGTCCTTACATGCCCAGGAAAGGCATGAAAACTAAATCACAATTCCATATGATATTCGTTTGTAACGAAGTTTCGAAATTTTACTTGCAGCCTTGACAAAAATGGCGATGGCAGACTCTCAAAATCAATCTGGATTTCAGATTTGACTGGTAATAATTCAAGCTAAGTTTCACTATTTATTACACACATACAGCCAAAAGATGCCTAGAAACTTGCGAATTTAATTTGAAAGCTATTCCAACGCATGCAATAACTATTCAAAGCACTTAATACTAAACGTTAAATAGAAACGCATGAAGTATACTAAAACATGGACAGTGGGAAACACATGTAATATATTAACTGGCGTACAAAAACTGGCGCAGTGGTGGAGGAAATGGGGGCGGCACAAATTTTGAAGGGGTTATAACAAAAAGGGTTAGAATAAATCCCCGTTCTTCTAATTTATTCGTTTTAACTTTTTTAATTCTAATTTAATGTAGTATCAAATGTTATTCTTTTAAAGTAGAAAGATCGTATTGACTTCAAAAATGTTATGATTTAAAATTAAAAAATAAAATAAAACACCTCACTTCATATATATATTTAGGATTTATTCTTCTAATTTATTCGTTCTAACTTTTTTAATTCTAATTTAATGTAGTATCAAATGTTATTCTTTTAAAGTAGAAAGATCGTATTGACTTCAAAAATGTTATGATTTAAAATTAAAAAATAAAATAAAACACCTCACTTCATTTTATTATGAAGTGAGGTGTTTTATTTTATTTTTTAATTTTAAATCATAACATTTTTGAAGTCAATACGATCTTTCTACTTTAAAAGAATAACATTTGATACTACATTAAATTAGAATTAAAAAAGTTAGAACGAATAAATTAGAAGAACGGGGATTTATTCTAACCCTTCATATATATATATATATATATATATATATATATATATATATATATATATATATATATATAATTTGATTTATTTAATAATATATAGTTATTTATAAAATAAAGTATCATTTTTTCATGGTATTATCAAAGTATTTTATTTTAATGTTTTTGTTTTAATGGAAAAATATATATTTTGATATATATATAAAATATCGTGAGAAGAAGTCATATCATATTACCTACCTTGATCATTAAAAATTTAAAATTTTAACAAAAAAAATTATTAAAAAAATGATTTTCCACTATGTCCATGTTCCTAGGACATATTTACAAGAAATCTTGAAACAACGTTATGTTTTGAAAACATTATGAAAAGGAGAAATAGAGCACTCAATAAAATTTATATATATGAAACACACACACTATGTATTTAGACATTCAAAAATATTTTTTTAATTTTTTAATTTAAAAATATATATTTGTGGTTTAAACTTAAAATGCAACATTTTATTAGTTTACACTATTGTTATATTTTGTACGGTTTAGTCATTATTACCTATACAATTTGAGAAATGTGCATGTGCACATTTTAATCTTTGTTGTTCCCTTTGCACTCACAAGTGGGACACACTATTATGCTTCAACCCATCATGCATGTTTTCAATACTTTTCAGAAGCATGGAAATACTAATAATAAATATTGTCAAAGTCAAAAGGTTAGTTTGAGATCTCTGTCTTTGATCCTTCATGGCTCAAAATTGGCACTATCAACATGTTCGAGCCAGTCTATGACCTATTTATTAGCCTCCAATCATTCCCAGTTGAAAGACCCACTACCCATTTCAACCTCAATAATGCCCTTCCCAATACAATAAAATTGTATTTTTTGGCCTAATTATAAACATGTATAAAAAATAAACTATAAGTCTTTGTCATGAATCAAAAGTGCCCTCACATGCCTGTCAAAGCTTTATAAATTCACCCCATAGCATATCGATGGATATTTCAAGATAAATTTGTGGCACACGCAACAGTAATGGGTCCTAAATACATCTTTTTG
Source organism: Torreya grandis (assembly GCA_037957365.1). NCBI lineage: Eukaryota > Viridiplantae > Streptophyta > Pinopsida > Cupressales > Taxaceae > Torreya > Torreya grandis. The sequence continues at coordinate 407,546 of JARHVA010005285.1, read as the reverse complement.
TAGTGAAGAGACAAGTTATTTTTCTTCACCAAAACTTTCCACCTCCAAAACCTTTAGATGCAAGTTTATCACTTTGAACATGTCTAGATAATCAAATGATGTTTGATATTACAACCACAACCTCCAAATCCACCCAAATGCATGTTTTCACTATTGTTCTGGAGTGTAGAAATGCTAATAACAAATGTTATCAAAGTTAAAGGGGTAATTAAATATTTCTATCTCCAAAGATTCATGGATAAAAACAAACATTAGATGGTGGAAAATAAACAAGCCCATATTTTTGGCCTCTGATCACACCCAGTATAGAGACCCACTACTCATTACAGCATCAAAAATGCCCTTCCCAATACAAGAAACTTGTCATTTTTTAGCTTATATTCAAGTGTAAATAAAACAAAAACCATAAGTCATTCACATGAACTAGAAGAACTATCATATGAGTGTCTAAGCTCCCTAATTTCAACCTAGAACATGTCAGTAGAACCTTAAAGAAGAATTTGTGGGACACATTAGAATAACAGGTCCTAGAATAATACATTTTTACAATGAGGAGATAAGTTCTTATTCTCAAACTGACATTTCTACCTACAGGACCTCCATGTAAAATTATATCACTTAGAACACATCTGGATAGTAAAATTACATGTGATCCCATGACCATGACATCCAAATCCAACTAGATGCATGTTTTCACTATTGTTCAAGAGCGTGGAATCACTGACAACAAATATTATCAAAGTTGAATGGGTAGTTTGATATATCCACTTTTAGTGATTTTTGGATCAAAAATTATACTACCAACATGTTTAGGGTTGTGGATAACATATAATACTAAGTTCTTGGCCTCTAATCATGCTCGATTGTGATACCGACTACCCATTTTAGCCTTAAGAATGCCCTTCCCAATACAAGAAAATTGTAATTTTTTGGATTAACTTCAAACACACATAGAACATAAACAGTATTGGAATAAACAAAAAGAATAATCACTTGTGTATTTAATGTCTCTAATTACACACAATATCATATTTATGGAACCTTTGAGATGAATCTATGACACACACTATAGTAGCAGGTCTTGAAATGTAACGTTTTAGTAGTGAATAGATAAATTCTTATCCTCTAACAGACATTACTACCGATGGAACATCCAAGTGCAATTCCATCACTTATAACATTTATACATATTTAAATGACATGTTATCCCACAACCACAACTTCTAAATCCACAAGGATGCATGCATTCACTATTGGTCAGAAGCGTAGAAACACTAATAATAAATGTTGTCAATATTGAAGGGTAGTTTGATATTTCCTATTCTAGTGCTTTGTTGCTCAAAAATGACACTGTCAACATGTTTTAGGTTATATATAACATCTAGGACCATGTTTTTGACCTTCAATCACACCCTCTCAATAGGTCCAATACCTATTCCAGCCTCAAAAATGCCCTTCTCAATTTAAGATATTATAAATTTTTGACCTACATTTAGATGCATGTTAAAAATTTCCTAAGTAATTTATATAAACTTAATTAAACCTTGATTTAATGTAAAATCCCTCTAATTTCATGTAATATCATGTTGATTTAACCTTCGATATGAATGCAGGGTGCACATTGCAATAATATGTCCTAAAATGTAACTTTTTGTAGTAAAGAGACAAGTTCTTGTCCTCTTAAAATTTTCACCTATAGGACCTACATATGAAATAACATCACTTTCAACATGTCTATATAATAAAATTACATGTATTATCATGACCAAAACCATCAAATACACTAAGATGCATGTTTTCACTATTGTTTAGGAGCTTGGAAACATTGACAATAAATATCATCAAAGTTTAGGGGGTAGTTCATGATCTCTAGCTCCCATGATTTGTGGCTTTAAGTTGGAACTTATAACACATATAAGGTGGTTTATAGTTTTCAATACCTAGTTATTGACCTCTAATAATTATTCATCAAGAGACCCACGACCCATTCCAACCTCAAGAAAGCCCTTTCGAATACAAGAAAATTGTAGTTGTTTGGCCTAACTACAGACATGCATAAAACATAAATTTTAAGTATTTATTACTAATAAAATTATCCCTAAAATTATCATCAAATATATATAATTTCATAATTTATAATGTTTATGGATCCTTGGAAATGAATTTATGGCATACAAAGCAATAACAAATCCTAAAATGTAACTTTTTTACATTGAAAAGACAAATTATTGTTCTTCACCTAACATTTCCAGCTTTGGGACCTCCAGATGCAAGTCCATCACTTTGAACATTTTTGGATGATCAAATGATGTGTGCTCCCACAATCGCAATCTACAAATCCACCTAGATGCGTGTTTTCACTATAATTGAGGAGTGTGGAACACTGACAGTTCAAATGTTATCAAAATTGAAGAGGTAGTTTGATATCTTTGCCTCTAGTGTTTCATGGATCAAAAATAGCATGAACAACACATTCAAGGTGGTAGATAACATCTAGTATAAAATTATTGGCTTTTGATCATACCCATTCTAGATACCCACTACCCATTATGGCCTCAAAAACACCCTTTCCAATATAACAAAACTATATTTTTTGGCTTAACTTCAGATGCGCATAAAGTGAAAACCATAAGTCATTGGAATGAACAAAAATAAATATCACATGAGGATATAATCTCTCTAATTTTAACCAAAATCATGCCAATATAACCTTCAAGAATAATACATGGCACACATTATTATAATAGGGCCTAAAATGTAATGTTTTTGTAGAGGAGACATGTTCTTGTCCTCAAACTAGCATTTATACATGTGGGACCTCCAAATTAATGTCCATCACTTCAACATGTATATATATAAAAATTGCATGTGATACCATGACCATGACATCCAAAACTACCTAGATGCATGTTTTCACTATTGTTCAGGAGCATGGAATCACTGACAACAAATTTTGTCAAAGCTAAAGGGGCAATTTGATATCTCCACTTTCAGTGATTTTTGGCTCAAAAATGCCACTACCAAAATGTATTAATAGGTGGATAACATCTATACTAGGTTATTAGCCTCTAATAATGCATGCTAAACACACCCACTACCCATTTCAGCTCATGAATGCCCTTCTCAATACAAAAAAATGTAGTTTTTTGGCCTAACTTCAAACATGCATAAAAAAAAACCATAACTCTTCGATACAAACCAAAAGAACAATCAGATGTGTATTTAATATTTATAATTAAAACTCAAACCATGTTTATATGTAAACTTTGATATGAATTTATGGCATACAATTTAATAATAGGTCTTGAAATGTATCTCTTTTGTAATGAATTGACAAGTTCTTGTCCTCCAACAAAAATTTATACCTTCAAGACATCCAAGTTCATTTCCATCACTTTTTACATGTATATATACTAAATTACATTTTATAACATAAAAACCTTGAAATCAACCTAGATGCATGTATTTATTTTTGTTCAAGAGTGTTAAAGCACTAAAAATAAATATTGTCAAAGTTGAAGGGTAATTAAATATATCCACTTATGGTTCTTTGTGGATCAAAATTGACACTAAAAACACGTTTGGGGTGTAAAATAACATATAATACCATCTTATTTGCATTTAATCGCACTTGGTCGAGAGACCCACTACCTATTTTAGCCTCAGGAACACCCTTCCCAATTAAAAAAATTGCAATTTTTTGGCCTAACATTAAATGAAAATAAAATAAAAACCATAAGTAAATTTTATTAACCAAAAGAACCATCAAATTAATGTCAAATACCTCTATTTTTATCCAATATCATGTCGATATAAACTTCAATAAATATTCATCGCACACACTATAGTGATAGGGCCTGAAATGTAACATTTTATAGTGAAGAGGTAAGTTCCTATCCTCCACCTGAAATTTTAGCCTCCAAGACCTATAGATGTAATTACATGAATTTTAATACTTATAAATAATTAAATTACACATTATACCTTAAGCATAACCTCCAAATCCACCTAAATTCATGTTTTTGCTACTATTCAGGAGTATGGAAACACTGATAACAAATGTTGTCAAACTTGAAGGAGTAATTTGAGATCTCTACCTCAAGTTCTTATTGGATTAAAAATGGCACTCATAACACATTTTTTTAGCTTTATAACATCCTTATTATTATATTATTTTATGATCATGCCAAACTAAGAGACCCACTACGCACTCCAGCCTTAAGAATGCCCCTCCCAATACAAGAAATTTATAATTTACTGGCCTATTTCAAATGTGGATAAAATGGAAAATTTAAGTCTTTAGAACAAACTAAAATAACCCTAAAATTTGTGTCAAATATATCTAATTACAGCATGCATCAGGATGATGTAAATTTTGAGATGAATCTTTGGCTCACATTACAGTAATGGGTCCTGAAATGTAATATTTTTATAGTGAAGAGAAAAGTTATTGTCCTCCACCTAACATTTATACCTAAAAGACCTCCAGATGAAATTTCATCACTTAAATTAAAATTACACATGATCTCATGACAAAAATATTTAAATCTACTTGGATGAATGTTTTCACTACTATTCAAGAGTGTGGAAACACTGACAATAGTTGTTATCAAAGTTGAAGGGGTAGTTTGAGATATTTACCTCCAATGCTTCATGGCTCAAAATTTGAAATAATAACACAATTTAGGTGGTGTATACCTTTTATTATGATTTTTCCTTTAATCACACTCATTCAATAGACCCATCACCCATTCTAACCTCAAGAATGCCCTTCCCAATACAAGAAAAATATAGTTTTTTGGCCTAAATTTATATGTGCGTAAAATTAAAATCATAAGTATTTGGAAAAAACCAAAAGAAAAATATATTTCATATATAATTTATATAATTTCACCCTATATTGCTTATATGGAACCTTTGATATGAATCTTTGGCACACACTATAATAACAGGGCCTAAAATCCAATGTTTTTTCAGTGAAGAGATAAGTTCTTATCCTCCACCTAACATTTCTAGATTTAAGACCCCTATATGAAAGTCCATCACATTTAAAATATATATATATATATAATCAAATTACATGTAATCCCATAAACATAACCTCCAAATCCACATAGATTCAAGTTTTCACTACTATTTAGGAGCATGGAAACAATGGAAATAAATTTACTCAAAGTTAATGGGGAAGCTTGATATCTCTACCTCTAGTGCTTCATGGATTGAAATTGAAACTACCAACACATTTGAGCTTGTGGATAACAAATAGGACCAAGTTATTGGCCTTAAATCATTTCCATCCTAGATACCTAGTACCCATTCTAACCTTAAGAATGCCCTTCATAATATAATAAAATTATACTTTCTTACTTAACTTCGTATACACATAAAACAAAAAATGTAGGTCATTGGCAAGAAATAAAAGAACCTACATGTGAGTGTTTAATCTATTTAATTCACCCTTGATCATGTCAATGAAAATTTTTAGATGAATCTAAAGTGCATATTGTTATAATGGGTCTCAAAATGCAAGTTTTTTGTAGTGAAAACACAAGTTCTTGTCCTCCAATTGACATTTTCATATTAGGGACCTCCAAGTGAAATTTTATCACTTAAAACATGTCTATTTATTAAAATTAAACATCCTTCCATTACCAAAACCTCCAAATCTATCTGGATACATATTTTAATTACTATTCAAGAACATGTAAACATTAATATCAAATGTTGGAAAATTTTAAAGGGTAGCTTGATATCTCCACTTTGGTACTTTGTGGCTCAAAAATATCTATACCAACATGTTTGGTGTGGTGGATAACATCCATGATAAGGTTATTTTCCTCTGATCGGTTGCCTATTCTAGCCTAAAAACACCCCTCCTAAAACATGAAAATTGATTTTTTGGCCTAACATCAAATGTGCATAAAATGAAAATATTAAGTTATTTGCATAAGAAAAAAAACCCTTGCATGAATTTCAAATCTATCTAATTACACCCTATATCATGTTTTTGGAACCTTTGATATGAATATGTGGCACACATTACAATAATAGGTCCTAACATGCAATCTTATTATAGTGAAGAGATAATTTCTTATCCTCAAACTAATATTTATACCTATGGGACATGAAATTGAAAGTACATCATTCATGATCCCATGACCAAGACCTCTAAATCAACCTGGATGCATGTTTTCACTATTGTTCAAGAGTGTGAAAATACTAACTTAAAAAGTTGTCAAATTTAAAGGGCATATTGATTTCTCCATTTTTGGTTGTTTATGGCTCAAAAATGGTACTAAAAAACATGTTTTGTGTCTCAAATAGTATATATGAAGTGTTTATTAACCTCTGATCACACCTGGTTGAGAGACTCGCTACCCATTCAAGACTCAAGAATACCCTTCCTAATAAAATAAAATTATAGTTTTTTTGTCTTGACTTCAACACACGTAAAATGGAAACCATAATTATTTTTTTATGAAATAAATGAACTCTCACATTCATTTTAAATCCTTATAATTTCGCATGAGCATGTAGATGGAACCTTAGAGATGAATCTGTGGCACACATTGCTTTAATGGTACCTAAAATGTAATGTTTTTGTAGTGAAGAAATATGCTTTTATCCTCCACCTTATATTTACACATTCAAGACCTCAAAATTCATTTCCATCACTTATAACACAAACACACACACACACACACACACACACACACACACACACACACAAAATCAAATGGAACCTGATCCCATGACCATGACCTCCAAATCCACCTAGATGAATGTTTTCACTATTGTTAAAGGCTGTGAAAATAATAATAATAAGTGTTATCAAAGTTGAAGGGTAGTTCTTGATCTTTACCTCAAGTATTTAATGGCTCAAAATTGACATTGCCAACACATCCAGAGTGGTAGATAACATATAGGAATTAATTCTTTCCCTATGATCATGTTTATTGGAAAGACCCATAACCCATTTTGACCTCAAAAATGCCCTTCCCATTACAATAAAATTATAATTTGTATCCTAACTTTAGATGTGCATAAAACATAAACTTTAAGTTTTTATCTCAAACTGAAATAACCATCACATTTGTAAAATTTATATATAATTACACCTCATATCACATTTATCGAACCTTTTATAGGAATCTGTGGTACACACTACAATGACAGGTCTTGAAATGCAACATTTTCTCAATGAAGAGATAAGTTTTTTTGTCCTCCACCTAACATTTTTGCCTCCAAGACTTCAAAATGTAATTCCATCACATAAAAAACATTTTTATAATAAAATTAAATGCACTTCCATGGCCATGACCTCTAAATATACATGAGTGTGTGTTTTCACTATTTTTCAAGAGCTTGGAAATACTCACAACAAATGTTGTCAAAGTTGAAGGGGTAGTTCGATATATTTATCATTGGTGCTTCTTGGCTCAAAAATAGAACTAAAAACACATATGGGATGAAAAATAACATATATTACTGGGTTATTATCCTCTGATCATGCCTAATCAAGAGAACCACTACCCATTCTATCCTC
>JARHVA010005285.1:365000-395000 GCA_037957365.1 Torreya grandis | reverse complement strand
CTGATTTTGGCATAACTTCTAATCCATACTCTTTTTAATTCTTTTCAATATGAAAATTATAACATATATGGTAGAAAACATCATAGTGCATTGAAAATTCAACATGTTGCCTCCAATAAGTCATGTTTGTGTGATTTATTTTTACATAAAAGAGTTTGTCCATATCAAAATATATTTGACTAATAATAATTTTTGCATGGTTTTCCTAAAAATTAGAGTAAATTTATGTTTGTATAATATCTAAGAAATGTTTCAGATGTGGTTCATGGTTATGATAACTGGTTCTTATTTTCACTACATATCTTGTATTGGGTAAAACTCTCATATTATCTTTCCAAAATTGTGAAAGTAAATCTTTGGGAGCATCAGCTATAGCCTTGTCACTTCATGCAAGTCTACTAAAGAATTCCTAACTCTCATTAGTATTGGCATCATTAAGTCTTTTATGTATTTTGATCACTTTCATTAATGTTTGTTTATTTATGTTCAATGTTTTGCTATTTTTTGAAATCAAGCATTTTTCCCCCTATTTGACCACTCACTGTACAAGTTGTAATTATACATCAAGCATCATTATAATTTTTTTTAGATTATGTCACATCTATAGTATGTCATGCATCATGTATATTTTCAATAATTTTATCATTTTCACTATCCATGTTAGATATTCTTATTCCTACAGTGTACATTCTAGGTATCATCATAATGATTTTCATCAATGAAATAGATAATTGACATTTTTACTATCGAAATATAATTTTCAAAAGAAATTTTCCCAATTTATTTCATTTAGTCTTCTTGAATGGAGATCAGACATTTTTTATTCATTGGTTTCAAAACATTTTCATCAAATTTAATTAAGTACTTTCCTTTTCTACACACAATCCTTGGAGGTGTTATTAATGGTGGAATTTGTTGAGAGGGTGTTTTTAAAATTGTTATGTTCATTACTATTTCTTCATTGTTACGTTCATTGTTTAGTGTTTATATGGCATTTTCTTCATTGTTAGTTTCATCACTATAAATTTACATGAAATTTTCTTCATTATTAGGGGGTCAATCCTCATTCATAGATTCATCATCAATAAAATTAAAAACTTTATACTTTGAATGTGGAATTTCAACATAATTTTGACTTTTAGTTAAACATTTGTCATTGTTATTCAATTCATCATTATCAATTGGTTCACTAGGGATAGTGTTTTTACCTTGTCTTCAATGAAATGTTTGAATTTATACCTTATATTTTTATCTAAACTCTTTTAATTTCTTTGGTGTTTTGTGTTTCAACTTTTTCCTCTTCCTTAAAATAGAACCATCACCCATGATTAGAAAAATAATAATTTTATTCCTTTTGATGGTGGGGTCCCCCAAAAAAATTGATTCATTTTATATTCATCATGCAAAAGAAAATAATGATGCATATAGTGTAGGTGGGGTTAGAATTATTGAAATACCCTATAAATAAATTTTAGAAAAATATTTTTTTTCTATTATGACAATAACATGTACGTGTTATAGAGAATGCACATTATAATGTATACATGTTATAACTATTATATATATATAGTCATATATAATATTGTTATGATAGATGATTACATTATGTCATGTAATCCTATGTTGCATTATTATGTTATATGATTATGTGATGTAAAATAGACTATGAAATATTATTATCTCATGCAATCCTATATAATTACTTTCATTTTTGTATTTGGGATAAAATTTTAAGGTTGATTTAACTATATGTTGCATCTTATACAATATATTCAGTTGTAATTCAGGTTCACAAGGATAAATTTTACCTTAATCACATCTCCAATTACATTAATTAACTAATTGGATCAATTCATGACAAATTTATCTCCAAATAACATCTTTCTCTTACCTATTTAGGTTGAAGGGGCTAAAATTAGCCCTGATTTCCTTTAAAATTAAATTGGTAGACTATTTTCTTTATTTTATTATGATATTAGGGTTGACTAACCCCCAAATTACATCTTATATAGTCAAAATTAGGTCTATGGGGTCTAGTTTCATCCAAATTACATCAAATAATTATAACCCTAAACCTTAAGCCATAATTTAGGTTCATAGGGATAAATATGGCACAAATCACATCTCTAATTACACCGACTGACTAGTTAGGTCCTTTCATGACATACTCGGAGTTAATTTAGCCCCAAATCATTTCCTTCTCTTGTAATTAAGTTTAAGGGGATGAATTGGCCCCATTTTCCTCCATGATTAAATAGTTGTACTATTTTTTTAGGGTGATATGATAGTGGGGTTGATTGACCCCCAAATTACATCTTATATTGTAAACATGAGGCTCAAGGGGTTGAATTTTATCTAACTTGTATCACTTATTATAACAATTGACTAGTTGGATCTATATGTGAGGAGATATGAGCTCATTTTTATCCCCAAATCACATTATATACTTGAATTTAGGTTCAATGAGTTGATATTATCCCAAAAACCTCTATATTTGTATTTATTATATAATTAAAGGATCAATTAAGCCATATGTTTCATCCTATAAATTTGATTGAACCATGATTTAGGTTCATGGGGCTCATTTTGGCACAAATCATGTCTCTAATTTCACCAATTGAAAAATTGGATTAATTACTGACTAATTTAGTCCCAAATCACATCCTCCTCTTGTATTTAGGTTGAACAAGCTAAAATTAGCCCTAGTTTCCTTTGCGATTTAATTGGTGGACTATTTTATTTATTTTGTTATGATATTAGGGTCAATCAAACCCCAAATTACATATTATATAGTCAAAATTTGGTTCAATAAGTTCAATTTTTTCCAATTTACATCGACTAATTATAACCCTAAACCACAACCCAAAATTTAGGTCCATGTGGCTCAATTTGGCCCAAACCATGTTTGTAATTACACCAATTAACTAATTTGATCAATTCATGATAGAATCAAAGCTAATTTAGCCCCAAATAATGTCCTTTTATTGAAATTAGGTTGAATGGGTTCAAATTGGCCTTAATTTCCTCCTTGATTTATTGAACCAATTATTTGGTTCATTATATGATGACATTAAAAAGACTATTTTAGACAATATGGAATTATGAAGAATCTAAATTTTTGAAAACTATCAAAGATAAATTGGACTCTGTTAATATTCAGTTGGAATTATTACAAATAAATCACATCTATCTAATGTATTTTTAATAATTCCAAATTATTTAAAATGATCATAAATAATTAGTTATCTAATTTTTGAAAACTATCAAAAATAAACTAGGATTTATCAAGAATCAATTTAAATTTTCAATAATTTATTGGACTTATTACAAATAAATCACATATATCTAATGTATTTATAATAATTTAAAATAATCATAAATAATTAGTTGTCAAATTTTTGAAAACTATCAGAAATAAATTGGATTTTATCAAGATTTAGCTGGACATATTATAAATAAATCACATATATCTTATGTATTTGTAATAAGTCTAAATTATTTACAATTATCAAAAATAATTAGTGTTATAATTTTTGTAAACAATCATAAATAAATTAGACATTATCAGTAATTAGTTGGACTTATTACAAATAAATCACATCTATCTAATGTAAATAAGTCCAAATTATTTTAAATGATCAAAAGTAATTATTAGTCAAATTTTTTAAAACTATTAGAAATAAATTGGGATTTATCAATAATTAATTGGATTTATCAATAATTAATTGGACTTATTAAAAATAAGTCACATTTATCTAAGTGTTAAAAATAATGACATCATGTTATTAGAAGCCCATGGTCTTTCTATCTATAATCAAATTTATACGGATGTCAAAACTAGTTTATAGACCATGTATTTAAAAATAATAATATTATGTGGTTTATTTCATAAGGAAAGATAATTTTTACATAAATTAGGCAAAACATAGTGAAAATATCCATTTAAGTAGTTAGGTTTTGGTCTTTAGTTTTGATTAAGTAGTCTAACTACATCATCTGTAGACTCATAATTTCATGTGTTGATATGTGATTAGGATAGATGATATGAATATGATGATATTTTTTATAATTTTATTGGATCATGAACTATTTTTTTAATCTTTAGATGACATCCGCATGATCATCAAATTTTAGCTCATATATGCCACATGTTGATCACTCAAAAACTTGGAAGTTCAGCCATGTTGACTTTGGCCTTCATAATAGATTCCCTAAGATTATTATAAGTGGTATTATCATGGGTTCTCAGGTCACTCAACACCTCATATATGTTTATATAATCTCTTTCATAGCCAAACTACTAAAATTATGATGTGTGTCTTAATCTCAATCGCTCACAATATTCAGGAATTTTGTATTGACTATTCATCCTTCTAAATAATTAAGTAGTTAGTATTGTGCCATGTGTCATAATATCATGTGATTTCATTACTTGGGAATTTTTTTTTTAATATTCATCCTTTTACATAGTTTAGTCACTGATATTGTGCCACATGACATGATCTTGAGCACTTAGGCACTTGTACTTTGAGTTTGCGATAGACAATATTTGTGAGTGCTAAGTTGCCAATGACCTTTTTACAAGACTTGAAAAAAAAATTAATTTGAAAAATTAAAAACCTAAATACCATTTATTGATACACAAATGGGAAATTACTAATTCTTATTGCTGAAGTGTAGAATGTGAATGCAAAAGAGTCAAATATTTTTTTGTATAAAATTAAATGGAAAGTGGAAAAACCTAGGACACAAATATCGAAGTTAAATTCAAAAAATGTAAATGCCAAAGTGAGACATTCCAATTTGTAAACCCCAAAGACCATTTTTAAAACATGATGAACATCAAAGTGTATTTTTCAATGCATAAAAGCCAATGAGTAAATCTTGATGTGCAAATTGTGAAGAATATTTATCGAAGACCCTTTCCTAGTTCATGAAATTTAAACTTACTATTTCAAATATACAAAAAGTGAAGACTATTTTGAAATAATTAAATTTCAAATTGCACATTAGAATTCACAAATGCCAAAGACCTTTTTCTAATGCATAGTTACAGAAGATTGAATTACCATAGTATAAAATATAAAACTCAAATGTCATAGTGTTTATTTTAAGACCTAAATTGTGAAGACCTAATTTGGAATAGACAAAATGCAAATTTCAACTTGATAAACTCCAAAAAAATAAATAAAACCATATGGAATCACCTAAATGAATCCAATAAAATATTTTACATGTTGAGTTAAACATTTTACATGCCAAAAATATGCACTAAATTTTGAAATAAATAATTTGTACTTCTCATTCCAAAATTAAGGAAACACCATTTTAAATTGATAATGTCACAAAATAAATAAATAGGTCCAAATCCTTTATCTCTATTTTTGAAGTGCGTAATCTGATTATGCATTCAAATAGTTTTTTACAATACCTTTTCAAAAAATAGTGAGAACAAGTGTATGACCTCTCCAATTTTTATTTGGTTTCCAAGTGTAGATGATACTATATATAATAATGGATGGTAAATAGGTGTTAATTTGGTTTGGATTATATTTCTTATCCAAATAAAATGAATAAATTTTATCTTCTTTACATATTTTTTCCTACGTGAACGAGGATAAACCATGTTATTTTGACACTGAGTTCTATATTCCATTTATTTTTAGTATCTCAATATTGATTCTAGTGCTAGAAACCCATATTGTGTAGTTCATTCCTATAGAATCATTAGTTCTAAAAAATAACATGTCTCCTTTTCGTAAATCTTGAGCTGGATCAAATGAATTTTTTTTTTAAATTCTTAGACAGACATATGTATCTGTAGATGCCACACCAAAATCAAGGGCCCTATCATGAACCATTTTGTGTAGATCTTTATGAATGGTTATGTCATGATAAGTTCTAGGCCAAAAATCTCATGTATATTCAACTTCATAAGGGAACATGTCATATTTCATTATGTCATGGATAGTTTGGAATTAATATACTAGATCCTTCCACTTTCTATTTATGTTCAAACCAAATTCATTTAATTACTTTACATTCTTAATCAAGTTATCTTTAATTTATTTTTCATTCTTTTTCTACTTATATCTGAGACATTTGTAACAATGATATCTTGTGAATTATTTTTATTTTTCAAATCTTTGAAAATTATTTTCATCAAATTACCTTCTACAAAATCTAGCTCACCATTTTCTTTTGTTACCCATAATTTAATTGTGGGGGATTTTTATCACTTATAGAGTTTTTACAATGCATAATCAACTAACCTTTCTCCATGTGTATAAAAAAAATATTGACCTTCTATCAAGCATATTATTTTGTTTCATCCCTTCATATGGTAACTATTAACATATTATTTGAAATCTACTACTTTTTCAATCAAATATAGCATTAATTTTCTTGTATTTTTACGTGTCCTATGACTTTCCATCATCTCAACCATACTCAATACATTGTTTTTGTTTATACATTTAGATATATTTCCAAATGTGTCATTGATGTCCTCATGGGAATGTCTTACAGGGAGAAATCTAACCTTGACATCGAAGAAAATACCTTCGTAGACAAGGAGAGATAAATATTGTAACATAAACCTATATAAAAAAACTTGATTTTATGAATTTGTAAATGTGATAGAATTACATTTAGTTCCATATATGGTTAGACATTTTTTTTAATATAGTGACGGATGGAAGTAACTACATATTCTTAGTGTCCCCTCAATAATTACCTGCTTGAAGCTATATCTTGTAAGGAATTGTGTTGAAGATAACAATTGGTTGTGCTTCTTCTATGTATTTTTTGCACTTAGGGTAACAATTATTAGATAAAAGTGCATTATACAATGGATATTTTGAAGATATAGGTTTATATAGTAAATATCCATAAGTATATGGTATTGTCAATTCCATATCCTGTAAACACTCGTTAATTGAGGTGATAGTAAAGTTAGACTCTCCAAGAACATATGGTAAAAAATATGTCCATATCCACCTACACCATGACCATGTGTGATAATCCCTGCCTTTGACAACTTTACTATTCTATCGATAATGCTTTGATTTTTATCACAATCCTTGTCACAAATGTTTTTTTATGATCCACCTTGTCATGAATGACACTAAATCACTCTTTAGGGTATTTATCTAACATTCATTTATGTGTGTAATACATTTATCTTGTATAAAGTATATGATTTAAGTGCATCATGAATTCTTGATCGATATGATCTTCATTATCTCTATATAGGGACCCAGAGTGTTTTTTTTAAGTCAAAAAGATACATGTTTTTCACCTAGAAAATTGATCAACTTTGGCAATGGTCTCATCATGAAAGTTATTTTTCCAGACGTTATTGAATTTTAGCTGGGATATAGGCTCTATTCTATATCTATTATTTTTGCATTGATATGGTACCTCATATATTCTTGAGTGAAATATGTTGGAAGACATCAAACATTATATTTTGATATGTCTATATCTACATAGCATGTAAGTCTTAGAGAAACATATACAAAATCATCCACCAATTAGTCCAACAACTCTTTAGTTTCCATTGTCTTCTTTTATGGCTTTTTTTTAAACCTCTCTGCATGGAATGCATTTCATTCCCAATTTTTTTGATAATTTTGAATGTCAAAAAAACTAATTATCTTCTATCCATATATTTTAATCCAATCTTACAAACAAATCTCATAACCCAAAAAATTAGTGGTAGTTTTGTTTTATTTTTATTAAACAAACTAGCAGAAATGGCATCCAAGACATGTTGCCTCTTATATGTTGTGTTGGAATCAAGAAAATTTATCCTTGTAGATTTTATCATATCAAATGATAATACTGACTGAAATCACTTTTTGGTACTACATTTATTTACATAAACTTTTGTAATCTCACTATCTATGCTTGCATAAAACTCCACTTGGTTGAGTGAAGTGTTTGGCTGAATTCTTGTTTGGCCTAAGTAGTTGCATGCATAAGTTAATTTTTTTGGATTACTTTTATCTATAAATGTCATTCAAGGAATGAATTCAAAATCCACTACTTCCCAAACATTTCCAATTTCTTTCTACTTTGGTGTCATGTATGGTAAATTGATTTGTCTACATTCAATATCCACTATCTTGTTGGAAGGCCATCTAATGTTATCTACTGATATATGTTTAATTTATCTCTATACTAAAAGTCTCAAAATGTTTTATAATGTGCCTTATTTAAATTTCCAATTTATTTTCTATCATTAGGATAAGATTCTAACAAAAAATATCACCTAGTTGTGCAAATTCAACATAATAAAAAGCGAATTTTTCATTATTTTCGAGAGTTGTACATTTTTGAAATAAATGTACCCTTTCCCCAAATAAATGCATTTATTAGGATATAAAATGTGGTAGGATCATTGATATATCAAACCAATGAATCCAAGTAAGTTTTTTATTATTTCAATTATTGTATATGCATAACTGAACTAAAATTATTATGTCCTTCCATGTCATCCTCTATAAAAAATTTATGTGACGTGTTGCATCATTATTTTGCTCCATATAGTAAACTATCAACTATATCCCCCAAAATATCCTTAAAATATCTAAGAAATAGAAGTGGTAGAGTTAGATAATAAGCTTTTGTTACATTAACACTTACACATTCAATAGCTAGTTTATCATTATGGCATGTGGAAGTGAGATTTATGGATTCTAAAGAGTCAACATCTGGACCTATAAATTTGTGTATTCTTCCTTCACCAATGACCTTACCATTATTATTGAGAGAAAAATAGTTCCCACATTCAAAATTCATTGATGTATGATTTTTTAGCTTTGACATTTGCAAAATACATTAGAATATTTTGTTGGAAATATTGGCATTGATGTCAAAGGTTTAGTATTATTGGTGATAAAGACCCCATTACATTTAATGTTGTTTTATCTTGGCTAATGTGAGTTAATATTTATTTAATATTAAAAAATATATTTTTGGTTGCATATGAGACAAAAGAAGGGCCCATGGAGAAGTCAAAGAGCCACGGGGTAAAGACAAAAGAAGGATGGGACGCATTTTCCAATGAAGAGTCATTTTGGGGAATACCAAGAGTCACCAAGTGAAGACAAAAGAGTAAGGGCAAATTTCTCATGAGCGGACACTTTAAGGAATATGAAAAAGTCACCAAAGATAAGGACAAAAGTGGGAAAGATGTTTTTGGTCATGGAGGGTCACCACATGACTTTTCAAAGGCTTGAATATGAAGGGTCATCCAAGATTGGCACCATTTTCCATGCAGATTGAAGGGTCACAAAGGGGGAAGGCCAAAGGTCATTTGGAAAGCTATAAATAAAGGCTTGAGTAGCCATTTTTAATATGAGTTTGTGAGGTTAACTTGATATTGTATTATCTAGCTTAGAAGAGCAAAGGTGAGAGAGAGGAAAGAGATGTATTAAACTATCATTTGTTGATATAGCAACATTGAGAGATAGGTGTGTGGTATACACAAAGTGGTTGATGCTCATGTGGGTTGGTGCTCATGAATGATAGCTGGGTTGGTGCTTGGCAAAGAGGTTTGAAGCTCCTATGGGTTGGTGCTCACGAATTGTAGTTGAGGTTGGTACTCAGCAAAGGGGTATGGTGCTCCTGTGAATTTGTTCTCACGAATATACTTGAGATTGTTCTCTGTGGTTTTTTCCACATTGGGTTTCCACGTTATATTTGGTGTCTCTCTCTTTCTTGTGTGATGTTTATTATTTGAGTTTTATTGCATATCTTGGATTTTTGATTAAGGGAAAGTTTTATAAGATATATATACTGATTCACCCCCCCCTCTCAGTATATTTTGTGCTTAACAATTGGTATCAAAGCAGGTTTATTTTTGAAAAGTTTTACAGCTTGAAGGTAGATCAGGAAAGCACAAGATGGCCATACATAAAGGTGTCCTTGCAAGCAAAAGAATAGTTGATCAAGAAGAAGAAGAGGATGAAGCCGAAGTGAATATGGAAGGAGAACTCATGTGTGCCTTAGAAGAGTTGAAAATTGTTGAAAATAAAAATCGAAGATTAAAGCATCAAATCAAGAAAAATGACAAGGAATCAAAGGAGATAATTGAAGATCTAATGGCATAGTTGGAAATATCAAGAAAAAAATGTGAAAGGTATGTTACTGAAATTGCCTCCTTAAAAGAAGAGATTGAGAAAGCAGTCAATAATAAAATAGTCAATGATTCAAAATTTGAGAATAGTACTAATATGTTGAATAAGATATTAGAAAGCCAAAAGGCAATATCAGATAAGACAGGTATCAGTTTTGAAAAGAAGAAGAGCTATGTTGAAGCTCTTACAAATAGAGAAACAAGAAGGGAAGGAATGAATAATACAAAGGACAAAGAAGGCTAGAAGGAACAAAGCTATAAAAGGCAATCAGGTCAAAGATTCTCAAACAAGTCCTATTTTTATGGTTACTATTTTTATTGCAATGGATATGGTCATAGGAAATTAGAATGTAGAAAAAGAGCTAACAATCTCAAAAATAAGGAAAAGGAAGGTCATATAGAGTCAAGCAGAAGCTATAACTCTTTTGCTCCTCTATCAAGCTTTGATGAAGAGACCATAATTTGTTACAAGTGTAAAAACTTCAGACACATATATTGGTATTGTAGAAGTGTGTTTGAGTCAATCAAGAAGGACCAGAGTTTCAAGGCTCCATTCATCAAGAAAAAGGTTCAGACATGGCAAAAGAAATAATCTGAAGGTTCTATGTTGGTCCAGACAGCTTTGCATGCAAGAAATGAAGAAAATCCATGTTTTATTGATATCGGATGTTCAAGGCACATGACAAGAGACAAGAGAAAGTTCATAACCCTAAAGAAGATCAATGGTGGCATAGTGAAATTTGGGGACAACGCTACTACCAGAATTGCTGAAAAAGTTACACTAAGTTTAGATAATGGTAAAACTAAAATTGAAAATGTTTTATATGTAGAAGGTCTTAAGAATAATATTTTGAGTGTAAGTCAAATGTGTGATTAGGGGCACACACTAAAGTTTTATGTAGAAGGTTGTGAAATTAGAAGAAAATATTCAGATGTATTAATTGCAGATGCTCAGAGAACATGTAATAACTTATATATGCTATCAGACATCAAAGGTCAAAAATGTTGTTTGAGTTAGAATGAATAAAGTTGGCTATGGCACAGGAGAATGGGGCACATAAATTTTGACAATCTTGTTAAAATTTACAAAAAGAAAGCAGTCAGGAATCTTCCAACGATCACAAAGCCATCTAACACACTTTGTGGACCTTGTCAGCATGGGAAGCAGGCTAGAAGGTGGTTCAAAACAAAAGAGTACATGACCACTCAGATGCTAGAGCTTGTTCACACTGATCTATGTCGACCTATTAGGACTCAAAGTACTCAAGGTGATAAATATTTCATGTTACTTATTGATGATTTTTCACGTATGACTTGGATAATGTTTTTAAAGAAATAATTAGAAGCTTTTAGATAGTTCAAAGCATTCAAAGCATTAGTTGAGAATGAAACTAATCTGAATATTAAGTGTCTAAGATCAGATCAAGGAGGAGAATTCATGTCAAAACAATTTATTGAGTTTTGTGAAGATCATGGAATAAAGAGATAGTATTTAGCAGCTAGAACTCCACAACAAAATAGAGTAGTTGAGCGAAAAAATAGAACAGTTCAAGAGATGGTGAGGACAATGCTAAATGAATCCAAGATAGAAAATAAATATTGGAGAGAGGCCATTGGTATAGTAGTGCATATTCAAAATAGAGATTTATTAAGATTCAACAGTGACAAAACTCCTTATGAGCTATGGAAAGACAAACCAGCAACAGTTGATTATTTCAGAGTTTTTGGTAGAAAATGCTTCATAAAGAGAACTGATGAAAAACTTGGTAAGTTTGAATCTAGAGTAGATGAAGGTATATTTCTTGGTTATTATTAAAAAATTAAAGCTTATAAATGTTATAACAAAAGAAACAAGAAAATTATTGAAAGTGCAAGTGTCAGGATAGAAGAAGATGGAACACAAAAGATCAGTGATCCAGTAGACATTCCTGAAATCATTAAAGAGGAAGGCTTTGAAGAATTAGATGAAGATGAGGAAAAAGAGAAAAAGGGCACCAAGACTCCATCCAAATATGTTTATAAAAATCATAATGAAAGTGATATCATTGGGGATATAAAAGAAGGAATTCACACTAGAAGAATGATGGTAAGTGACTCTGAACAAGTTAATTTCTCTTTGTTATCTAAAATTCTGCCTAGAAATTTTTTAGAAGCCAGACATGATGAGCATTGGGTTAAGGCTATGGATGAAGAATTAGATCAGATAGAAAAGAATGATACTTGGGAATTAGTGCCTAGACCAAAAGATCACAATGTGATAGGAACAAAATGGGTTTATAGAAATAATTTGAATGAAAATGGAGTAGTAACCAGAAATAAAGCAAGATTAGTATGTAAACGATATGCTTAGATTGAGGTAATATATTTTGAAGAAACTTTTGCACTAGTAGCAAGGCTAGAGGCTATTAGAATGTTTCTTTCATATGCAATTTTTAAAAATTTCAAAGTATTTCAAATGGACGTCAAATCTGCCTTCCTAAATGGGAATCTTAAAGAAGAGGTCTACATTGAGTAGCTTGAGGGGTTTATTCTCTCGAATATTAGTAATCATGTATGCAGATTGAAGAAAGCATTGTATGGATTCAAACAAGCTCCCAGAGCTTGGTATTCAAGACTTGATAAGTACCTACAAGATCAAGGATTCAAGAGAGGATTTGCTTATAGTAATCTTTAAATCAAAACAAAAGGTGAGCATCAATTGATTGTGGTGGTTTATGTTGATGATATCATTTTTGGAGGAAATATTGAAAAGATGACAAAAGAATTTTTTGATAGAATGCAAAAAGAATTTGAGATGTCTATGATTGGAGAATTATCATTTTTCTTAGGATTACAAATATTTCAATCAAATAAAGGAATATTTATATCTCAAAGTAAATATGCCAAGGAAATGTTGAAGAAAATATAGTTTTGAGAATTGTGTACCAGTTGGCACACCTATGTGTATAGGAAATAAGGTGAGCAAGGATGAAGATTCACTTGTTACAAATCAATCTTTGTATAGATCTATGAATGGTAGTCTTTTATATTTGATAGCATTGAGACTAGACATTACGCATGCAGTAGGTATGGTTGCAAGATATCAGTCATCTCCAAGAGATAGTCATGTTCAGTTGGTGAAAAGAATATTTAGATATATCAAAGGGACATTAGATTATGGATTATGGTATCCCATAGGTAAAGATTTCACTTTATTTGCTTATACAGATTCAGATTGGGTAGGGTGTTTAGATGATAGAAAGAGTACAAGTGGAGGAGCTTTCTTCCTTGGTGATAGCTTAGTATCATGGTTAAGCAAGAAGTAGAACTCAGTATCACTTTCTACAACTGAAGTAGAATATATTGCAGCAATATTGTGTTGTACCAAGTGCTTTGGATGAAGCAAACTTTGGAAGATATCAAGGTAAAGTATGATGAACCTATTTCCATTTTTTGTGATAACACAAGTGCTATAAATATTTTGAAAAATCTAGTAATGCATTCAAGAACAAAACATATTCCCATTAGATATCACTTTTTGAGAGAGCAGGTTGCAAATCAACAGGTTAAGTTAAAATATATTAGTACTACAAAGCAAATTGCAGATATTTTTACAAAGGCACTACCAAAAGACACATTTGAGTATCTACGAGAGAAGTTGGGAGTAACTTCCCTTACTTCCTGCCATTGAGGTTCAGCATCAGTTGAGGGGGAGCTAAGTGTTAGCTCCAAGTAGGCCGTTTGCAATTGATGTCAAAGGGGGAGAATAACAGGTACATGTATAGGTGCAGAAATAGGTACAGGTTGCTGTAGTAAGGGGGAGTTACTGTATGTTTTCAGATGATAGGATGTGCAAGTGAGAGGATGTGGCAGTTTTAGGATTGAGGTTGCCATCAATGACAAAGGGGGAAATAAAATAATAGGTACATGTACATGTGTAAAAATAGGTACAGGGAATAGGTACAAGTTTCTACAGTAAGGGGGAGTTACTGTATGTTTTCAGATGATAGGATGTGTAGGTGATAGGATGTGGCAATTTCAGGATTGAGGTTGCCATCAATGACAAAGGGGGAGATTATTGGAAATATTGTCATTGATGCCAAAGGTTTAGTATTATTGGTGATAAAGGCCCCATTGCATTTAATATTGTTTATCTTGGCTAATGTGAGTTAATATTTATTTAATATTAATGAATATATTTTTGGTTGCATATGAGACAAAAGAAGGGCCCATGGAGAAGTCGAAGAGCCATGAGGTAAAGACAAAAGAAGGATGGGATGCATTTTCCCATGAAGAGTAATTTTGGGGAATACCAAGAGCCACCAAGTGAAGACAAAAGAGTAAGGGCGAATTTCTCATGAAGGGACACTTTAAGGAATATGAAAAGTCACCAAAGATAAGGACAAAAGTGGAAAAGATGTTTTTGGACATGAAGGGTCACCACATGACTTTTCAAAGGCTTGAATATGAAGGGTCATCCAAGATTGGCACCATTTTCCATGAGGATTGAAGGGTCACAAAGGGGAAGGCCAAAGGTCATTTGGAAATCTATAAATAAAGGCTTGAGTAGCCATTTTTAATATGAATGTGTGAGGTTAATTTGATATTGTATTATCTAGCTTAGAAGAGCAAAGGTGAGAGAGAGAAAAGAGATGTTGTATTGAACTATCATTTGTTGATATAGCAACATTGAGAGATAGGTGTGTGGTATACACAAAGTAGTTGATGCTCATGTGGGTTGGTGCTCACGAATGATAGATGGGTTGGTGCTTGGCAAAGGGGTTTGAAGCTCCTATGGGTTGGTGCTCACGAATTGTAAATGAGGTTGGTACTCAAAAAGGGGGTATGGTGCTCCTGTGAATTTTTTCTCACGAATATACTTGAGATTGTTCTCCATGGTTTTTCCCACATTGGGTTTCCACGTTATATCTGGTGTCTCTCTCTTTCTTGTGTGATGTTTATTATTTTATTTTTATTGCATATCTTGAATGTTTGATTAAGGGAAAGTTTTATAATATATATATACTAATTCACCCCCCCTCTCAGTATATTCCATGCTTAATAATTGGTATCAGATCAAGTTCCTTTTTGAAAAGTTTTATAGCTTGAAGGTAGATTAGGAAAGCATAAGATGGCCATACATAAAGGTGCCTCTACAAGCAAAATAATATTTGATCAAGAAGAAGAAGAGGATGAAGCCGAAGTGAATATGGAAGGAGAACTCATGTGTGCCTTAGAAGAGTTGAAAATTGTTGAAAAGAAAAATCAAAGATTAAAGCATCAAATTGAAAAAAATGACAAGGAGTCAAAGGAGATAATTGAAGATCTTATGGCACAATTGGAAATATCAAGAAAAGAATGTGAAAGGTATGTTACTGAAATCACCTCCTTAAAAGAAGAGATTGAGAAAGCAGTCAATAATAAAATAGTCAATGATTCAAAATTTGAGAATAGCACTAATATGCTGAATAAGATATTAGAATGCTAAAAGGCAATATCAGATAAGATAGGTATCAGTTTTGAAAAGAAGAAGAGCTATATTGAAGCTCTTACAAATAAAGAAACAAGAAGGGAAGGAATGAATATTACAGAGGACAAAGGCAAATACACTGAGAAAGGGGGTGAATCAGTATATTATATATCTTATAAAACTTTCCCTTCATCAAATTCCACTTAATCAAACATTCAAAATATGCAATAAAACTCAAACAATAAACATCACACAAGAGAGAGACACCAGATATAATGTGGAAACCTAATGTGGGAAAAACGATGGAGAATCAATCTCAAATATATTCGTGAGAACAAACCCACAGGAAACTTATGTGAATCTAAATTTGTTAAAGTTATGTAATGTAAATCTGCTCATGAAACTTGGGTAAAACTTGAGAATATTTGCAAAGGTTTCGGCAATCGAGGAGATGAAGAATTTAGCCAAGTTAAAGATGGATGAGCTTCATGGTATTCTCATGGCATATGAGATGTGGACAGAACAAGATAAACCCTCAAAGAGAGAAGCGGCATTCAAGACATCAAAGAAGGAGAAAGCTAAGATTCTAGAATCAAGTGATAGTTCCAGTGATGATGAAGATGACAATGAAGCACTTTTCATTCGCAAGCCGAAAAGAGGAACAAGTAAATATCAAGGAAAATTACCTTTTAAATGTTCAATTGGACATTTTTTAGCTAGATGCCCAGATAAAGTTAATGATGATGAAGAAGAAAAGACTACTTACAAGAAGAGTTTCAAAGGCAAATCTAAGAAGGGTTTCGAGAAGAAGAGCCTATATTCTAAGGATCCTAGCTTAGTTGAAGATAGTGGAGTCAGTGATTCGAAAGAAAAAGAGATTATATTCATGGCCATACATGATAATCAAGAAGAAGAAGAGGAGGAAGCTGAAGTAGATATGGAAGGAGAACTCAATTGTGTCTTAGAAGAGTTAGAAGTTGTTCAGAAGAAGAATCAAAGATTAAAGCGTCAGATCGAGAAAAATGAACAAGAGTCAAAGGAAATGATTGAATATCTACAAGCACACTTTGAAGAAGCCAATAAGAATGAATAAGATCTCAAAACACAATTGGAAATAGCAAGAAAAGATTGTGAAAGGTATGTTATTGAAATTGCCTCTTTAAAAGAAGATATTTAGAAATCAGTCAATGATAAAGTAGTTAGTGATTCAAAATTTGAGGATAGCACTAACATGATGAATAAGATATTGGAAAGTTAAAAAGCATATTCAGATAAGACTGGGATTGGTTTTGAAAAGAAAAATAGCTATGCTAAAGCTCTTACACAAGAGGAAACAAAAGGGGAGAAGTGAAGAATACAGAGGACATTCCAAACAGAGAAGGCTGGAAGGAACAAAGCTACAAAAGGTAATCATGTTAGAGATATACAGATAGGTCTTATTTCTATGGCTATTATTTTTATTGTAATGGATATGGTCACAAGAAAGTAGAATGTAGAAAAAGAGCTAACAATTTTAGAAATAAGGAGAAGGTAAGTCAAGTAGAGTCAAGCAGAAGTGACAACTCTTTTTCTCTTCTATCAAGCTTTGATGAAGAGACCATAGTGTGTTACAAGTGCAACAACTTCAGACACATAGCTTGATATTGTAATAGCGTGTTTGAGTTTGCCAAGAAGGATCAGAGTTTCAAAGCTCCATTCATCAAGAAGAAGAATCAGAATGTCAAAGATCTATTCATCAAGGAGAAGGTTCAGACATGTACATGGTAGAAGAAACAACATGAAGATTCTATGATGGTGCAGATAGCTCTGCATGTGGGAGGTAAAGATCAGCCATGGTTAATTGATAGTGGATGTTCAAGGAATATGATAGGAGATAAAGGTAGATTCATATCTCTAAAGAAGATCAATGGTGGTACAATGAGGTTTGGAGATAAAACCACTGCCAAGATAGTCAAAAAAGGTACTTTGAGTTTGGATTATGGTAGAACTAAGACTAAAAATGTTTTGTATGTAAAAGGTCTTAAGCATAATCTATTGAGTGTTAGTCAAATTTGTGATCAAGGATACACATTAAGGTTTCATGCTGAAGGTTGTGAGATTAGAAGAAAAGATTCAAATGAGTTGATTGCAAATGCTCAAAGGATAGGGAACAATGTGTATGTATTGTCAAATATCTTCTCAAAGGCATGATTAAAGGATACATTCAAAGATTAGCAAGGGGAGTTGGGAGTAATTTATATTACTTCCTTCCATTGATGTTTAGCATCAAGTGAGGGGGAGCTAAGTGTTAGTTCCAGGTAGGCCCTTTGCCATTGATGTCAAAGGGGGAGAATAATAGGTACAGGTACAGGTGCAAAAAATAGTTACAGGGAACAGGTACATGTTGCTAAAGTAAGGGGGAGTTACTATATGTTTTCAAATGACAGTATGTGCAGGTGATAGGATGTGGCAATTTCGTGATTGAGGTTGCCATCAATGAAAAAGGCAGAGATTGTTGGAAATATTGTCATTGATGTCAAAGGTCTAGCATTATTGGTGATAAAGGCCCCATTGCATTTAATGTTGTTAATAAATATATCTTTGCTAATATGAGTAAACATTTATTTAATATTAACGGATATATTTTTGGTTGCATATGAGACAAAAGAAGGGCCCATGGAGAAGTCGAAGAGCCATGGGATAAAGACAAAAGAAGGATGGGATGCATTTTCCCATGAAGATTCATTTTAGGGAATACCAAGAGTCACCAAGTGAAGACAAAAGAGTAAAGGCGAATTTCTCATGAAGGGACACTTTAAGGTATATGAAAATTCACCACAGATAAAGACAAAAGTGGGAAGGACGTTTTTGGTCATGAAGGGTCACCACATGACTTTTCAAATGCTTGGATATGAAGGGTCATCCAAGATTGGTGCCATTTTCCATGAGGATTGAAGGGTCACAAAGGGGGAAGGCAAAAGGTCATTTGGAAAGCTATAAATAAAGGCTTGAGTATCCATTTGTAATGTGCAATTGAGAGGTTGATTTGATATTGTAATATCTAGCTTAGAAGAGCAATTGTGAGAGATGAATAAGATTTGTATTTGTTATATCTAGCTTAGAAGAGCAAAGGTGAGAGAGAAGAAGGAGATGTTGTATTGATCTATCATTTGTTGAGATAGCAACATTGAGAGATAGGTGTGTGGTACACACAAAGGGGTTGGTGATCCTGTGGGTTGTGCTCACAAATTGTTGTTGGTTTGGTGCTCGGCAAATGGGTCGGTGCTCCTGTGCATTGGTGCTCATGAATTATTGTTGGGTTGGTGCTCGATAAAGGGGTTGGTGATCATGTCGGTTGGTGCTCACAAATAGGTGCTAGGTTGGTGCTCGGTAGAGGAGTTTGAAGCTCCTGTGGGTTGGTGCTCATGAATTATAGCTGAGGTTTTTACTTGGCAAAGGGGTATGGTGCTCTTGTGGGTTTGTTCTCATGAATATATTTGAGATTGATTCTCCATGTTTTTTCCCACATTGGATTTCCATGTTATATCTAGTGTCTCTCTCTTGTGTGATGTTTATTGTTTGAGTTTTATTGCATATTTTGAATGTTTTATTAAGTGGAATTTGATAAAGGGAAAGTTTTATAAGATATATAATATACTGGTTCACCCCCCCCCTCTCAGTATATTTTGTGCTTAACAATTGGTATCAGGTATGATTTTTAGCTTTGACATTTGAAAAATACATTAGAAGATTTGTTAATTGGGTGTTTATAAAATTAATCCAATTTATACCTATATGTAGGAGTTAAAGTTTTATTTATACTATGGCACAAGCATAGAGATATGTTAAAAATAAAAATGTAATGTATGACACATTTTTTTAATGACATAGTTTATGTCAATCCCAGAAATTAATAGCTTTTAATATCATATAATACATACTTCAATCCTCATTTCATCCTAATTTCAAGGTATCTTCTAGGAGATAGATGTCAAACATGAATAAGAATAGAAAAGATAAGTAGAGAAAAATAGTTAATTAAATAAACATTAAACTATGTTTTTTAATAGGATACAAAATGATATTAAAGAATGGCAAATTTGACCAAAATCATGGAAAATTTTGGGATCCTTATGTGATTTGAACCTCTATGGTGAACCCAAGAGTTTGAATATATATCCTTTGAGATACCTTTCAAAAATTCATAAGGGTACCCTTGAAGGTATTAAAAGGACCTTCAATGTATGTTTTAATGTAGTATTGGATCATACCTTGAAGGACCTTGTAATAACTTCAAGCGTACCCTTAGAAGACACCTTTAAGGTAACCTTGAAGGTACTATAATGCCCTTCAAGGTATCTCCTTGAAGGTACTATAATTCCCTTCAAGGTAACTCCTTGAAGGCACTATGGGTTGATAACTTCAAGGGACTTGTAATACCTTCAAGGGTACCTTAAAGGTATCTCTTAGGAGATACCTATTAGACCCCCACACACCCCTTTCAAGATCATCTACTTGAAGGAACTATTGAGTGATACATGTTGGTCTCAATAGCATCAAATAGGTTTTATATACTAAAAGTATCTCCTAGGAGATACCTTCAAGGTATTGTTGTACCCAATATCCCCCACTTTCAAATTTATTTTAAATAGGGACCCACTGAACCTTGAAGAAAAAGTAGTTTTGATGTGAGAGGTGTTACTGACATTTGATTGAATGATTAAAAATACAAGGTCTCCAAAGCTCTCTTTTATTGATTAATAATATCTTATTAATAATAACCTATCCAATCTTATTTTAATTAACATTTTCCTATTTATCTCAGTATTCAATACTTTACTTTTCGGGCTAACCTATTAATGGTTGTCAAAATACTTGTGTGTACACAATTTTTCAAATTTGTGCAAGATAAAATTCCCCAATCAATTTTCAAATTTTTTTTTTTAACGTCTATGCAATTCCCTACTTTTGGATTTTATTTATTTTGAACTAACTAGTTAACTAGTTCGCCTGAGTGTTTTTATTGCCTTGTGTAGGTTATTCTTTAATACTATTTTTCTCCATTTTGCCTGGAGAATTTATAGGCTATCAAACTCTACCATGTGGTGTCTACCTACTTTATTGTGGCCATTAAAACACTTAAAAAATCCTAAAATACTTCAACATGATTAGATAGTCAGTATTTGGCCACATGTTCATATCCCATTCACTTAATGATTGACAAGGTTAAAGTTAATTTTTATGAAAGTTCTAAGGTAATGGATCAGTGATAGCCATCCGTGTGGCACAATCCTACTATATTGTTACTATCAGTGCATTCTAATAATTCTTTAAATCCTCTAAGGAATAAAGGTGTGTGATGCTCTCAAGTGAACATATTCCCTCGATTATGCCACATATTACAATCCCACTAGTCTAGGGTAATAAAGTGAAGGATAAAAAATAAAAGGCCTATAAAAAGTGGCATGGTAAAAATTATCCATGTGTCTTTGAAATAACACATCATTTGGGTCATACTAGTATGAAACTATTAAAATGATCCAACCATGAGACAAATGTCAAGTAATGATGACAAAACTCCCAGAGGCAGAGGGAGGATAAGCCACATGACAGTGGGGTTCACAAAAACTAGCACTTCATTGGCCAAATTCAAAATATGAAATAAATAAAGAGAAAAAAATTTAAGGTCTATTACACTCATTAATCTCCACAAATCAGCCAACTAAATGAATTCAATTGAGTAGGGCTTGTGAATCCAAAGGGTAGTATAGGTGATCCTCTAAGTCAATTGCAATTATACTATCATTGAGTTAGCTATTTCCCAATAAATTTGAGCTCTATTGTGACCAATCCAAATTTTTGACAATTTTAGAGAACCAAAACTTAAGTGTAAAAATTATGGCCTCTATTTGGTATCTTCCACACCCCCTCTCTACATAGTCTATTACAGGTTTAGGTCTATACATTGATACAAGGTTTAATAAGATTGCCCTCAATAGTGACTTCAAGCACTGTTCTACTATATGGGAAGATGTCAAAGAAGTAAAACCATGCTGTCCCATAGAGTAAATTTATCCCTTCATGCAATAATATAGATAGGACTTGGTGGAAATCAAGATCATGGGGCTACATGATGCAGTAAAAAAACTTGAGGTAATGCCTTGCATTGACTTAGTTTTTGATCTATTTTTAAATGGCCAATTTTTTTGGCAAGGTTCTACACTTCCAATGCAATGCACCTATATCTTATGTTAGTGGAAAAACTTTTTATAAGTATCATAGACTCCATCCCCTTGAAATATGTTATAATCAGGGCCTATTGAACTAGTGGATGTCTTCAAACAATGTAACTAATAAGTTACAAGAGTGGGCAAGGGACCCAACCACCTTTTTAGTTAGGGGAGCCATATTTTCTATCTTGATTTCCTATTTCATGCATAAAATCAAGATTATCATGACCTTATTGAAAGCTTACCAAGCATAACAACTATTAACTATGTTTCGATTCCTCTATTGTACACCATCCTTACCTCTACCAAGATCATTTTCCATAGGGTAAATCATTAATGCTAACTTGATTCACCAATTTAGTATCTCAAATAATAGGCCATAAGGTAACTTTTATATGATGTCTTATCTAGTGGACACAATAACTGGGATGGTCCACTCATCCTTTGAAGAACACTCAGAAGCATATTTTGAGTATCCAAATAATAGAATTTATGATAAATTCAACAGTATTCACATCCACATGTTCAATAAAAACATGACTAGGTTGATAGATACTTTATACCTTATGGTGTACCAATCCATTTATGGAAAGGATATACCTAGAGTGTCTAGTCATATTAGAAGTACTATTGTGAAGATTTGTAACTTCTAGCTTTACCTAGATTTCACAATTATCAATATAGAAGGCACTATAACCATTCCCATGTATCTTACTTAATTGGTCCTATATAAAGTGGTAGATTAAGATATTGTAACTCAATTGGCTAATTTTTTAGATGTCACCTTAAGGATGGCTAAGCAAGGGGTAGTCCACACAACTCCCCTCAGTATTGGTTGAATTGAGTACTCTAGATAGTAGCATATTCAACCAATGGGCAGAAGCTTAGCTTCCCATGACTTCAAATGGGCACCCTATAGAACATGGGATCTAAAGAAAAGGGTCAAGAACCACCCGGACAAATTCATATCCTAGGTGAATATTGACTATGGTCATGTTTCATATCCACATGGAATTATATTCATGGATTCTTTGAATAACATAGAGGTTCATAAGATGCTAAACAAAGATACTATATATCTAGTGGTGGCCAAGCATATATAATATATCCTAGAAACCACCAAATAAGATGTCAACAAAATTGAAATGGAATGTTGGGTCTCTAAACCTCTTTCAAGACCCATCTCATAGGATGAGATATTAGAATAGGTTAGTCCATGTTGGAAACCAAATGTTGAGGAGAGACAGAGAGTCAACCAGGCCCCTCTTCAACAACCTATCCCAATGGTTATAATTACATCATCCACTATAGTTTCCACTCCTCCTCAACCAAGTTCTACTTCACAAGGTTCCACAAGTATATATCAGTTAAGTGGACCATTTTCCATGTTTCCCTTTCCTCCACTCATTATGGAACATCAAATAAGAATTATATATTTCCTTTCCCCTATTACTGATTTGATTCCAACTTCATCCTTAGCTCAAACCAATTTTTTTCCACCTTTATCCCCCAGTTCACCTCCAGCATCTACTACTTCTCTCACTTCTTCAACCCTTCCATCTCAATCTCCTTCTCCTCTTCCCATCAAACCCCCTATCTCTCCTTGAGGTGCACCCATAAGGGCATCCCTTGAAGGACAAATAGAAGAAAATTTAAACATTGGGAAAGGTTCTAAAGAAATAGAGCCGATGGAATTGCTACACAATGATGAAAAAAGTAAGAGGTTCTTAGAAAGAGAATGGTCTAATAAATAATAATAAGAGGATAAAACTGAAACATCTTTATTAGAAACTATCCATGAGACCACTGAAAGAGACCCAGATGATGACTAGTTGTTAGAAGAGGTAGCCTATTCAAGTGATACTAAGATTCTAAGGAATAATTTAGTTTCAACTAAACTACTATAGAATTTAAAATAGAATAATGAGTATGAGGCATTTTTTAGGCCTCCACCTCCCACATAGGGATAACTAGTTATCATACCTTTAGACCCAACACTATTTAGAAAAATAATATTATCTATAGTAGAAGATTTCTTCGCTATTTCTACGCAAGGGGTAAGTATTTAGGCTCATCATTCCTCATCTATTGTTACAACCACTCCTATTCTAGATATTATTGTGTCAATTATTTCCCCTACCATAGGCTCAAAGAATAATCAAATGCCTATGGTGTTAATTTAGAAAACATTGGTCACAAACCATGTGACCAAAGTACTATTTCCCCCCATCTCACCTTTCAAAAACACTTCTAGGGTTAGTAATGAGTCTATGACTGTCGATTTGTAAGAGTTGTTGAAAATACCTTATAATTATTCATTATTTATTTCCTAAAACAATCAAGCCTATGGACTCAATGAGGAAGTAAATTTTGAGAGTTTGGTCTCATCTACTATTTTTTATTCCACAATACCCTTTCCCATCCATCTTCTCAATTGGGCTTGCCAATTAGCCATGCAACCCAAATATAGTCTGTTGCCATTACATCAATAAAAAGTTTGGATGAAAGAAGGCTATTAATTGATATAATAACCCCTACAAATTTAACTAAATGTAAAAAGGCTATTCCCCCATTTACTCAAATATGAACCTCTTCTATTAAAAATTGGCTTCCTCCAAGACAATCTAGTTCTTCTACTCCTCCCAAGCAGGTATATCCTACAACACAACTAGTCACCTTGAATGTCCCTAAATGGATTAAAAATATGGAATGGGTATAACAAGGCATAGAGGATTAGTTTATGGTGTAATAACCCATATTCAAGTTCCATTTTTCTAAAGAAATCAAAACTATGAGGAAGATCAGGAGGAAGATAGTGATAGCTAAAGGGCAAAAGATAGAATTAGAGTAACAGGAAGATGTTTTGTCTCTAGCCAAAATGAGAAAATTACTCCACTCTAACTTGGTCCATCACATATAATATCCTTACTCTTTTATGGATTTAGTGGGGGGGGTGATAAAGGAAATATTTAGAGGTTATGAATAGGCCATGGTGACTCTATAAAGGAGAAGCACCATACAACATCCAAAGGACCTCATTGATAGTTTTCAAGGAGTACTTTAGAAGTTGTATTATGTTATCTAGCTGATAGGAAGTTATAAGAGAGTGGCATCCCAACTATGGATATTTGGTTCCCCTTACTGACAAAATGAATAAAAAAGAGTCCAAACTCCATTTCTTAAGGCAAGTATCTAGGAATTGTTAGGAATACAAAAAATAGAGAAATATTAATGATTTAAAGATGGAAATGAAATGTATAAAACATAACATAATAGACATAGATTTAATGTGGTTCACCCAATATGGGATACATCCACATAAAAATAGCCTATCCTTTTTACTATTCAATCCAACAAATGAAGGGAAAAACTTGCAATACAACCACTATAATATCCTCTTCACTTACATATAGTGTGTCATCTAATTACAATGCCCTCATATCAAAATTAGGGTTACATATGGAAAAAAATGCACAAACATAATTTATACCATTAGATATGCAACCTAATAGTTAATGGTCTAGATTTACTATGAAATTATAATATTTTATAATGCATTTTTAACAAAATTTTACTTTGGAGGTGTTGCCCCCGAACCCCCACCAAGGGGGGAAACCCTAGTGGTGGGAAATTACCCCCACCCCACACCCCCTATCAAGAATTGGGAATCAAAATAAGATCAAGCTCCACCATCCAAAAATCTCCCACTTTGAGACTGATTGTTGCAACTCCACTACTACAACTCTTGCTTGGAACTTTCTTTGAACTTTGACCCTAGCATGTTTCTCATCTTCCTTGTTATCCTTGAAGACCTATTGAAGTTGAAAAAATTTCCATCTTCTCTTTAATGATAACCTTTGTTAGCATATATGTAGGATTATGACTCATGTGGATCTTTTCCAACTTTAGTTGACCATCCTCTAAAACTGAATGAGTGATATGACACTTAAGTTGTATATGTTTGGTTATTGAGTGGAATTTTGAGTTCTTTGATAAATTAATAATACTTTGGATATCACTATACAACCTGAAATATTTTTGATTATTCCTCAAATCTTCCATGAACTATTACATCCATATCATCTCCTTTCTAGCTTTTATAGCTTCAACATATTCTACCTCTATAGTTGACAAAGCAACTATATTCTACAATTTTTAAATATAACTAATTATTATATCATCAATAGTGAAAACATAACATGTGGTGTCTCTCCTACCATCTAAATTTATAACCATGTCTACATCAACATATCCTTGTAAGGTAACATCTGACCCTTCATATCATAATCATCTATTAGTGGTACCTCTCAAGTACTTGAGAATCTACTTGATCGTATCCTAGTGCTCTTTTCTTGGATTATTCATAAACCTTCTAACAACTCCCACTACATGAGTAATATCTGGTCTCAAGCACATGATAACATATAAACTTCCGACTACTGAAGCATATGCAACTTTAGACATGTAATTGATTTCTTCCTACATTTTATGACATTTTTCCTTAGCTTGAATTCCCCTCCCAAAGGTGTACTTATAGGTTTTGCATCCTACATAGTGAACCTAACTAACACCTTCTTGATGTACTCTTCTTGGGACAATGTCAATTTTCTATTTTTCCCATCTATTTTTATTCTCATACCAAGTATTTGCTTTGCAGCACCTAAATCCTTCATTGCAAAAGAATTTACTAATTTTATTTTAAGATCATTTATATCTTGCATGTTAAACTATGCAACAAGTATGTCATCAACATAGAATAAAAATATAATATATCTTCCCTTATCTAATCTCTTAAAATAGACACAATGGTTAGAATTACATCTACTATAACCTTGTTCTATCATAAATATGTCAAATTTAAAATACCATTGCCTTGGGTCTTGTTTTAGACCATACAAACTCTTCTTTAACCTACAAACCATTTTCTCATTAATTTTTACTTCATATCTTTATGGCTGATCCATATATATTTTCTCCTCCAAATCACCATGAAGGAAAGTAGTCTTCACATCTAATTATTCAAGAAGCAAATATTCTACTACTACTAAACTTAAAATAGTTCTTATCAAAGTTATTTTTACTACTAGAAAAAATATTTCATCAAAATCAATACCTTTCTTTTGTGAAAACACCTTTATAACAAGTTTGTCCTTGTATCTCTTTTTGCCTCCATATTATTCCTTCAACCTATAAACCCATTTATTCTACAATTCTCTTTTACCTATAGGAAACTAAACCAAATCCCAATTTTGGTTATGTACCAAAGATTCCATGTCCTCTTTCATGCCTTGCTCCTACTTCTTTTTGGTTTCTACTTGCATTGCTTCTTCATAGATTTCTATCTCACCACCATTAGTTAATAATAAATAATAAACTAAAGGAGAGTATTGTTTAGGGAGTCTACTTACTCTGGTAGATCTTCTAAACACACTTCTAGGAGTTTGAAGTACTTGTTGTATTTATTACATATTCTAATATTTTAACACTTTTGGAATTTCATTTCTTGTGATTTCATCAAGTACTGCATATTTTGTATTTAGCTTTTCTTATTTATTTTCATGTAACTAATCTCTATACATGACCTTCTCATTAAATATCACATCTCTACTCCTAATGATTTTGCTATTTTAAAAATCCCATAAATGGTAACCAAAATCATTAACTCCATATCTAATAAAAGTACATTTCTTGGATTTTACTTCAAGTTTGGTTTTATTTTATTTATCAATATGGACAAATGTTTCACAACCAAAAGTATTTAGAAATTAATTATCTACCTTTTTACCTATCCATGATTCTTCTTGAATGCCACCATCTAAAGGACTTGAAGGCCCTCTATTTATTAATTAAATAATAGTATCCATAACATCTACCCAATATTGTAAGGGAAACCCTGCATGTAATCTCATACTCCTTGCATGCTTGATGATTATCCTATTCATCCTTTCTAACACACTAGTTTGTTGTTGTGTTCTTGGAACTATCTTTTCTCTATGAATCCTATGGAATGAATAGTAATTATCAAATTCCTTGCTGAAGTATTCACCTTAATTATCTGATATGACACACTTCAACTTATTTCATGTCTCATTCTCAACCAAAGCTTTCCATTTCCTAAAAATATCAAAAACATCATATTTTTTCATATATAATAAACCCAAGTTTTCTTAGTTACATCATCAATAAAAGTAACATAAGAATAAGATCCACCAAAGGATGATACCTAAGATAGTCCCCATACATCTGTACACACAAGCTCTAACATTTTATCCTTATTTGTCTTCCCAACTCTGAGAAATTTGACTCTCTTTTATTTTTTGTACACACAAGCTCACAAAATTACAAATCCACCTTCTTCAAATTTTGGAACAAATTCTTTGAGTGGAGATATTGCATCTCGTTCTCACTCATGTGCCCAAGTCTATGGTGCCATAATTTTGTATTCGCTACTATAGAAGCTAAAGCAATAGAAGATTCAACATTACCATTAATAAATATAATGTACCTACCTTCTCTCCTTTTTCTATTACCAGTGATCCTTTAGTGACCTTCAATAAATTTTTTGGAAATGTAACTGTGCAGCCTCACTTCCCAACTACCCTATTGAAATTAGATTTCTTCTCAACTCAAGAACATGCATCACCTCTTTCAACAACCATTTGTTTGCATTTTATAATTTTATATGTATTTTACCCTTTCCTATAATTTTATAGGGTTCACCATCACCTAAATAAACATGTCCAAAATCACCTTGAACATAGTCTTGAAAATATTTCTTATGGGGTGTAGCATGAAATGAATCTCCTAAATCTAACACCCAAGAATAATTAATGTTATCTAAACAAAGTATTAAATAATCTTATAACACATCACCTACTACATTTTCTTTATAATTTTTCCCTTATTGTCTATCTCCTTATTTTCCTTTTGAAAACCAATAATATTTCTTCAAGTGTCCTTTCTTCCCACTAATCTAGCACACCAATATTCCTCTAGATTTGTATTTGGCCTCCTTAGACTTATCATGATTCATTGGTCCCTTTCCCCTATAATTTTGACTTCCCCTATTCTCCATAGTTAAATCATTACCTAATGTCACACTTGTGCTTTATCATTGCATTTCTTTGCTAAGAATAATACCCATAACATCATCAAACTTTAAAATGTTTGAACTAGAGACAGAATTACTCACAGCCATGACCAAGCCATTCTATCTTTCTGGAATTAAGCACAAAATCAAAATAACACAAACCTTATCATCAAAATTTACTCCTATAGAGCTTAACTAATTTTTGACTGTGTTAAATTCATTTAAATGATCAGCAACAAACCCACCTTCTGACATTACTAGATTAAATAAATGCTTCATAAGAAATACCTTGTTGGTAGCTGAGGGTTTTTCATACACTCTATCTAATTCCTTTATCACATCCACTATTGTATTTTATTTTTAAATATTTAAGGCTACCGACATTGCTAGGCATAGTTTTATTGTTCTTAGTTCATTTCTATTAAGAACCTCCAAATCTTCATCCTTCATAGTTTTTAACTTCTTTGTTATTTTGCCTAATGGTAAGAAAAGTTTTTTTGATATAGATAGTCCTCCATTTTCATCTTCCATAGATAGTAGTTTTGGATACTAATGTTTTCAACCTTAAACTTTCCTTCTTTTGCCATTGATCCCACTCGAACTAGGAACCCTCTTTTCCTACAAGTTTGTATGCTAAATAAAACTTTGGCTATGATACCAATTATTA
Source organism: Torreya grandis (assembly GCA_037957365.1). NCBI lineage: Eukaryota > Viridiplantae > Streptophyta > Pinopsida > Cupressales > Taxaceae > Torreya > Torreya grandis. The sequence continues at coordinate 365,441 of JARHVA010005285.1, read as the reverse complement.
GGAATACAAACATAGAGAAATATTAATGAATTAAAGATAGAAATAAAATGCAAAAAAATAACATAATAGAGACATAAATTTAATGTGGTTCACCCAATATGAGCTATGTCCACACAAAAATAGCCAATTTTTCTTATTATTCAGTCCAAAAAATGAAGGAAAACCATGTAATACAACCAATGCAATATCATCTTCACTCACATACAATGTGTTATTGTAATTACAATGCCACCATATCAAAATGAGGTTTATATATAGGGGGAAAATGCAAAAATATAATTTCTACCATTAGATATGTAACCTAATAGTGAACGGTCCAAATTTATTATGAAATTACAAAATTTTATAGTGCATTTTTAACAAAATTTTACTTTGAGGGCACTACCCTAAATCCCCGCTAGGGGGGCTCCAAAATAGGTCATTTCCCCCCTAATACCCCCA